>OZ024876.1:52851446-53368946 GCA_964017185.1 Rugalucina vietnamica
AATGCAATATACAGAGAATTTTATTTCAGCTGTAAACTTTCACAGGAAAATTTGGTTAATTGGGTACACGTTAGAACCGCCTCGCCGAGGCGGTTCTAACGAGTACCCACAACCTATGTGTTGGAACAAAAATAAGAAAAATAGGTATACCCCTGCAAACCCAAGTTTTTCTATATAAAAGCGGGGTTTAATGGGTATATATTTCATGGACATGTTTTCGTGAGACGCTATAGGAGAAAATAACAAGCAAAAATGTAGGCAAACTACAAAACAGACTGATCAGTTTCGACGGTTTATTCAAATGCGATTAACCTCAACCCTGTTTTACATGCACGGAAAATAAATATAGAAGCTTTGCTTCGTGGCGATGCTAATTTGTTGTATCATTCCCATCATCAAAGACTGCAGAACAGGTTTATGGTCTTGTTTCCCTGTCTGATTTCCTGACAGACAGTAGTTATCGGAGAAACAATTGTGATGGCAATCAGCAATAGGAGTCGCAAATAGAGAAAACATTACGAAACTTGCCCATGCAATATACAGAGATTTTTTCAACCATAAAAATTGAAAATTTCATGAGAAAAAAACCGGATATTTTTCTTATTTTTGCTCAAAACATAGATTGTGGGTACTCGTTAGAACCGCCTCGCCGAGGCGGTTCTAACGAGTACCCACAATCTATGTTTTGGAGCAAAAATAAGAAAAATAGGTATACCCCTGTATACCCCAGTTTTACTATATAAAAGTGGGGTTTAAGGGGGTATTCATTGCACGGACATGTTTTCCTGATGCTGTTCACTGACCGTTGTTCACTGTTCACTGACCGTTGTTCACTGACCGTCCCAATATGGTACTTCTATTGTGGGTCTGTTTTTATGTATATGTATTCGTGTCTATTTTGAACTGTTTGTGCCGTTTATGTGCGTATATATTTGTGTATTCATATACATGTATAAAATTTAGTTCAGGCTACTGAGTGGCCATCTTTAGGGAAATAGCTACTTGGTTGCTCATCTTACCGCATTTTCTTTTTGTTTCAATATCTTTGTCATTTCGGTTGCATCCCATCTGAGATTTAGGCTGATTACTTTAACTTTTCGTGTGTCACGGTTTTTTTTTTTTTTTCGCGGTCCCCGTGGCCGAGCGGTTTAGAGCGCTGTTTCTTAATCACTCGATCATCTCACCGCTGTGTCTGGTGCGGGTTCGAGTCCCGCACTGGCCATATGTGAGACAAGCCGAGTTCTGCTTGCGGGTGTGTTTTTCTCGGGATTCTCCCGTTATCGCCCACCTACTGATTGACTGTCTTCGATTTCTGTTCCTTCGATTGGAAGTGGTTTGATCATGATAGGTTTTCTTTGTTTCTTTGATTCGTCTGTGTTCAATAGTTTAGAAAAGAAAACATTAAATTGAGGACTTCAAAGTCAAAGAAACTAAAATAGCAGAAACAAAACGTTTTTGGTATAAACAGTCTTATTTACGCAAGCACTGGGGTTTAAATCAGTTAAGACTGAATTGAAATATTTCTCAGACACGCATATTTAATGAGCACTGCCAGGTGAATGTTCTATAAACAAGAAACGGTTCAGCCTGCGTAAAGGCATGTATCACATAATATTCCGGATAATAGTGATAGTTGTGCCAGAACAGTAACTTTACCAGTTCCGAATCACGTTTTGTTCAACGCGGTTTCTAAATAGTTGCTCGGTGCAAATATTATTGTCTTTACAAATATTATACGTGGGTCATTCAAAAATAATGCAATATTGATTATATTTCTGCGTCTGAACACCATATTAAAGTTTGAGTTGTTTTTCTTGAAACATAAATTCAATTCGCATTCTCCGAGACAGTTGAACAAGTAGTCGCCGACTACTTGTTCAACTGTCTCGGAGAATGCGAACTGTCGCATACTCGACTTCCTGTTGCCTGCGGCAACAATAGAACAATGGTAAAAGCCACGTTGTCAAGACCCTTAAAACCGATGCCATGGTAACAGGAAAACCAAATTAAACATATTCACTTTCTTTTCTCGCACCGAACTCAAAACTGTTTTATTATTCAAGATATCTCTTGAATAAAGACGGATTTAGTTGATACTTTGCATGTTGTTAGATATTGGTTTTAAGTTTTATGCTGTACCATCAATAGCCACCTGGGTTCAAGGTCACGGACTTAGAAATTTTATGTTTAAGTTTCTGTTTAAAGTTTTTAGAAGACTATATCTCTTGAACTTATTGAAGGGCCTGGATGTTACTATGCCTGTTGTTATTTATTGGTCTGAAGTTATGCTGTACAATCCTGACCCACCTAGGTGACCATAAAGTCAAGGTCATCAAAATTTTATGTTTAAGTTTTTGGTTAAAAAGTTTTTAAAAGTCTATTCTCTTATACATGAGGGTGGATCTGTTTGATACCCCCGTTGTAAAATATTGGTCTGAAGTTTCATGCTGTACCATCTTGACCCTCCTAAGTGACATTGAGGTCAAGGTCACGAACTTAAAAAAAATATGTTTAAGTATTTGGTTAAATTTAGAAGATGTCGATCTCTTGAACATGTTCATGGATCTAGTTGATACTATGCCTGTTGCTAGATATGAAGTTTTATGCTGCACCATCCTGACCCACCTAGGTGACCTTGAGGTCAAGGTCATGTTTAAGTTTTTGATTAAAGATTTGATATGTCTAGGTGTCGTGAACATGTGGATGGACATAGTTGATTCTATGCCTGTTGCTAGATATTGGCTTTACGCTTAGCTATCCCAACCCACATAAGTGACCTTGAGGTCAAGGTCATGGACTTTTGAATTTTTAATAGTTTTAAAGGCAAATCGCTATTTAGGCAAGCTATTCTGTCCGATGACAGCTCTTATTATTATCCATGCAAAAACCTGCATAAATCTGCAACTTTGTAACTGTGAAGTGGATCTATCTGATTTGTTTTAAAGCCTCAGTTAGGGACAGGGGTCATGGACACAACCCAGCACCAGCAGTGTTCGAACCCAAGATCTCTTGATTGGGAGTCTGACACTCTATCACTAGGCCACCACGCTCACCAGAATCTATGTTTTTGCTTCATCAATGGTACAATTTTCACCCTACTTTTGAGATCAGACAGGTGAAGCTTCTCTCTATTTTCTGTGATTCTACAGCCTGGTCCCAAGGTTAACAAACTTTTTCATGCTCAATGCATCTGAGACAAAAAAATTATTCTGCTCATAAATGTTAAAATATTGTTGGCATTTTAACATTTATATGCAGGATAAAATAGGCTTTTGTGATCTAAATCTGAAATTTCAAGTCATTTGGGCTATTTCAGAACAGTGTAAAATGGGTTATTTTATGAACAGTATAAATTTTATGCTCAGCTGAGTTGAGCATGAAAATACTTTTCTAACCTCCGGACCTGGTTTCAGTTCAACAGTTATAAAAGTTAAAATATTGTTGGCATTTTAGCATTTTATACAGGCCTTGGTGATCTAAACCTGAAAGCCCTTATCTGGGCTATTTCAGAACCAATATATGCTCAGCTGAGTTGAGCACAAAAATATTTTATATAAACCTCCAGACCTGTTTTGAGTTCAGTAGATTTTCTTGTGACATACCTCAAATGGTTATTAGTTACAGACAGACTGAAAGTATTACATGTGTCTATGATTATTTGAGCTGCGACATGAAAAAACGGTCTTAGAGGTTTCTGACCAGGTCCCACACAAACCGGCCTGTACAGTTACAGAATTAAAACTAGATGCTTGAGATTTTGGAGTTAGGAAGAAGAGGGATTGTACTATCCATATAGCGAAAACAAAGGCACTGATCAGCTTCGCAGTTACTGCGAAGCTGATCTGCGCCTTTGTTTTCGCATAGGCAAAAATCTGATTTTCTCATGACGCGGCTCATTTAGGGTTTAAAACAATTACTGAACTGTAAGAAGAATCTCTTTCAAGTGTTTATTTGATTTTTATTTTTATTAAAACAGTAGTAAAATTGAATAGGCATGTAAATATTACATAGTACAGAAACAGTAACTGGTAACTGTTACCAGAATAGGTGTTATACAAAGGCACACAAAATACATGTATGTAGTAACAAACTAGAATAGCACACACATAAGAGAACAAATGGAAATTACACAATAACAAATGTCATAAGGCCATTCACAAGAGATTAGAATTAGAACTTACCAGTGCAACTTCTGTCATTTTAACCAGAAACAGGTAATTATACATAGTGTATTCCTTCTAATTAGTGCACATGATCCAATAAGCGCACACCTTGGTCTTTTCAGATAAACGTGCATAAGCTCAGACTGCTCGACTACATGTATTTGTATTTTACACCAATTTTACACATTCATACTGTTTAAGCAACATTAAAACTGATCAAACACTATTTGTGCAATGACTGGATCATTTAAATGACACCACCATTGAAATTTTTAACGTCTTTATGTCACCTATATGTTGTTTTAGTTAGTAGTGTGTGCTAATTATAAAGATATTTTGCTACCTTAACTTTGTTATTTTGAAAAGTTAAGTGCAATGTGCCCTCATTAGCATGAATTTGGTATCTCTACCCTTCAACTTGCTTCTGTCTGAGTAATAAAGGCTTCAATAAGAAACACCAGGAAAACATGTCCATGTAATATTTACCCCCTTAAACCCCACTTTTATTAGATAAACTGATTTGGGGCTATCTCCTGACTGGGTCATCCAGTATGGGCAGTTTTCACAAATAAGTACATGTAGTTATTATTTGTTCATGACTGCCAAATATCCAATAGATTTTATTATAATTTTAAAAATGTTATTTTGGCTAATTCGTTGGTGCCATTATTGATGTACATTTGAGGCCAGCTCAGACATTCAACAATTCATTTCTGAACAATGACTGGTCTCTTTGTCCCATCGTTTGGCACAAACTGGTTTTCAGAGAACCAGTCATGGGACTGGCCCCTGAATGTTTTCTATTTATGGGTTTTGTTATAAGAAATGATTTAAGAATTAAACTATGTAAATTGTTAATACTTTTGTTTTGTGTCTATTCCCATAAATAGATAAACTGGGGTTTACAGGGTAACAATGTTTTCTCTTTTTTTGTTTCAATAGATTGTGGGAACTTGTTAGAACCATCTAGTCAATGCGGTTCTGTTGTGTACCCACAATCAATGTTTTGAGTATTAAACATAAGAATATCCAATTTTTTTTCAAATGAAATTTTTCAATTTTTAAAGTTCAAGAAGAAATATGCATGGGCAAGTTTTCATAATATTTTGAAGATGCAAAGAGCACACAAACAAGAAAAAAACACACACAAAATAATCTGGATTAACAGAGTCATTTTTATAACTGAGTGATGAAACAATTATAAAAAACTATATGACATGTATGACAAAACAAAATCACATTCATGACTAGTATGCAAACAAATCAAATTTACATGAGTAAGACTTTAATATATTAATTGGATCGGAAATTGTCATTATTTTTATTTATGGTAATCAACCGTTCATCAATTTTCCATGTACTAGATATAAATATTATGATAAAATTGGTTGACCTATTCTGACCTACTCCAGACTTAAAACAAGTATCACAACTGTCTCTTACGGTGTTCATATTCATTAGAGCTATGACAATAAAAAAAAAATTTATGAGATTCCAAATTGAACTGCATCATAAAAAGACTGACAATACTGTATATGCTTTAGCTGAATTTGCTGCACAAGCAAAACAACACACGAAATGAGATTCAGAATCAACCATGTGAGCCACAGCACGAGAAAACCAGTCTTCAGGGTTTCTGACCAGGTCTGACACAAACCGACCTGTACAGTCACAGAAGCAGGCTAGAAATTTCGGATTTAAGAAGAGGAGAAATTGTACTATCCGTTTAGCGAAAAAAAGGCGCTGATCAGCTGTGCAGTTACTGCGAAGCTGATCTGCGCCTTTGTTTCCACCTATGCAGATTGCTGGTTATCCCATGCAGCGGCTCAAATAATTAAAGAGTGTGATCAGTACCTATGATTTACACATTCTTAAAAATTTTCTTTTGATAGAGCTAATGTAATTTTACTGTCTGCAAAAAAATGATCAACATAAAAGTGGCTGTTTATGATTGTAAATTTCCTGTTGATATCAGGATATTTTGTTTGTTTCTTTGTTTGCATTGATGATTTCCATTTTCCATCCACAGTCCAGGCTTGGGGTCAATTATTTTGAAAAGTAATTAATTGAATTACAATTACATTGGCATTTGTTCAAGTGAATTACAATAACAATTACTAGGCATTTTAGAAAAGTAATTCATTGCATACAATTACTTAGCCCAATGTAATTCATTACATACAAAAAAAGATGACCAAAATACCCTTAATAGCTGTTGACTGTGGCACAGTCAACAGCTATTAAGGGTATTTTGGTCATCTTTTTCTTTCACACATAAGGTAGCAAATACCTGAGCAGTTTATGATTACATACATATACATACATTATACATTTCACTAGAAATGGTAGTTTTGATTTTTCAATCCCAACTATCAAAACAGACTATTATAAAAAACAATCTAAATTTCAAAGTCTAACATTTGTCTAGAGACCTTGGATTTAAAATCAGATGCAAACCATAAAGAATGGGCCTCATTGAAACAGATTCTTTCCCTTAGGTACATACAAACACTAAAAACACTCACCCAAGATCTTGGGGCAGGGGCAGACAACCACTTCAGCCAAAGGGTCAATTATTTTCAAAAGCATGAAACACCTATCCATTTGGCCTTTTCCTGCAAGTATTTCCAACAAAATGACTTTTTACAGTTTTTCTCATTTACATGCATAGACACTTGACCATGTAGTAAAATAAGACTAATCCATCATTTATACAAACTTGAGTCCCTAGTGCTAAATGTCAAGTTTTGAGATCATACAATACAGTCCTAGTGAAGATGAATTAAAGGATTAAACATACTGTGGAGGACATCTTGGTCATGTGACCTAGACCATTTATACAGACTTTGTTTCCCCTTTACCATGATACTCCATGTGAAATTTTAATTTGACTGGCCTTGCAGCGGCAGAGATATTTGAAAATGGTGGATGATGCTGACAGATGGACACCAGACCATTGCTTTACTATAAGTTCACCTTGTGAGCCAAATGGCTTAGGTGAACTGAAAATGTAACACCACACTGAGCATAATAAGTAAGTTTGGTCCACAAAATTCATGCATAGCATATCTTATTCAAATTATTATGCAACAAAAACATATGAAATAATAATCACATTAGTAAAAGTACATGTATTGATATTTTTAACATATTTGTAAAACAACAAGATTAAGGCATGCAAGCATTAAAAATAAGTTTACAGCAAATAAGGCCTCACAAAAATCACATTAGATTTCAGCGGCGTCATGAGAAAACCAACAATTTACATATGCGAAAACAAAGGCACAGATCAGCTTCGCATTAACTGTGAAGCTGATCAGCGCCTTTGTTTTGCTGCATGGATTCCTGCATACAATTCCTCTACTTTCTAAATCCAAAATTTCCAGCATCTAGCCATCTTCTGTGCTTGTACAGCTCAATTCATGTCCGACCTGGTCGGAAACCACATTGTTGGGTTTTCTAATGACGTGGCTCAATTTAGTACTGTATTTCTCCACAGATGCAGAGCAGCTGGGGTGCAATTGGAAAACGTAAAATTTTTCAGCACCAGAAAATTGAGCCGCTGCAGAAGAAAACCAACAATTTGCTTATGCTAAAACAAAGGGGCTGCACAGCTGATCAGCGCCTTTGTTTTCGCTACACAGATAGTACAATTCCTCTTCTTCTTGAATGCGAAATTTTAAGCTTCTAGCCTGCTCCTGTGACTGTACAGACCGGTTTGTGTCGGACCTAGTCGGAACTCAAATTGTTGGTTTTCTCATGCACAGGCTCATTTCTAGATTAAAGCATCTTCCTTCATGAGAAGTCTGCGCTGTTTCCTTACTGTTCACATAGTAATGTTTCCAACGACTTATGAGCAAATTTCAGTAACTGCACAGCTGATCAGCGCCTTTGTTTTTGCTACACAGATAGTAGAACCCCTCTGACATCTTAAATCCAAAATTTTAAGATTCTAGCCTTCTGTGACTGTGCAGGCCATTTTGTGTCAGACCTGGTTGGAAATCCTTTAGACCACTTTTCTTGCGTCACGGCTCTTATTACAATTACCCTTTGTGACATCTGAGTATTCTTTCTTCCGGTAAGAAAAATTTATGGACTAAGGATACTTCTGATCCAAACCTTATCAAATGTGACCAGTTTGCTGAACTGTGTTGAAAGAATACTGTGATATACAACATTATTATAGCTAGCAGGCGTTTGCAATTCACTTGCATTGTTCTGCAGACATTGCAGCCTCTAACACTGCTACTTGATTGTTTGTTTGTATTGAGGCTTACCATCCCAGTTAACAATTTTTCAGTCATGTTGGGACGGAGCCAACTCTTCCTGGGTTTAACCTGTACTGTAGGGAGTTAATGTGTCTTGCTCAAAGACACAACACGGTGACGCCTGTGGGGATCGAACCCTGGCCATCTCGATTCAGAGTCCGACGCTCTACCACAAGGCCATCGCACCCCCTGCTACTTGATTAAGAGAATTCTTGCTGAAAATAGATCTGTCTGACACCTCCTTTAAACCATATTTGACGAATGGATTTTCCCATCATTATCATTTGGGTGAGTCCATTTTCATTTTGAGGGACATCAGGAGTGATTTTGAATTTTTATTCCTTTTTTTGATGAAATTCCTGTAAGCAAACAGAATAGCCCCAGATGGGACGCCGCGTCCTGCGGCGTCACATCTGGGGCTATGCTGTTTGCCTATGTGCCACAAAATGACAAACAGGCTTATATGAGTTAAACATGTCCACAGTTAATAGTCACTGCTTTAATTTTCAACAAAAACCTTGGTACAATTTCAATATCAATTTCAGCCATCACAGTAAATAGAATCCAATTTTATAAGACAGCGAAAAAACAGCTTTACCTTAATATGACAGATTTGAATGCCATAAACGTAGCATTTTGAGATATTGACTTTTTTTTTTTGCTTTTAGTAAAATTCATGGCTTGAATTGGCTAGAAGCTTTTCAATTTTCTTGTGTGCTTTCTTAAAGTATTATCCCTTATTAGCAATTTACTCCAGATTAAGGAGCCATGCAAGCATTGTGTTAATAGTAAATTCTAGGATTTGTAGATAATTTCAACTGTGGTATGTGACAAAGCAGCATATTACAGAGACATGTTAGCATTTACAATAATCAATAAAATTTCTCACCAAAGTTGGGTAAGCATAACAATATTGAATACTAAGAACAATAAAATCAGTGAGATTTCTCAACAGATGTTTCCCCATTTCTCTTTTCCACTACCCTCAAATACCTGTGTATAAAAAGCCGGAACCGGTACAGGAAGAAGATCCAGCAGTGAATTATGGGAGAAGCTATAAACGCTGCCAACAAAATGGTTGCCAGCGCCATATTATATTTGGAAAAGTCTAAAGGTTTGTAGATGTAAGGCTGTCCTAGATGATTGGTCCCGCCCAGTAGCCAGTAGAGGGCGCTAAACATGCCATAAATAAGGCCCAGGCATGTGCATTGGTAAAAATGGAGCATTCTGACAGGGGTTCTAGTGACTAGGGTGTCGACGATAACAAACAAGGCGTTGAGACCATGTGTTGTACAGTTGATCAGGGTGTATCCACTACCTGTAAAATGAAAACAATAACTGAGCTGCAACATGAGAAATCCAACATTATGGTTTCTGACCAGGTCCGAAACAAACAGACTTGAACAGCCAAAGAAGAAGGCTAGCCTAGAAGCTTGAAATTTTGGATATAAGTAGAAGCGGTCTGAGGGATTGTACTATCTGTATGGTGAAAACAAAGGTGCTGATAAGCTGGGCCTTTGTTTTTTGGCATATGCCGCTCATGATGAGGTTCACATGACATTACAGTGGTAGAGCTAAATGGGCGCAGAAGGGGGGGACGCCCTGCCTTCATTGTCATAATAGCCTTGCCCGCCCTGCCCTATTTTTATCCCGTAAGACGCCCCTGTTCTTAATTTGCCCCAAATTACCTTTAAATTGGCTCCTGTTAATCCCTATTCACTGCGTCACGCTGTGTTAATTTTACCGATAATATGTGTCAATAATTACTCCAAGGCCAGTTAATCTATTTTTAGAATACTACTACTGCAGTAAGCCTGATAAACTATTATTGATATTGATTTCAATACACACAGTTGAATAAGGCAGAGACATAAAGAGAGAAAGATGCCTACAAGAGACAAACGATTCAAATCACTGAAGAAAACAGCAGAATCATGTATGAAGTCATTTTACATGATTATTGTTGATACACTTCTGACTTGTCAGACATAATAAATTATGGTTTTAAAAAAAAAATCAGTGGTAAGAAGGGAGAGGGGGGGGGGGGGGGGGGAGGTCATTCTGTTGCATCCCAGGCAACATTTTTTCAGTCATATTGGGACAGAGCAAATGCTTTCTTACTACAGACCGGTACTGGGTAACATTATTTCAGTCATATTGGGACAGAGCAAATGCTTTCTTACTACAGACCGGTACTGGGTAACATTATTTCAGTCATATTGGGACAGAGCAAATGCTTTCTTGCTACAGACCCGGCTACAGACCAGTACTGGGTAACATTATTTCAGTCATATTGGGACAGAGCAAATGCTTTCTTGCTACAGACCGGTACTGGGTAACATTATGCAAGCATCCATATTCTGAGTATTGTTACTGTTGATGTAATATATGTTTTATTTCTGTGTCATTGACTGTCAGAGATTTGTTTTGAATAAAAATACAAAATATAGGAGGTTTTTATTCTCATGTTGCTACCTACAAGAAAATGATTCAAAGTATAATTAAATGCTTGAATACAGCCTCACAAGCTTATGATCTCTTATGTATCACAAGAACAAACCCTGCTGCTTCTTGCTAACAGATACAAAGACGGTTATTAGACATGAACAGTTCAACACATTAAAAGCGCCTGCCCTCTTGAAGAGAAATCACGCGTCGCAAATGCCCTGACAAGCCTGTGGCACCCTGCCCTCTAAAAAGGTTAGCTCTACCACTGCATTATGTGAACTGCAAAATTAGAGAAATCTGCCATTTCAAACCTAACATATAGAAAAGGTGAGATTAAACATCCGGCCAACTAGACTGGCTCCCGTCGTCAACATGGTTGTTTATCAATAAAACATGCATACTCAATACATGGCTCAAAATCTTCTGTCTCAGTTTTGACTATGTTCTGAGGCTGTGAAGAGAGGTAAATCTTTATGCAAGAAATTTTTTGGAGGTTATAGAACATGATGAATATGTACTATAGTGTTATAAGAAAATATTGAACATGGGACTGGAGCCAGTCTACCAGCCAACAGATAAGGTCATATAGAGATGGGGCCTCTGTTTATAGTCTCATCTGAAAGACTGGAGAAGCATGAAATCAAACCTGTTACTAATGGTTTATAAGGCGAGTGACATAAACTCTGCGCCACCAAGGCTTCTAAGAAGTTATTATTTTGAAAAAGAATGTCTTACCATCATAAGCTATGGTCCAAAATAATACTGAGACTAGTGGAGCTGCATTGTTCCCTATATTATGTAGCACCCATTGTACCTTCATCCGCCGGGAATTCCTGAGTTCAACTTTGGCATCTGAAGAAAAAGTGAGACATAGGTGTTATAGTGAATGCAATTTTGACAAAGCGAAACTGCTGAAAGTTAATGTAATGAATCTAAGTAATAATTTAATCCTGGGTATTAACCAGTACTCTAGGGAGTTGATGTGTCTTGCTCAAGGGCGAAACACAGTGCCACCAGTGGGGATTAAACCCAGGACCTCCCCATTCTGAATCAGACACATTACCACTAAGCCACTGTGCTCCCCACAAACATTTATTTTGCTCAAAAACAAATGTTGACATTTTAACATTGATAAGGATAAATTACTGGTTTTGGAAATCCGAAATTTACACCCATATTGGTTATTTCAGTATTTTAGCAGTTTAAATATCATGCTCAGCTGAGACTAGAGTTGAGCATGAAAAAAGTTTTATAACCTCAGGAACAGGTAAAGAGTTGAGCAACATAAATAATATCCTACCTTTACCCTGCTTGTATAGAGATATATAATGCCAACTGTTGACAGCCCGGAGTATTTGAGCAGCAGTGAGAATGTAGTATGACCAGTAAGTCAACATGATCAGCATGTAGACCTTGAGATTACCACAGATAGCGGTATAAAACACCATCAGGATGAAGTAGGCGGCTACGACGGTACGGTAAATAGCGTAAGGCACTGCACTGTCACTCCACTGTAACAATATGGAAAACAAGTTATAGAAAACAATATGAAGAATTAAAGATGAAAATAAATGCCCAAATTTCAAACAAAAATTATTACATGTACTATGAAAATAACCAAGACTTCAGTATTGTAATGTGCTCTTACTGCTCTATAAAGTCATTTTAACCATGCCCCAATTCCATGGATAGCAAGAACTTCAACTTTTCGTCTAAATGCCCTGGACCGTGGGGTCAGCTCTTCTCCCCTGCAGTCTGCACTGTCTTCTTTGTCTTTATATTTAGCAAATGTTTCATACGAAAAGGCCAATATTTTCAATTACTGTGACATCATTTTCATGAATTTCAAAGTGAACTTTATGATTTTTTTCATTTTTCATTACCTGTGACAGTAAAAAATCCTCTACATGATGATACTGTAGACTATGTCTAGGCCCGTTCAGCTGCACAGACTTATCATCCACCAATTGTCTCCCTTTCCTGTCCCGGAATGAGTAGAAGGCGTACAGACTGTAGGTTAGAAGGAGCCGCCTGGCGTGGGCCAGACAGTCCCTCGTAGATCTCACCAGCTTCAGAGTAATTTTGATCATCATAATGTCTGTTGTTATCTAAAGATTCTTTATTTTAAGAAATAGTAAATCTCCAAGGCAAAAACAAAATAAAATATGAGTCGCCGCATGAGAAAACCAACAATTTAGGTCTCCAACCAGGTCCAAAACAAATCCGCCTGTACAGTCACAGAAGCAGACTAGAGGCTTGAAATTTTGGGGTACGTGCAATCACCGGATCAGACAGGATCGGACGTAATTACTGTATCGCACCCAATTCTCCATTGATATTAAGACTTATTAATCATGTGTGTTTTCAGTCAGTTTAACATCCTAGCCTCTGAGAAATCATAGTTGTTCTTTCTTTATTTAGAGCTATGTATTTTGCGGCAAGCTGCAAGGTTCATGTTTGAAAATTCCAAAATTACTTAAATATGTACAAAACCATGCCAGACTCTGATCAAACAGACTTAAAACTACCTGAAAATATTCAACAGACCATTTAAAACTTTTGCATTTACTGTATCAAAACAATTTATAAAAATCAATTGATTACACAGCATTCAATCTTTTTCCATACTAAAGAGAAACAAACAAATCAACGGTAGGTAGGTTTTCCTCCAGTATGCGGAGATTTGAAGACATGGATTTTTGGTCCTGTTATCCTTATAAGAGCCACCTCATGGGAAAACCAACAATCTGCATAGGCGAAAACAAAGGCGCAGATCAGCTTCGCAGTAACTGCGAAGCTGATCAGCGCCTTTGTTTTTGCTATTCGGATAGTACAATTCCTCTCCTACTTAAATCCAAAATTTCAAGCTTCTAGCTCTTTTCTGTGCTTGTACAGGTCGGTTTGTGTCGGACCTGTTCGGAATCCACATTGTTGGTTTTCCCACGAGGCGGCTCATAAATTCATTTTTACCTCCACATTCAGCACTGGATATGTTTTGTGTAATGATATGCCATGAAATATTCCAGTGAAAGCATGTGAAAGTCATAAATGAACGGGAAATTTAGGTACACTCCGATATTGATGTCCTATCCGATCCCGTCTGATCCAGTGATTACACAAACCGGAAATTTTGGATTTAAGTAGAAGAGGAATTGTACTATCTCTGTGTAGAAGAGGAATTGTACTATCTCTGTAGCAGAAAAAAGGTGAAAAAGGAAGTAACTGTGAAAATTGGCTGAGGCTATCCGCACGACCGTCGTGCCGATAAGCAGTGTTATCCGCACGACGGTCGTGCCGATAGCCAATACAAGAGGTATTGGCTATCGGCACGACGGGAGTTTATTTTTCTAACAAGCTTACGTATGTATTCAATTATTAATTTATCATCAAATAGATTCCTTATGTGTTAAGCTATTGAAATACAATCGAAATTGGCATTTTTGTTAATTATGAATAAGACAAGAACTCCGCGGAGGTCGATATCGCATCGGGCAAAATAACTAAAAACTTAAATATAGGTCAAGGGCACCAGGTTAAGGTGTGTTCTAAAAGGGTATGTGAAGGACATTTACTATGCAAGGTTTCACACTTGCAGCTATCACTGATGCAGAAAAAAAAACTTTGACGTCAAAATTAACAAAGTCAATGGACCATGAAATATAGGTCAAGGTCAGCGGGTCAAGGTGGGTGCTTGAAGGGTATGTCAAGGACAATTACTATGCAAGGTTTCACACTCGCAGCTATCACTGATGCAGAGAAAACCAAACTTCGACGTAAAAATTAACAGAGTCAATGGACCCTGAAATATAGGTCAAGTTCAGCGGGTCAAGGTGCATGCTTGAAGGGTATGTCAAGGACAATTACTATGCAAGGTTTCACACTCACATCTATCACTGAGAAAACAAAACTTCGAAGTAAAAATTAACAAAGTCAATGGACCGTGAAATATAGGTCAAGGGCACCGGGTCAAGGTGCGTGCTTGAAGGGTATGTCAAGGACAATTACTATGCAAGGTTTCACACTCGCAGCTATCACTGATGCAGAGAAAACCAAACTTCGACATAAAAATTAACAAAGTCAATGGACCGTGAAATATAGGTCAAGGTCAGCGGGTCAAGGTGCGTGCTTGAAGGGTATGTCAAGGACAATTACTATGCAAGGTTTCACACTCACAGCTATCACTGATACACTAGAAAACGAAATTTCGATGTAAAAATTAACAAAGTCAATGGACCGTGAATTATAGGCCAAGGGCACTGGGTCAAGGTGCATGCTTAAAGGGTATGTCAAGGACAATTACTATGCAAGGTTTCACACTCCTAGCTATCACTGATGTAGAGCAAACCAAACTTCGACGTAAATGTTGACGGACGGACGGACGGACGAACGGACGGTTGGACGGACGGACAGAAATTTGGACTCCTATATCGCACCCTGCTTATATGCACCCTGCTATAAGCAGGTGCGATAAAAACTAAGTTTGATTTGATTAATCCAGCTGATGTAATCTGAATCACGGTAGATTTCTAACAGCGGATAAATACAACCGTTGCATTTTAATTGTGTTACTGAAATGTTTCCATACTCCATTGTTAAAATCAAATGCTGTTTATTCTTTTGGTTTACCACATTCCTTTATTATCAGGTTACAATTATTACTTTCTCATTTACGCTTATGCATGACTGATTTTTACAGGTAAATTCACAGGTAAGCCAATTTCAGAAAAATAACAATTTTGTTAATTCAAAAAGTGAAAACTTCCTGCATGTGTAATATTATGTGTCAGTTTTGAAGCCAGTGTATAATAATTATCAACTTATGTATCCACAGGGTCTCTATAGAAGGGGTCAAGAATCTTTGTCCTATGTTCAAAACTCTTGTATGTCAGTTTCGTATTTACTCACCTAAAAAACATACATTAAAAATTTATAATTAATGTCAATTTACCATAATTCTGTTATTAATTCTTTCATTTTTTCTATATCAGAACATGCTAAATTATCCAGTGTACATTAATAATAGTACTATAGTTAGGAATTTATATCTGTTTTGACTTAATATGTACCACAGTGTCCATTTTCACACTTGTTCATGCATTTTCACAATTTTCTGGAACATTGCGCAATTTATTTTGTTGAAAATTGTATGAATGTGAAGCTGATATGATGCATCGCTTATTGGAATGTATTTCATATCTTTAATTGGTTTTTCACGATTTTTACCATGATAAATTCACTTTTAAGCAAGTTTTTTAACAACTTCTTACACTGTCCGTATATATGGTACTTGACATACCCGAGTTTTTGATTATTGGAAAAATCAATACATAGTTTCTTGACCCCTTCTATAGAGACCCTGGTATCCACTACATTTGGATGTCGATATTTCCCTGTCATGTGGATAACGCCGCTTATCCGCACGACGGTCCTGCCGATAAGCGGCGTTATCGGCACGACCGTCTTGCGGATAGCCAGTTTCTATAGTATACAGCAACTGGTATTAACAGGTCTAAGAGCTGACATTTCAAGTCTTTAAATCTACAGACTTACTAGATTTACAGACTGTCTGTAAATCTATAGACTTGTTAAGTCTGTGGATATAAAGACAGTCTGTAAATCTAAAGACTTGTTAAGTCTATATATTTAAAGACTTATGCAGTATTTCATCGAATTTTGGAATACCAAGAAAAAGCGCATTCTATATTTAACGTAAATGAATGACCTATACATGTACGATATTCGGTGTGTAAAGTTCGTGTAAAAGTATGGCCTTATTTCCGTGTACTGATAGCAAATAATAACTATATGTATTCCTTGTTGATTATTCTCCCTTTGACCATTGTTGGCGATGAATGTCACCCGATCAGACGATTGCTTGCGTTATCAATTGTTGAGTTATAGTATATGGGAGAAAACTTTTGTATATCAAAACACATTTATTTGTTTCTTTCATTATTCAATGTTAAGTCAACAAACGATGAACATTTTTCTGCACTATGCAACTGCTTATGTAATAAAGCAAATCACAATTGTTTATCAGTGCGAATTTTCCGTATTTCATAATTGTTGTTATTTCTTCGTTTTAGTCTTTAATTCTATAGACTCACAAGTCTTTAAATTTAAAGACAGTCTGTAAATCTAAAGACAGTCTGTAAATTATGTCAGCTCTTAGACCTGATTAAGTTTTTCGTGTCAACATAACTGGTACTGGTACTGGTACTGGTTCTAGTAGAGTTGATGAGTTCCGAAAACTCGTCTTCTACATCTCTTCTTTTCGTGACTTATAGTATATTCCAACTTCCGGGTTTAATAGACAGTTCTTGAGTAGTATTCTGACAGTCGTTTATCAGTATTAAATATAAATTTAGTAGATTTCATTGGTTGTGAATTTGTTGTTTCCCATGTATCTGTCATATTTGGTTTTAAAACAGAGTACTGTTTTGGAGTTCACAATTTCATCTGTTAAACTGTTCCATTTGTTGATTGTTCGTACACAGAATGAGTTAAGTCTAAAAGTTTTCAAGGCTCTAGGCTTCTTGAGTTTCTTTGAATTACCACGAGTTTGGGAGTCTGTGAATTCAAACAAGCCATCCACTGAAATGTCATCTATATTTTGTATAATCTTAAAGACTTGTATCATATCCATTCTATTTCGTCGATACAATAAGGTTGTTAGAGAGAGTCTTTGTAATCGTTCCTCATAACTCAGATTTGCCAACTCAGGTAAAATTTTAGTAACCCTTCTCTGAACATTTTCTATAGCTCTAATGTCTTTTTTCAATGTAGGAAACCAAATTAGGTTTCCGTAGTCAAGGATCGGGCGAATCAATGTCTTGTATAAAACTAGAAGTGTTTCTTCATCCAGATAGGAGAATGCTCGTTTAATAAGGCCAACTAATCTGTTTGCTCTGTTGACCGTAATACTGATGTGTTGATCGAATTTTAGATTGTCTTGAACATAAACACCAAGGTCTTTTTCACAGTTTACTACAGTGAGGTTTTTGACGTTCCCATCTTTATCTTCCATTTGATATTCAAACTGCGGATTGTCTTTACCAATGTGTAAAATTTTACATTTGTTTACATTGAAAAACATAAGCCACTTGATTGTCCACTGACAGAGTTTATCAATATCATTTTGAATAACTTCAAAGTCTTCCAGATTCTGTAAGTCTTTATATAGTTTTGCATCGTCTGCAAACAATTTGCAGAAGGAACTCACTTGTGACGGTAGATCATTTACATACAAGATGAATAACAAGGGCCCCAGGACGGATCCCTGAGGTACCCCACTAGAAACTTCAGTCCACTCTGATGATATACCATTGATGAGCACTCGTTGTTGTCGATTTGATAAAAAGTCTGTGATCCACTTCAAGAGATTACCAGTTATTCCAAGTCTCTCAATTTTCATAAGTAGCCGCTTGTGCGGCACACAGTCAAAGGCCTTCCTAAAATCTAGGAAGGCCGCATCTACCGGTGTGTCAGTGTCAACAAATTTGGACCAATCATCAAATACTTTCAACAATTGAAGTATACACCCTCTTCGTTGTCTGAATCCATATTGTGAATCTGAGAAAATCTGATTGTCATTACAATGATCCATTAGAACTGTCTTGATAATACTTTCTAACATTCTGCATAAAATGCTTGTGATACTAATTGGCCTATAATTTGAGGCAGCCGTCTTGTCACCACTTTTGTGTATACATGTCACATTTGCAAGTTTCCATTCTTGAGGTATAGTTCCTTCCGTTAAAGATTTGTTAAACAATATAGTCACTGGCAATGCTATAGATACAGCTGTTTCTTTGAGGAAACGCGGATGAAATTCATCAGGTCCTGTTGACTTGGATACATTCAATAGCTTAAGCATTGATTCTACTTTCTGTTTAGTTATAGTAATGTCACATACTGAACTGGTTATGTTTGGTTGAAATTCTGGCATATTGTCATTTTCATTTTTTGTAAATACTGAACTGAAGAAAGAGTTTAGTTCATTTGCTTTCTCGTGGTCATCATTTATCCATTCTCCATTTTCATTCTTTAAGTCCCCTATCCCTGACCGTGTTTTCATTTTACTGTTGACAAATTTCCAAAAGGATTTTGGATTCTCTTTGGCTTCTAGGGATATCCCTCGTTCAAATTTTCTTTTTGCGTAACGGACACTCCTTGAGACTTTATTTCTAATTTGACAGTAATGTAAATAGTCAACTCGATTTCTTGAAAATGTATATCGCTTCCACGCTCTATATTTTTGTTCAACCAACTTTAAACAATAATTGTCCATCCAGGGTGGTTTAGGTTTTTTCTTCGGGTCCTTATGAAGTGGAATAGTGTCATTTATAACCTCTTTGACATTTTGTGAGAAAAAATCCCAGCACTGTTCAACGTTCATTTCTTCCATTATATCCCAGTTAATGTCAGATAACTTAGAATTTGCTGTCTTATAATCACCACGGTAAAAGTTTCTCTTCTTTGTAGTTATGTTATTTGTTAAAACTGGAAAAATCAGTTCAATTTCTAAGCACAAGTGATCACTGTTCCCAAGTCTAGTTGTGATATCTAATTCACCTATAATGTCCGAGCTATCCACTAAACAAAGATCTAGAACATTTCCAGGAGTGTCATGCAGCCATCTAGTTGGTCTATTGACAGGTTGTTCAAGAAAATTGTCTCGTATATTTTCCAAGAATAGGTATGAGCTGAGATAAAGATGAAGAGATAAGAAAGTCCACCTAGCGGTCACTTTTGATTGACGCGCCTCTACCTGTGGCTCCACCTACTTCCGCCATTTTGTTTTTTTTACTCTAAACGAAGACAATTTCAACGCTATAAAAATCAACTTCCATCGGCGATTCTATACATCTGATGAAGCAATATTTTAGTCCTAAAGAAATGATAAGCATTTTATCTTTCATTTATGAACCAGATTCTGAAATTTGTAGTGTTCTTATTGGGTTTTTACTCGTGTATTTTACGTTGATAAAACGATGCAATCCTTGTTGAAGGTTTCAAAATGGCGACCAAACGTAAAATAGTCGGTACTTTTTTACTGCAACGCGTTGTTATTAATAGACTAGGTAATTTTTAATCAACAAAATATGAAAGAAGAAAGATGTTAAAGTCGTTTTATTTGTAAATTAGCACTCAGCGCGTGACTGCGTTTGGGTTATGATCGTATAAATATTGACTATTTTTGTAATTTTAGGAAAATCTGTTCCGTCCGATCTCAAAACGATGCGTTTTATTTTTCATTATAAGGCTTCCATGAATGACATTTTTTTGATAAACATCATCAATATTCTTAAAGAACAATGTCTTACAAATCGTTTTATTGCCCTTTGATACTGTTTGGGTATTTTTGACAGGGTCAAATCGTCCGAATTAAGCAGCTGTTTTTCACAACTTTTCGCGCTTTTGAATTTAAAATGGCGATATTTTCTACACCTTATTTGGCTTTGCAAATAAGATGAAAAAGTTACATTTTGAAAGAAAAAATGACAAATGATTTTACAGCAGGCTCAGGACATCCTAGATGTTAGCTTCTGAACTGAATTTAGCTAAATTGTGGCTAAAAGGAGCTTAAAACTGATGATGATCAGAAATTGATCGACTCAGTATAGCTATGAAGATAGATAGATAAAAATTGTGTATAATTATTTTAATTCACAAGTTCGTTAAACATTGCAGAAAAACACCTGATAAAAAGTCATTTTTGGGAAAATCGAGAGAAAAAAAATCGAACAATTAAATATACAAGATCAAAATATTGAATGGCCTCCTTACTTTTGCATTTGTAATTCCATGTTTGTTTTTTTTTTCGTAGATGACCGCGCAACCCAGATATCGACGCATACGAATTAGTACACTCGGAACAATTGTACGTTTTAGCCTTAGCACTATTTTCACTAATGTCACTTTTCACTTTTTTTTTTTTTTTGCTTTCTGTTTTTTTTTTTTTTTTGTCGATGGTTCATCATCGTCCGTGAGTTCAATTTCACTACACGTGTAATCACCTAGCAAAGAATCAAGATCAATATCATCATCCCAATGTAAAAAATCGTCTTTTCCGTAAGACATTCTGACGCGCGTTTAACGTAAATTGCGAATTTGAAATGCCAGTTAAAGCTTAAATATGCATTTTATTTTAATTAGCGCCTTGTTCACTAATTATCGTTTCTTTTTTCGGCGTTAAATATGATTAGTATTACGGCGATTTCTTTAATCTAAAGATAATCCGTAAATAATTGTTTCAAATGTGTCCAGTCGCGTAGATAATAAGCATAATTAAAAACGTATTAATTTGTGGGAGAAAAAAACAACAACAACGGCTTTTACAAATCGTAGGACAAAGGATAATAATTATATAAATTATGAACCGTAAATAAATAACTCTTTTTAACAAAGATACCGGGCGTGTTTAGTATCTATTTGTTGGAAATTCGAAGGCCTATTTAACAAAAATAAATATTTCTACTATTATCTAAATAATAGCGAACCAAACGAAGAAAATATTAACACTATATTTTTGCTAATATACAAACTTTCAGAACAGATTCAGCGGCCGATAAAAACATTGATTTTTTCCCTCGATTTACCTGTCTACCTGAGCGACAGTCATAGCGGGGCCAAATATCGATGTTCAATAGCAGTTTCAAATCTCTGTATAGTATATATCTCTGGTATGAGAAATGGTTTTCATTTTTACAAGTGGTCCATAAATTCCAGTCTATTTCTGGAATATTGAAATCTCCAACTATCATAGTATGAGTGAAATGTTTACTTGTTGCAGCATTGATGATATCTAACAATTTACCATTATTTTCACTGTCTGACTGTGGGCTTCTATAGATCCCTCCTAATAGAAGGTTATCTTTAGAAACCCCCACACCTGGTGATGATCAGAAATAATTGATCGACTCAGTGGGAAGACAAATAGAAACTTCAAGGCCAATTTCAAATCCTTTAAAAATCTTTACCTACACTCAGAACTTGGCTGTTATTGACATTAAGTTATTATCAGAGGAAGAGTTCTTGAAGATTGATTTTCCATTTTCGTTTCCTTGGCGTGGTACCCCACATCAAGGTACGTGGGTAAAATACCTGACCGATGATTCCTGGTCATCCCAGTACAATAAAAACTGTAGGGTAACTGGGCAACTCGGCCCATAACAAACTCGGCCCATAACAAACTCGGCCCATACAAACTCGGCCCATGACTTATCTCTTTAATATGACAGAAAATTAAGTTTTCACCATGATTCTATTAGAGCAGACGTAATGAACAAAAATAAGAAGGTAAAAATAATAATAATAAAAAAAAAAAGAACACACGACAAGGTACAAATATTTGTTTTATCATTTAATCATTTTAAAAATTTAAGTCATGCAAGTATATCAAATTGGCAATTATCTTTTAATTAATATGCTACATGTAGACTGAACTGTGATAGTTAATATTGATTTGTTCACTAATTGTTTGTTTATAATTGACTGAGTTCTTTATCCAAACAAGTACTGCAATTGCCCAATTACTGGTCAGGTGTGACAAATCATTGACAATGATCATACATTTGTAATTGACTGACTTTCTTTTACATATAATACGCACGTTCATTTCTTTCCTTCTTTCTTTTTTCTTTCTTTCAACTATGCCCATCATCGATAATGGTAAACTCTGCATTACATGATGTACTTGAAATTGTTTGTTAAGGCTACATATCTTAATACCAATCATAATTCATTGAGAATATGGATTGAAAAACAGCATATGGTTGCTAATATGTGTCATCTCCAAGCATACTAATACTAAGAATTATTTTTCTATCAAATCAATGTTTATAACTTCCTTTAATACTCAGCAATGAGGTTGTCACAGTATCTAGTAGATAGGGGCCAAGTTGGTATGGGCCGAGTTGGTATGGTCCTAGATTTGGTGACCGAGTTTGTCATGGGCAGAGTTTATCAAGGGCCGAGTTTGTCATGGGCCGAGTTTGTTATGGGCCGAGATGTCCCGGAATCAACTGTAGACGAACACACTCAGCTGATGTGTACAATCTCCATGGAGGGAAACGTCTCGTCACCATTCCGAATGTACTTTCAGATATGGAACATATGTGTAATTTTCGGAACTAACTGGTACCCCGTTATACCATATACATGTACATGTATGCTGGTCATCGCAGGGTCATGTCAGATTTATGTTATACAAAGTTCGCATCACTCGTGTGTTCAAGCGACTAATTTTTCCCCAATCCGAACCCCCTGGTGAAGTAATGTCATTTGGCGTGTCACCAGTAACCTATCGGTGACACGATAGTTAACTATCGGCCTATTTCATTGACATCAGTTCCTGGAAAACTTTTAGAAAGAATTATAAAAGATGAGATTGTCAAACACATGTCAGTGAATGATCTATTTGCTAAATCCCAACATGGCTTTCTGGCTGGTAAATCTTGTGTTACACAGCTTTTAGAATTTCTTAAGGATGTCACTAGTGCTCTAGATAAAAGCGAAGACGTTGATGTCATCTACCTCGACATGAGGAAGGCTTTTGATCGAGTTCCATATAAAATGCTTTTAAGAAAATTGTGGGGCTATGGAATACGGGGTAACATCCATTCGTGGATCAAGGACTTCCAGAGCAACAGAAAACAGCAAGTTAACGTCAATGGAAAATTATCTAAATCAATCCCAGTCTCAAGCGGAGTTCCCCAAGGTAGTGTTCTGGGGCCTATTTCTCTTTCTGGTTTTTATCAATGACATGCCGGACGTTATAACTGTTATAAAGAAACTGTTTGCTGATGATGCAAAAAATTATAGAAGTGTAACAAATCAAGAACATGTTGAACAAGTCCAATACAGTGTAATAAATCAGGCAGTAACATGGACAAATATATGGGAAATGTTGTTCAACCTTAAAAAGTGCAAACACCTTCATATTGGGTTTAAAACAGACCCAGTAACTTATACCATGAACACTGGACATGAAACAATAGAAATTGACAAAGTATCTAGTGAAAAGACCTTGGTGTTATTATTGATCAATCTTTGAACTTCAGTAAACATATAAATGAAAAAGTAAATAAAGCAAACAGAAACCTGTGAATAATCTTTCGAACTTTCACATACATGCACCATGACATGTTCCGCAACCTCTACAAAACCATTGTCAGACGACACTTGGAATACGCAACAACTGTCTGCACTCCACTGTTCAAGAAGGATATGATAGCAATCGAGAATATTCAGAGGCGAGCCACAAAATTGGTAATCAGTGTTAAAAATCTAACATACCTTGAAAGGCTAAGAAAACTGGGGTTGCCGTCACAAGAATACAGATGCAAAAGAGCTGACATAGTAGAAGTTTATAAAATAATGCACAACATTGACAAAATTGACAAGGATAAGCTGTTCGCTTTCCCAGCTTACACTGTGACAAGGGGACATAAATTAAAATTAGCCAAGAAACAGCATAGGCTAAAAATCAGACCCATTAGTTTCAGTCTAGGAGTGATAGACTCTTGGAACGCTTTACCCGAACATGTAGTCATGGCACCCTCCCTGAACTGCTTCAAATCACGGCTAAATGTGTTTTGGAAAAAAACACCCTTATAATTTTAGTCCCTGGTTCTACAGTCCCGGACCAAAACCAAGAGACTACTACAAGAATGCACCTAGTCACCTACAGAGGCTGTCTAGCCTGATCTTGGTGTCGAGGATATGTGAGTTATGTGAGTATTCAGATTCAGATTCAGATTGTAGTACTTGAGTCATAGACGTAGGGCAGAAGTACAAAAGAATTCGGGTCGATTCTCTCTTAGCTCACCTGAGGAGCTGATAGTATGGTGCTCGAGCCGGCGTGCGTCCGTGCATGCGTGCGTCCGTCGGTTCACATTTTCAAAGACCTTCTCTGAAACCGCTTGGCTAATCAACGCCAAATTTTATATGAAGCATCTATAGGGAGTGGCAGCCAATGTGTATATAAATGATCCAGGTCACATGACCAAGATGGCCGCAAAGCCCATATATGGAAAAAATCCCTTCAAAAATCTTCATCTCTTGAACCAGTGGACCGATTTCAACGAAACTTGGCATGAATAAAAAAGTACAAGTAGGCAAAGACCAGGAAAAGGCGCAATCAGAAAAAGACTCCCACTCCAAAAACCAATGTGGGAAAAAACAAACTAACAATCAGGTACTTAAACCATGAAAACACTTCGTAAGCCGAATGAGCAGCTATTTTCCCAATAGGTGGCCACTCAGTTACCTTAACTTAACTAAAAATATGCAAACATACATAAGGCGCCAACAGCACAAAAATATTTTAAACACCAAGACATAAAACAAAAAGAACCACCACAGAAGTATCGACTTGGAACGATCAGTAACACAAAGTTACTGGCGGGTTTAAATCGATTTTACACGGCCGTAACCTCACCCTCAGCTTCTGCAGTGGTTCATAACATTTAGTTAGTTCTTCGGTCCTCGTGGTGAATCTCTTACTAGTAAATGAATCATCAAGAACAAACAAATAAATCATGATAAACATCCTGATGAATCAAAAACCAGGACTCACAGATTCAGTAAGCTGCCCGACGATGGAGATAGAGTCTGACGCCCGACCCACCGGCGTGCAATTAAAGAAGGCAGCATAGTTATCAACCGTGATTGGGTTAAAAACTAAGCATGCAGACTGTCGCATAACATTCAAGTTATAACCTATACGTCTGTAACGTGTTATGATTTTTCTAAACTGAAAAGAAAAATCATTACTTCCTATAAGTTTCTTAAATTTGTAAACCAAGTCACCATAAAATTCTGGTTCCTCAGTTAAAAGTGTCTTTAACCCAACATTATATTTGGAAATCAATTCATAGTGTCTACGATAAAATTTAGAAAAGGTTTTTCGAAGTTTATGATACCGATAGCCCTGTTGGAGAAGTTTGGCCGTTAAAGATTTATTTCGAGCGTTGAAGTCTGTAACATGATTGCAGACTCTAGCAAACCTAATAAGTTGCGAAATGTATACACCATAAGAAGCACGACGAGGAACGTCACCATCCAAAAACGGAAAATTTACTATATCAAAATCAAAGTCATCGCGCTTATCATAAATTTTAGAAGAAACAAATCCATTTGCAACAGAAAGATGTAGATCTAAAAAGGGGGCTTCGGTATCCGAGATATTGGCTTTGTTCAACTGTAGTTCAGATGGATAAATTTGATTGACCATACCTTCAAAATAAGGGTTGTCAATGTTCAAAAGGTCATCGAGGTACCTAGAAGTGGAATTAAAAGCCTCGATAACATCAGCTTGATTATCATGGTTAAGAGAATCCCTGAAATCTCTTTCGTAGCAGTATAAAAATAAATCAGCTACGAGAGGTGCGCAATTTGTACCCATCGGAATTCCAACAATTTGTCTGTATAACTTGGTCCCAAATCTAATATAAATATTATCCAGGAGATAGGATAAGGCGTCGCACACATTCTGACATGACCAAAGTGTATACCGACTTTGGTCAGAGGATGTGAAAAAATGTTATGCGACAGTCTGCATGCTTAGTTTTTAACCCAATCACGGTTGATAACTATGCTGCCTTCTTTAATTGCACGCCGGTGGGTCGGGCGTCAGACTCTATGATGGCCCCGACTTAAAGCTATTCATTTTAGTTGGTTGGGGCCGGAGCTTCTTGTCTGTTGCTTGGCCCACCGGGGTCCAACTGATGTTTTTCTTTAGCTCCGGAGTTAGTAAGTTATTTGGCGCCCAGGGATCTCCATCGTCGGGCAGCTTACTGAATCTGTGTGTCCTGGTTTTTGATTCATCAGGATGTTTATCATGATTTATTTGTTTGTTCCTGATGATTCATTTACTAGTTAGAGATTCACCACGAGGACCGAAGAACTAACTAAATGTTATGAACCACTGCAGAAGCTGAGGGTGAGGTTACGGCCGTGTAAAATCGATTTAAACCCGCCAGTAACTTTGTGTTACTGATCGTTCCAAGTCGATACTTCTGTGGTGGCTCTTTTTGTTTTATGTCTTGGTGTTTAAAATATTTTTGTGCTGTTGGCGCCTTATGTATGTTTGCATATTTTTAGTTAAGTTAAGGTAACTGAGTGGCCACCTATTGGGAAAATAGCTGCTCATTCGGCTTACGAAATGTTTTCATGGTATAAGTACCTGATTGTTAGTTTGGTTTTTTCCCACCTTGGTTTTTGGAGTGGGAGTCTTTTTCTGATTGCGCCTTTTCCTGATCTTTGACTACTTGTACTTTTTTTCTGTCATTACATGCCAAATAAAGTGAACCATAGTTTTTAATGCCATTTTGAAGGTCCACTCTATCAAATCCAGAAGTTTTTCTTTAATTAGATTATGTGGTAAAGTTGTATACAGAGTAGAAAAATCATATGTGGACAAGCTCGTCGCACGGAACCCTCTACACTTCAATTTATTGAGCACCTCACCAGAATTTTTTATTGACCAAAACCAATTTTTATTTGAAGTTTCATACACTGTCTCACAGTATCTTATAACATGAGATTTGATAGCAGTAAGACAGGAAGTTAATAATTTAGAAAGTTCAGTAGTAGTACAAGAGCTAGAATTTGCAATAAATCTTGCTTTGTATGGTCTTTTGTGAAGCTTAGGTAACCAATACATCGTAGGAAGTTTGTCTTGGCCTTCATTGACACAAACAGAAAACTTAACAGGTAAATCGTTTTAGTGGGCATTTACTACAGACACCTCATCAGTATCTGTCTCCAGATAAGCCCTGGTACCATCAAGCTCCTGTTTTAAGGTGTTAACATAGTGAAGCCTACAAACAACAACAATATTGTTTGCGGCTTTGTCTGCCGGCACCAAGACATACTTTTCTGAAGCATCTATGACTCAAGTACTAAAATGTATATATAAATCATGACTCTTCGATAACCTTGACCTATTTCACGGCAAGGTCAATTATGGAAACATTGGCTTTTACATGGTAAAAAAAGTAAAACTATGGAGCTGTTGAAATGTGACTTGCTCAAGGCCACAACGAAAGGCGCCGCGGCTAAGGCTTGAACCCGGGACCTCAGGGACCGGAATCAACTTATCTGCCTCTGCGTCAGTCCTCTCCACTCTGTCGTTTTGTCCTTGTTTTATAGATGGCTCGTTCCACCCTTATCACTTATTCTGAATCTGAATCTGAATGGTTTACTGGTGACACGCCAAATTGACAACACTTCACCAGGAGTGCACCAAGCGGAAAATCAGACCCTGGGTCTCACAAGAGATGCGAACTGGGACACAAAGTCATCAGACATATAACACTGGCTTCATTAAGAGTTCTCCCGATGGTAAAATCTGCAACTCTACCAATGGACTATTGATTTTTACCAATGCATGGTAACCAGAAAATATTGAACGTTTTTCTGCTGCCAATTTTACCCTTTGTACATGGTGGATTTTTTTTGTTATATTGATCAATACACCTCAGTCGTTTTTTGTCTTTTTTATTTTCTACATGTATATTGTGTTATTTATAAAATCTACATTTGCATATATGATAAAATATAGTGCTTATTTATGGAGTGAAATACTTCTAGGCTCGCCATTCTGAATCACGTGACTTTTCCCGCGTTGGTAGATTTACCCACGCTGTATTCTGTCTGCGTCATTTGCTGCCATACATTGACAACATTGGTACTGTTGGTACCAATGGCATTACCAATGGTACCATTGATGTATTTGATTTGTCTACAAATGGTACCATTGTTACCAATGTTAAGAACTCCGAACGCATGCATAGTCTTATTGGGGGGGGGGGGGTAGTCCGTGAGTCGTTTCACCCATTATTATTGTTGCTATCTACTATATCTACAAGTATCTTTCTCGCACACCAGATAGAGAAATCCTATGTTTTACCCCATGTGAGAAATTCTTATCTCATCCTCGTTATCTCACCCTGGTCGAACCCTGCGTTCAAGTGGTCTTTTTTAACATTAGTTGTATAGGACGTCACGTAATTGCGTCGCTAAGCGCACACGTCACGATGACGTCAAAACGTTTTAATTCAAAATGGCGGACACCGCAATTGTAGCATTTTTCTAGGTAAATGGTATAAAAATCAAGCTTCGCCACATTACAGCGTGCAAGAAAAAGAATCCATCATTCGTGTAAGGTATGGATAGACAAATCTGTCCCTCTGGTCACAGTTTGGCATCACTCGGCGAGCCTCGTGATGCCAAAATGTGACCCTCGGGACAGATTTGTCTATCCATACCTGACACTCATGTAAGATTCTTATAATCTATCTATCTATCTATCTATCTATCTATCTATCTATCTATCTATCTATCTCATCAAAATTCACCATCTTTCATATCTCTACGAAATCTAGGTTAATCACAGGCTTATTTCAAGTCAACGATTACCAGATTACATTCGTTTGTACTTTGATTAGACCAAAACAAAAATATGTGTGTTTCCTGTTTCATACCATTTTTCTTTTGATTTTTTATTATTTCTATTTTTTTATTCATCGTAAGTAGGACATTGTGCATTGGGGACATGTAAGGTTTCTATATATCTGGTCAGTATTACAGATTTAAAGGAATCGGACAAATTGAACACTTGAAAAAAAAAGAAGAAAAAAACGTAAAGAAAAGCAAAATTTAATAATTTTATTTAATGGAATTACTTTCATATGCCCCATTTGCTACTTTTCAATCATCATTGCCAAAAGTTATAATAGAATATTATTCGAAAATTCTTACTCGCCAATTTTA
The DNA here is from genome assembly GCA_964017185.1 of Rugalucina vietnamica. NCBI lineage: Eukaryota > Metazoa > Mollusca > Bivalvia > Lucinida > Lucinidae > Rugalucina > Rugalucina vietnamica. The sequence continues at coordinate 52,881,106 of OZ024876.1, forward strand.
GCTGGCTATGTTGGCTCGCCTATATCATACCCCACCGATGATTTGCAAATTAACAAGTCTTAGATTGTAAAAACGCATTTCCGACCAAAATACCATGTAAATATTCAGTCAGATTGTCATTTTCTACAAAAAAAAAAAAAAAAAAAAAAAAAAAAAAAAAAAAAACATTTCAAGTGATAATTGTTAGAAATGTCCATAAGCTCGGCGGCTCGATCTGGGCCATTATACCCGAACATACCGGCGACTAATAGAAACAATCAGTTTGTCCACTCAAAATAATTGGGCAAGGAATTCTGAATGGTCCTTTAAATACCACCAATTTAATACTGACAGCAGCGAGCAATAATGATCGCGAGATACGAAATTCCGGGCGATTGACATTTTGAATTAGGATCGGTCGCGCCAACATTATGTTTTTTGAGAGAGCACCTAATAAAATCTAATACGGTCGCTGGAAAAAATAGGGTCGGAAACCGGAAACATACATGTATAATTTTGTCTTGGCATTCGTACACGTGACAAGTTTCTGGTTATTCTGACCCATTCGCCACTTAGGAACAGTCAAAAAGTATTGTAGTGCGTTGTTTGGCTTGAACCGAAGCGAAACAGCTTTCCCGAGGACGTACCAAGTATGCTCCAAGCATGAGATAAATCCGTCTGGCAAGACTGCAAACCAATTTTTTTCTTGCCTACGAAGTAATCAAAAATACGCCACCCATGAGCCATGAGACCTGGCATTTTTATTTTCGAAAAAAAAAAAAAACAAAAAAAAAACACTAAACAAATAAGAAAATTAAATAAAATAAAAAATATATGATTCTTGGTTTCCTGCAGGCGGACGTTTAAGCCATCCAAACATTCGAGAATAATTCTTGAGAATAATCCCCAGACCCCAGAAAAAATGGAATGCAATGAAGGCCGTTCATGAGGATTCTTATGTCAAATTTTGGTAAATTTATTGTTCTTTAAAATCTTGTTATTTGCTATTCATTATTCTAATTTGCTACTCATTAAAACTATCGACTACATTGGAAACACTGCTAGACCCAAAAGACTGACCTTAACCCTTGTAAAGGATGCAAATTTATGAAATATTACAGCAGAGTACCTAACATGACACTGGGAATCTCATAGAACCATGTGCAAGGCCTTTCAATGTTCCAGTAGCCTCGATGCCAAACGGGTCAGGGGAAAGTGCTTTGGTTGAGGGTTATTTTATTTTTTACATTTACATTTCTTTCTTCCTTGCGTGTGGTTGTGTGCTGCGACACTGTAAATACGCATAAAGTGATATTCTGACACTCATGAAGAGTTCAAATAAAACTGTAGAGTCACACTCAAACCACTTAATTTCTTATCTGATATCCAAATGTATCCACATAAGCTTTATGTCTGTATAGTAGAACAACTATTACATTTGTTACGCAATGCACAATACAATTCAGCAGACAATAAAATGTTAACTTAAAATTAATATCACAACTTGTATCCGTCATTATTACTATCTTTAATTAATATCTTTGTTGCAGGAGAGGAGCTAAATAAGCAGTTTGCTTCCCCTCTGATCCTGTTTGACTGTGTATATTCATAGGTTTGTATTATATGTTATCAGATGAAATAAATATGTTTAAACTAAACCACTAAATTCTTAGTGAAAAACTTTTCATAGTATTCTTAATTATACTTATTTGCCCAAACATCTTTTACCGGTCATATGAGTGCACCGAAAAGTAAAATAGCATACAGTCAAGGGACATAATTATTCGCCACTTTCAATATGGCCGCCAAAAACAGAAAAAATTAAGGCAAACTTTCAATAAGCATTTCTTAGTAAATAATGAACACCTTACCTCAATATTTGGTCAAATTACCCTTCATTCTTATTACTTCCTTTAATCTAGCTGGTATTGTGCTGTAGAGGCCTTGAACATAAGCTGGCTCGATGTTTTCCCAGCTATGGCGCACGGCAGCTAACAGGTCATTTTTGATGTGAATGTTCACAGCTTGTCGCTTACGAAATCCGCAATCTGTTCGACATTGGTTTATAAATGCAACCTATGCTAAGCTGTCAGGGAAGTGGAACGAGGTACCGAAGTGTAGCGGAGTGACAGTTTGACCTGTACCTGCCCTATACATATATAGGTCACTTTTGGTGATAACGGGACAGTTAGCCAGCTGATAGATCTAGAAACGACAGAAACGACTCTACCAAGCCAGAAACGACCCAGAATCATTCTGGCCTTGGCTTATACCCAAATGCAGGGAACCAACTGAATAGCATGTGACTTGTCACATGATATCAACAATGGCCTTCAGACAAGGAAATTTTCTGTGCAGTCTGAACAATTTAGGGCTTTTTGTCTTGTGTATATGTTTAGAAGTTACACAAACACGAGCAATTGGAAGTTTTCAAGATGTGAGAGCAGCTGTGTGTGGTGTACCAGAGGGTAACTTTGATACAACAACTCTTTCAAGTCAAAAGTGAGCTGAAATTCTACTTTCACTTTCAATCTTGTCTCATCATCAGCTGACATAGCTACATATCTCATCATCAGCTGACAAAGCTAATATAGTGCTAGATCTACAAGACAAACTGTTTGACAGTTGACACTCAGGAATGATGTGTGTCACAGTATCTATAGATCTGAATCTGAATCTGAATAGTTTACTGGTGACACGCCGAATGACATTATTTCAACAGGGCGTTCGGATGGGGGAGAAATTAGTCCCTTGATCAATAGATAAATAGATAGAAACGTCATAAGTTTATAACTGACCAAAAATATCAATAATACCTGATCTTTAATTTTATCCGAGTAATATAGTGAATTATAACCTTAAGTCTGACTGTTAGTGTAGTATTTTGCTTTATAATCACTTATACATAGCATAACCTCTTAGTATGGCTGTTGAATTGTACTTGTGGTGCCGAAACAAACAAACTCAACAAAAAATTAATCAATTTTCCACCTCAAGAGGACCAATAATATTTGGTACTTTTATACTGCACAGATCCTGTATTTTCTACAGTAGAAGATTTGTACAATACTGAATTATGTTTTCAGTGTATGGTCCTACAGTACCACAATTTGTATAATACTGATATATTTTCAGTGTATGGTCCTACAGTACCACAAAATCTCCCTTATACACAAGCCAATGCTTGAAAAGCTCTCCATCATCCAGTGCGACAAGCTGTGATTTCCTGATGTCTTTCTGCCATGGCTACAACTGCTCAGACACGGACACCACCTTGATGAACACCACGGCATGTATCACTGTTTACGAACAAACTGGCAACAAGACGACTTATAAACTGGGCTCATACGACATGAATATTAACCAGTTTGCTAATGGTAGGTAAAGAGCCTTTTTCATTTCAAATTCAATATCCAGTCCCCAATGTTTATAATGTACACCTGGACCTCTTTATTACACAGTTTGTTACAACACGGTTTTGGATATAACACTGATCACTGTTGGACCCCATTTAGACTATTTAACTTTGTCTATACATTGTGTGCTTTGCTTTTGTACTTATCCAAAGGCAGATTATCTCATGACATTTGAGCCGCCTTATGAGAAAACCAACAATCTGCATATGCGAAAACAAAGACACAGATCAGCTTCGCGGTAACCGCGAAGCTGATCAGCGCCTTTGTTTTCGCTACTCGGATAGTACAATTCCTCTTCTACTTAAATCCGAAATTTCAAGCTTCTAGTTCTTTTCTGTGCTTGTACAGACCGGTTTGTGTCGGACCTGGTCGGAAACCACATTGTTGGTTTTCCCACGAGGCGGCTCATTTCTTGTTCCAGATCCTGATGATAAGAAAACCAAGTTTCTGGCACATTTTACAAATGGCGGCATCTACAATGGTACAGGAGAGAACTGTAGCCTAAGTATGGACATGGTGTTTAAGTGTGATCAGAATCTCGTCTGGCAAAAATCATCGGAGAAAAAGGCAGACATAGCCGGCTCAGCACTTACTGGTGTTACATTTGCAAACTGCAAGGTTTGTTCCACACCGGTTATCCAGAGATAACAAATTCCACTGAGAACAACGATTAGGCAAATGATGACAATAGGGGTTGAACACCTGTTTACATTACAAAAACATGCCCATGCAATATACAAAGATATTTTTCAGGAGCACAAATTGAAAATTCCATTGGGAAAAAAATTGGATTTTTTAAAATATTTTGACACAAAACATACATTGTGGATACACATTAGAACCGCCTTGCCGAGACGGTTCTAACGAGTACCCACAATGTATGTTTTGGATCATCAATAAGAAAAATAGGTATACATTTCATGGACATGTTTTCTTGTTTAAGAAAAATGTGTCACAGATCAGAAAGATCCTTGGCATGTTGTTCTTAGACAAGCATTTTGCAATATTATAAGAATCTTATATGGGGTTCTGTTCTAGATGGAAGTTTCCAACCCAAGGGATGACCGTGCTGAGCGGAACCGAGGTTCCGCCGAGGTTCCGCTCATCACGGTCATCCCGAGGGTTGGAAACTTCCATCTAGAACAGAACACCATATTAGATTCTTTTTCTTGCACAACAACCCTCAAAATCTGGTTTATTTCAAGGTTTTGCGTATTTTTTTAGCCTGGGTGAGAACACCTGGGTGAGATGCAATTTTATCACCCAGGCAAAAAGTGTGGCAATTTCTGTCTGGTGTGCAAGAAACAGTCTTATATTGATTTCATCTGGGCCGTACTTGATTTAGAAATTTTAAGAGTGATCGGATTGGTCCGAACAGCACGCTAAATCAAGGGAAAGTGGGCAAAAGGAGTGCATTCCCATTACTAAAACAAGTGAGGAAAAGCAATAAAGATTGTTGCTTTAAATGATTTTGATTATCGGCGTGTTTATTACCCTGCAATACGCATGGATGTCTCACAAACACCTCCATGCTGAAGAAATAAATTTTGCACTGCTTGCATTGAAACATTGTTGACGCATGTTTTTTAGAGCAGGTCACGTGACTTGCTCCGACCACACCACCTTGGACGGCGGAGCGCTTCTTCGCGCTCCATTGCGACTACTTGATTTAGAATCCTTATGCTCAGGTCGATCGGATCAATCGGATTGGCTATATCAAGTGCGACCCTGCATTTGCTGTTCTCAGTCATGTTGGTTGTCTCTGGATAACCGGTGTGTTCCTTTTAATTGTATTTTATTATTAAAATAACTTTCTACCTTTTCATCTTTTCCTTTACATGTACAATATGTTAAGAAAGTTTACTAGTATTAAATTGTCCAGAAAAGTGAACAGACATAAAAACTTAAGCTTTGGGTGATGCAATGCCTGAGCCATGTCACAAGAAAACCTGTCTTCAAGGTTTCCAATCAGGACACAAACCAACCTGTTCAATCGCAGAAGAAGGTGCAGTTTGGTCATTAGGTTTCCTTCATTCTCTTTATGAGTAAAGCAAATTATTTATATATCTACATGTACCAATTTCTAATTGAGAGAAGTTTGAATGTAATTAAAGTAACATTTTCAGATGTTCCTAAGCAGACCATTTAAATCTTACTCCAGTGTGTGTAATTTAGTCTGCACCAGTTAGTTGCAGTCAGCTCCAGTACTTTACCAGTGTGCTAAGTGACTTTAAAGTTTGTGCATTTTTATGCCCCCAACTTCGAAGAAGTTGAGGGGGCATATTGGTTTGGGTCTGTCCGTGCAGTCTGTCTGTCAGTCAGTCTGTCAGTCTGTGATGCGTGAGCACTCGGTCAGGAACCGTTAGAGCTAGGATCTTGAAATTTGGTATGTAGTTTGTATATGAAAATTAAGAGGACACGTATTTTTTCTTTCAGGTAAATTCAAGGGGCTAGGGGCCAATTCTGTGAGAGTTATTTCCCTTTTTAATTCTTGATAAAGTGAATAGATAGTGGATACCTTGTGTGCGCAACTCCTCCTACAGTTTTATTCCGATTCTCTTGAAACTTTACAGATGTTGTGACCATGCTTTGAAGATATGCATGTGGTTTGGATATAATCCTCAGATTAATTTTTGTCACTTTTTTTGCAATTTGAACTTAGCCATTTTTCGAGCATTTTGACAATGAAAGTGAATGGGCAGTGGGTACCTTGTGTGCGCAACTCCTCCTACAGTTTCATGCCAATTCATTTAAAACTTTATTTGTATTATGGGCATGGTCTGAAGATATGCATGTGGTTTGGATATAATCCTTGGATTATTTTTTGTCATTTTTTTTCACAATTTGAACTTAGCCATTTTTTCGGGAATTTTAGTGGATGGATAGAGGGTACCTTGTGTACGCAACTCCTCCTACAATTTAATACCAATACTTTTGAAACTTTGCAGACATTGTGACCATGCTTTGAAGATATGCATGTGGTTGGAATATACTCCTCAGGTTAATTTTTGTCACTTTTTTACAATTTGAACTTAGTCTTTTTTTGGACATTTTTACATCTTGAAAGTGACTTACCAGTTGGGGGCATAGTGTTTCATAAACACATTTTCTAGTTTGGTTTATTTCAGTATACCCTTACATTTAGCTATAGTGGGGCTTGCCCCATACAACCACCACTGCCACCACCCCCAGGGGGTCTCAGTTTTGGATCTGTTTTACTTATTATGTGAGTATGCTGTATGAATCATGAGGTGACTCATAAAAATTGTTTTTGCAGTTGCAAAGTAAGGTCACAAATCTACACAAAAATATAGAATAAAGTAGATGGACTCAAATGTTACATTATCTATTTCCAATAATTTTATTATGCCACAGAGAGTCAGAGTGACCCTAAATGAAATTTCAAATATAGCCAGAGGAAGTAGAAATTTTAGATAATACTTTTCAGAAAATATACTGTAACTTGTGATATCTGTAATTTGCATGTTTTTAGCTCACCTGAGCCGTCAGGCTCACAAGGTGAGCTTATAGTATACCCATGCTCCGTCGTCCGTCCGTCCGTCGTCCACCATTTTCAAAGATCTTCTCCTCTGAAACCGCTTGGCCAATCAAAGCCAAATTTTACATGAAGCATCTATGGGAAGGGGGAACCAATGTGTATATAAATAATCCAGGTCACATGACCAAGATGGCCGCCATGCCCATATATGGTAAAAACCCTTCAAAAATCTTCTTCTCCGGAACCACTGGACAGATTTCAACCAAACTTGGCATGAAGCATTAATGGCTCAAGCACTACAATGTGTATATAAATCATGACCCTATGATGAGCTTGACCTATTTTACGGCAAGGTCAACATAGGTCGCGAATGCATTTGAATGGGAAAAATTGTTAAATTGTCATTTAAAGGAAAAATCTTGCAGAAAATGAGCAGTAGGACTGAATACATGTATTAATGATTCTGAAAAAAATTGGGCACCAGGGGCTCATCCGCCCCCACCCCGGGGCAATATACATGTATATCTCCATAATATTCAAACATCTTCTCCTCTGAAACCGCTTGGCCAATCAAAGCGAAATTTTATGTGAAGCATCAATAGGAAGGGGTAACAAATATGTATATAAAAAATCCAGGTCACATGACCAAGATGGCCGCCATGCCCATATATGGTAAAAACCGTTCAAAAATCTTCTTCTCCAGAACCGGTTGACCGATTTCAACGAAACTTGGCACGAAGCATCGATGGCTCAAGCACTACAATGTGTATATAAATCATGACCCTGTGATGACCTTGACCTATTTTACGGGAAGGTCAACATAGGTCACCAATGCATTTGAATGGGGAAAACTTTTAAAATGTCATTTAAAGTGAAAGTCTTGCAGGAAATGGGCAGTAGGACTGGATATTAATGATTCTGAAAAAAATTGGACCCCAGGGGCTCATGTGCCCCCACCCCGGGGCAATATACATGTATATTTCCATAATATTCAAACGTCTTCTCCTCTGAAACCGCTTGGCCAAACAAAGCCAAATTTTAAGTGAAGCATCTATAGAATGGGGGAATCAATGTGTATATAAATAATCTAGGTCACATGACCAAGATGGCCGCCATGCCCATATATGGTAAAAACCCATCAAAAATCATCTTCTCTGAAACCAATAGACTGATTTCAAGGAAACTTGGCGTGAGGCATGGATGGCTAAAGTACTCCAATGTATATATAAATCATGACCCTGTGATGACCTTGACCAAGTTTATGGCAAGGTCAACATGGGTTGCCTGTGCATCTGAATTGGGAAAACTGTTAAAATGTCATTTGAAGGAAAAAGCCAACAGGAAATTGGCAAATGGACAGAATATTGAAGATTCTGAAAAAAAGAAAATGGCCCAAGGGCTTATCTGCCCCTGCACTGGAATTAAATACCATAATATTCAAACATGTTTATTGGTATATGCAGCTGATCTCAGGTGAGCGTTTACAGGACCATTGGTCCTCTGGGTTTTTTTTAATTCAGTTTTACATCCCTTTCAAGATTATTTCAGCTCATATGAGCCAATCAGTAGGTGGGCGAAAACTGGAGAACCCTGAGAAAAACCACCTGGCACACCCGCAAGCAGAACTTGGCTTGTCTCACATGTGGCCAGTGCGGGACTCAAACCCGCACCAGACACAGCGGTGAGATGATCGATTGATTAAGAAACAGCGCTCTTAACCGCTCGGCCATGGGGGCCGCAATTTGCATGTTTATATAACCCTCTTCATATACAGTAGATTTGAAATTTTCCCGTGACTGTTATTGGTGAGCTTTCTATTTTGGAATTATTAGTGAGATCTTTAGTTTAAGGATGTTTGCTGCTAACATTTGACATTTCGGAACTTCCGGTTTTTCTTTTCTTGAATATCTCGTAAACGGTTGCAGATATTTTCCTAATATTTTATATTTGAATACATATTGATGATATGCATTGAATGAGCCATGAAAATTGTCAATCTAAGAAACTTCATTTTTCACCCCATTTTCTACAACTTTTCAGAAAATTTTAGTAGTCATTAAAATTTAGGGGGTAGGGTGGATTGAACTTGAATATTACACATCTACAAATTAATTGCACTAGTTCGCATACATGTGATATCTCCCTATTTCGGAGGGATCTCCCTATTTTGGACATAATCTCCCTATTTGAAAGTTCAGAATTTTCCTATATATCTTATACATCTCCCTATTTGGAATATTGGCTCTCCCTATTTCAAATCAAAAAATTCCTTCTTTGTTTAATTATTCTCCCTATTTGAAAAAGGAAATCTCCCGATTTGGCATCTCAAGTGTATCACATGTATGCTAGTTCGATGTTACTTTTAGCAGCAGTACATGTGTACATGGTCTTCTAAGTCATTCGTTGTGTCTTTGATGTGCTGGTTTTAAAATTTTAGGTGGTTTTATGAAATGGGCTTTTAGAAACAAAACAGCCGAAGAAAGGCTGAAAATGGTGATTTTCAAGTTGTTGGCTCTCTCTTATATGCTCACTACCCTATATATTTCTTTCTTTTATTCCAACAACATTACCAAGTTCTATGTTGTGTGAAAATACAAGAAAAAGTTTTAATCAACAAATATGGGTTTGGCACATTTCAAAATATTGATTTTTTCCGACTTTTCAAGTATGGGTGTAGGGTTGGAAAAGGAATCGTAAAATTTTGTCATTCACTTCAAGTTGCAAATTTTTCTATGCTTTTTGTCCAAAATAGACTGTGTTACGTAAATAGTATGACTTTTGAAAGCATTCTAAGTGTATTTTTGTTCAATACAGGTATGTTTCAAAGAATTAAAAATTAAATTAATTTTACCAAATTTAAAACATGGTGTTCAGAGGTCTCATTCAGAGGCCTGTAGCTTGAAACTATGCACACTACCCTATATTAATTTTGTTTTCAAATGTCTTGTGTTGTATTTTGGAATAAAAAAAAAGTGGTTAGAATAAAAGTTTGAATACTTTTTCATTGGCAGCGAACATCCTTAAATGCTGATTGTGTACATATAGTCTAGACTATGAAGCTTGTAGTATTGCTTAATTAGTGAAAACTTTGAAGGTATTCGCAAATATTACTAGAAGAAAGTTCTTGGAGATATTTCCCCAGTCTTTGAGTACAGAAGAAAACTACATGTATAGGTAATGATTTTTCCTTTTCAGATTTTTCGTAGGTTTGACAATTTATTTTGTGTTTGGCTCAATACTGAAATATTGTTTTGGAAGTCGTGGTCGAGAGATCCTTCCTCAGAGCGAGTTCTGGACAATGCTGCCTGTCTATGTTGCAGTGAGTATAGTTAGCAACCTAGTCTCCTGTTATCAATGTATAATTCATGCTCAACGAAGCTGAGCATGCAATTTATCTTGTTCCTTAACAACTTTTATCAACAAAGAGCCTTAACTAAAATGCAGTACTTGTATAAATGTACACATTTCTTTTGCCATTAATTGAGTAGTAAGAGTTCTTCAAGAATTTGTGTAAGGGTTAATTGGTGATAGAAATTATTTCATTATGGAATCTTCATGAAAGAAATGTGACTGACTGTTGGGTTCCAACTTTGGCTTGCTTAAAATTAAATGAGCCGCGCCATGACAAAACCGGATTTTTGCCTAGGCGAAAACAAAGGCGCAGATCAGCTTCGCGGTAACCGCGAAGCTGATCAGCGCCTTTGTTTTCGCTACTCGGATAGTACAATTCCTCTTCTACTTAAATCCGAAATTTCAAGCTTCTAACTCTTTTCTGAGCTTGTACAGGCCGGTTTGTGTCGGACGTGGTCGGAAACCCCGAAGACCGGTTTTCTCGCGTCACGGCTCAAATAAGACACACTACCATCTGAGCTACTGTACATGGCAACTTGAAGGCATAAAAGATGTGCCCCCCCCACCCCCCTCCCTTCATGCAGACTCACAAGGAGCAGCCCCTGTATGACCATCTAAAATTTAGTACCAGTTAGAATAGAATTTATTTCCAATCATGGGCCACCACATGTGAATCACATAATGTGAGCCGTGTCATGAGAAAACCAACATTTTGCATATGCGCAAAAACAAAGGCGCAGATCAGCTTCACAGTAACTGCGAAGCTGATCAGCATCTTTGTTTTCGCTACACGGATAGGACATTTCCTTTACTTTCTATATCCAAAATTTCCAGATTTGAGCCATCTTTTGTGCTTGTACAACTCGGTTTGTGTTGGAACAGTTTGGAAACCACATTGTTGGTTTTCTCATAGCGCAGCTTATGTACACTAATGATTTCTTCCATATTCCAATTTTGTAAAGAACCTTGTAGCAGTAAGTTTTTTCACAAAACAATCACAACTGAAATTTTCTCAAAAACAGGAGACCTTGAAAATAAACCATGATTTCGCAGCAAATCAGCTGAAATTTGGTGATGCAAAAATATTCCATTTTACACATAAATGTCCTTGAAAAGAATACCCCCTTACACTCAACTTTTATGTAGTAAAAATGGGATGTAAAGAGGCAAACATTTTTCTTATGTTATCAAGAAACATAGATTGACCCTGTGAGTACTCATTAGAATCGCCTCCCCAACGGAAATTTATCATTTTTCCTGCTAAAAAAATAGTTTTTCGCCGAGGCGTATTTTCATAATGTTTTGTATTTACATTGTAATTTCAGGATGGTTTTATCTTCACCTGTACCTGTGGGCGAGCTGGTGGGGAGAGGGACTCCAGATATGACAGTATATAAACAACATAGGATACAGTGTAAAATGATCAACCAGATCTGCAAATTTTCAACCAGATCTGCAAATTTTCAACAGATCTGCAGATTTTCAATCAGATCTGAAAATTTTCAACCAGATCTGAAAATTTTCTACCAGATCTGAAAATTTTCACCAGATCTGAAAACTGAAAATTATCAACTGGATCTGCAGATTTTCAACCAGATCTGAAACGTTTCAACCTGATCTGCAAATTTTCAAACAGATCTGAAAAACATCAATCAGATCTACAGTTTCAACCACATCTGCAAATTATGAACCAGGCCCCGAGGTTATAAAACTTTTTTCATGCTCAACTTAGCTGAGCATAAAATTTAAACTTCTCATAACTACCAAAATAGCCCAAATATGTTGAAAATGAAGGTTTATAAAACCAAACCCTGTAATTTATCCTGCTGATAAATGTTAGAATGCCCACAAATGTTGGCATTTTAATATTTATGAGAAGGATAAATTTTAGTCTCGGCTGAGCTGAGCTGAGCATGAAAAAAGTTCTATAACCTCGGGACCTGATCTGCTAAGTTTCACCAAGATGTGCAAATTTTCATCTGATCAGCCCTGTGTGTGTGCATGCATTGTTTACATAGCATAGCATCTGTCTTACTGAATGACCTTTATGGTACCTTTGTTTTTCCATTTGCAATATAAAGAGGGCTTTCTCAGGATGGGCTCCATGGGATTGTTTAGTCTCACCCACCAGACAAGCATATCCCTTTGTATGCCTGTCTGAGATATTTCTGTCTCAGTACTAGTACAATTTTAGCTGTCTCAAAATGTCAATCATTTCTGTATTTAGCTAATAGAAATGTACACCTCATGCTTACTTCCATATAAGGAAGTGATGAGCTAGGTGTCAACTGTCAGAGACAAAAATAGCCTAGCCGGTGTTAATTTCAGGAAGATATCAAGAGTAATTGTAGTCTGCTGCTCTCATAAAAATCTAAAAAAAATAATGTTGCTGAAATTTTGTGAATAAACCAAAATGATGATTTAATATTTTTGTAAGGTGAGTGCAAATACAAAATTATTTTTATTTGTTTCACTGGCTAATTTGCATATTGTTTTATGTCCAAACAAAATGGCTGCCTGAACAGAACTTGAAGCTTATTCAGTGTCAAAATGTTTTAAAAGGTGGGTGAGAAAAATAGTCAATGATGGTGTTGAAGCCTCAACAAGGAAATCTCAGGCTTGTTTTCAGATTATTCAAGTCTCATCCTCAGCAGAGCCCTTTGTGTGCCTGTCTAAGATATTTCCATCTCAGTACTAGTAGATTTCAGCTGTCTCAAAATGCCAATCATTTCTGTATTTAGCCAATAGAAATGTACATCTTTATGTGTACATCCATATAAGGAAATGATAAGTCAGGTGTCAACTGTCAGTGACAAAAATAAACTTGGAGATGTTAATTTCAGGAAGTTTACAGGAGTAATTGAAGTCTGCTGCTTTGATAAAAATCTCAAAATTTAATTTTGCTGAGAATTTTATGCATAAAACATGATGCTGATTGAATCTTTTTGTAAGGTTAATAGTGCATATAGAAAATTATTTTTATTTTTTTCATTAGTTAATTTGCATAAACAAAATGGCTGCCTGAACAGCACTTGTAGCCTATTCCGCGTCAAAATGCTTGAAGTGATGGGTGAGAAAAATAATCAATGACAGTGTTGAGGCCACGTTTTCAGATTATTCGAGTCTCATCCTCGGCAGTGCCTCGGATGAGACTTGAATAATCTGAAAACTTGCCTGAGATTTCCTTGTCTCGGCCTCAACCCCATCATAGATTCTTTTATTCTCACCCATCAGATAAGCATATCCCTTTGTGTGCCTGTCTGAGATATTTCTGTCTCAGTACTAGTAGATTTTAGCTGTCTCAAAATGCCAATCATTTCTGCAGTTAGCCAATAGAAATGTACATCTTTATGTGTACTTCCATATAAGGAAATGATGAGCTAGGTGTCAACTGCCAGTGACAAAAATAACCCTGCAGGTGTTAATTTCAGGAAGTTTACAAGAGTAATTGTAGTCTGCTGCTTTGATAAAAATCTCAAAATTTAATTTTGTTGAGGATTTTCTGCACAAAACGAAATGCTGATTGAATATTTTTTCTAAGGTAAGTGCATATACAAAATTATTTTTATTTCTTTCACTGGTTAATTTGCATACTGTTTCATGTAAAAACAAAATGGCTGCATGAACTGCATTTGAAGCCTATTCAAAGTCAAAATGGTACAAATTGATGGGTGAGAAAAATAATCATCTTTATGTGTACATCCATATAAAGAATGATAAGTCAGGTGTCAACTGTCAGTGACAAAAATAAACTTGGAGATGTTAATTTCAGGAAGTTTACATGAGTAATTGAAGTCCGCTGCTTTGATAAAAATCTCAAAATTTAATTTTGCTGAGAATTGTATGCCTAAAACATGATGCTGATTGAATCTTTTTGTAAGGTTAGTGCATATAGAAAATTATTTTTATTTTTTCATTAGTTAATTTGCATAAACAAAATGGCTGCCTGAACAGCACTTGTAGCCTATTCCGCGTCAAAATGCTTGAAGTGATGGGTGAGAAAAATAATCAATGACAGTGTTGAGGCCTCGTTTTCAGATTATTCGAGTCTCATCCTCGGCAGAGCCTCGGATGAGACTTGAATAATCTGAAAACTTGCCTGAGATTTCCTTGTCTCGGCCTCAACCCCATCATAGATTCTTTTATTCTCACCCATCAGATAAGCCTATCCCTTTGTGTGCCTGAGATATTTCTGTCTCAGTACTAGTAGATTTTAGCTGTCTCAAAATGCCAATCATTTCTGCAGTTAGCCAATGGAAATGTACATCTCTATGTGTACTTCCATATAAGGAAATGATGAGCTAGGTGTCAATTATTCAAGTCTCATCCTCGGCAGAGCCTCAGATGAGACTTGAATAATCTGAAAACTTGCCTGAGATTTCCTTGTCTCGGCCTCAACCCCAACATAGATTCTTTTAGTTTCAAGATAGGTAGATGTTGAAAGAATGTGTGTTGATTCTTGTACATGATGTAAATTTTATATCAGTTTCACAATCATGCCTTCTATAGTTTTGCTCATATTAAGTGGATTTATTTGTGTGTGTGTGTTTTCCTTTTATTTTACATGTATGTAGTAGTTAATTGATTGTTTGAAATTTGTGATAAAAGGATAGAATGTTTTTGCACTGATATTTGTGATATAAATAAAATGTTTAGTGCCATATATTGAGGATTGTATCTTAGTAATCATACCAGACCCACTGATATACAGGCTGCATGGATCACATAAGTTTCTTCTGAACACCATTGTATATTTTTAATGTAATAATGAATGTGTTTTTACTTAGATTAAAGATCTGTTTTGTTAGCAAATTCAGTTGATTGGTCAAATGCTGGTACATGGTATTTCCTGTAGAGAATTTTGTAATCAGTCTCAACCTGAGCCACGCCATGAGAAAACAGGATTATTGCCTATGCCTATTGCCTAAGCGTATACAAAGGCGCAGATCAGCTGTGCACAGCTGATCAACGTCTTTGTTTTCGCTACATGGATAGTACAATTCCTCTTCTTCTTGAATCCAAAACTTTAATTTTCTAGCATGCTTCTGTGACTGTACAGTTGGTTTGTGTGAGATCTGGTCGGAAACCCTGAAGACAGGTTTTCTTTCGCTGCGGCTCACCTATGAAATTCTGATTACACCAGAAACATTTTTTAAGCTAATTGATAAAGCCCCCCCCCCCTCCCCTCTGATATTATAAGAATCTTATATGGGGTTCTGTTCTAGATGGAAGTTTCCAACCCAAGGGGTGACCGTGCTGAGCGGAATCGAGGCTCCGCCGAGGTTCCGCTCAGCACGGTCATTCCGAGGGTTGGAAACTTCCATCTAGAACAGAACACCATATTAGATTCTTTTTCTTGCACAACAACCCCCAAAATCTGGTTTATTTCAAGGTTTTGCGTATTTTTTTTTAGCCTGGCTGAGAACACCTGGGTGAGATGCAATTTTATCACCCAGGCAAAAAGTGTGGCAATTTCTGTCTGGTGTGCAAGAATAGCAAGTTACGCCCATGAGACTTTGTTTAAAGTGCAATACTACATGAGCCACATTGCAAAAAAGTCTTTGAGGTATCAGTACTGGCCCTACAAACCCCGCTTTATAGGAGATGGTGTGAAAAGAAGATAAATTGTACTGTCTATGTGGTGAAAACATGGTAACAAAATCAGCTACATGAACATGGTCAATGCCTTTTTGGCATTTTCAAAAACAGTTTCACAGGATGTGGCTCTCCTGAAAAATATGAGCCGCTCATGGGAAAACCAACAATCTGCATAGGCGAAAACAAAGACGCAGATCAGCTTCGCGGTACAATTCCTCTTCTACTTAAATCCGAAATTTCAAGCTTCTAGCTCTTTTCTGTTACTGTGCAGGCCAGTTTGTGTCAGACCTGTTTGAAAACCACATTGTTGGTTTTTCCACAAGGTGGCTCATATTTTGGGTAAATACACTGCTAATCAGCAGTTTCCCTCTTCACATATACCAAAGGCAGGCATTCTCATGATGTGGCTGATAGAGACTACATGGTTTGACAAGCTCTATAAAAGCAAATCAAACCAGACTTGTTTGTTTGTATTGAGATTTATCATATGACTTCGCTGTTTTCCAGTGGATAAGGTCATGTAATAAGTGTTATGACCACAAGAGTATTAACTTTTGCTGGAATACGTAACGTCATTGATGACATCCGTAACAACAAAGTGAATTTTCATTGAAAATATGTCCACTTATAAGGCAATAAAATCCTATTTTACAAAAGCCATATGAGAAAACGAATCTTACACGTGTGGTCATTTCATTTGAAATTTATTAAGCGAGCCTGTGGAGAGTTTAATAAATTTCATATAAAAAGACCACGAGTGTAATATCCTCCATTTAACAGCAATTTTTCAGTCATGTTGGAATGGAGCCACTGCTTCCTGGGATTTAACCAGTACTGTATGGAGTTACCGGTAAAGTATCTTGCTCAAGGACAAAACATGGTGATGCCAGCAGAGATCAAATCCAGGACCTCTTAATTTGGAGTCCATTGCTCTACCATTACACCACCGTGCTTCCCACCAACCAAACTAACTGTTAGCTTGCTTCCCTTTATAAATTGTTATATCGCACCATTTTGATGTTGAATTGTACCTTATATGAGCCACGTCATGAGAAAACAGGATTTTCGCTACACGGATAGTACAATTCCTCTTCTACTTAAATCCAACATTTCAAGCTTCTATCCTGCTTCTGAGACTGTACAGGCCAGTTTGTATCAGACAGGGCTGGAAACCCGGAAAACCGGTTTTCTCATGTCGCGGCTCATATATCCTAAGTTTCCAGACAAAACTGTCCAAGCAATTATTGTAGAACCTCTAGGGCACAGTATGTCTTAGACTGGCTCCCGTCGTCAAACTTTTGTTTTTATCAGTAAAACATGCACATCTTATTTTGCTTGAAATTTTCTGATGGCTGAGCCTAAGAAGAGAGGTAACTCATACAAAAAAAATATTTGTGGAGGTTATAGAACATGGTAAATATGAGGTAATATTGAACATAGGACGGGAGCCAGTCTAAGTATGTCTGACCAAATCAGTCTCTTCTGAGAAGATATGTAAACTGCCATTGTCATATTTTTTCAAAGTGAATCTCTTTAGACATTACGAAAACTTGCCCATGCAATAAACAGGGAACGTTTTCAGCTATAAAAATTGAAAATTTCAATGAAAATATTTTGAAAATGTTTGCTTAAAACATTGATTGTGGGTACATGCCGAGGCAGATCTAACGAGTACCCACAATCTATGTTTTGGAGCAAAAATAAGAAAATTAAGTACATGTATATCCCTGTATAGTGTACACCCCAGTTTTACTATATGAAAGTGGGGTTTAAGAGAGTATTTATAAATTTCATGGACATGTTTTCCTCATTACGAAAACTTGCCCATGCAATAAACGGAGATTTTTTGAGCTTTAAAAATTGAAAATTTTCAGCTGAAAAATTTTGATTTTTCTTATTTTTGCTCAAAACATAGATTGTGGGTAGACGTTAGAACTGCCATGGCAAGGCGGTTCTAACTAGTACCCACAATCTATGTTTTGGAGCAAAAATAAGAAAAATAGGTATACCCCTGCAAACCCCAGTTTTACTATATAAAAGTGGGGTTTACGGGGGTATTCATTGCATGTTTTCCTGATGAGTGGTAATTGTAGCAGGCATTTTGTCTGAAAATTTAGAGAATTTTTTATTATTTTTATTTTTTTTTTTTTGTGTAGTTTAACAAAATAATTGTTTGTCATGTTTAGACTGAGCCACTGCCTCCTTGATATTAACAAGTATGATGTGAGCCGCCTCGTGGGAAAACCAACAATGTGGTTTCCGAACAGGTCCGACACAAACTGACCTGTACCATCACAGAAGAGAGCTAGAAGCTTGAAATTTCGGATTTTAAGTAGAAGAGGAAAATGTACTATCCAAGTAGCAAAAACAAAGGCGCTGATCAGCTTCGCAGTTACTGCAAAGCTGATCTGCGCCTTTGTTTTCGCCTATGCAGATTGTTGGTTTTCCCATGTGGCGGCTCATGTGGAGTTTTGATGTCTTGCTCAAGGACAAAACTTGGCACCATTGGGAATTCAAGCCAGGCCATTTTGATTTAGAGTATGATGATGCCAATGTGCCATCCATTGCAGTTTTGTTATATATTAAGTGTTTTGATATCAATAATGTTTTATTGGTTTTTGTTATTGTTTTTTTTTTTTTGATTCAGTTTTCATCCCTTACAAGATAATTTCAGCTCATATGAGATTGTTGGTTTTCCCATGTGGCGGCTCATGTGGAGTTTTGATGTCTTGCTCAAGGACAAAACTCGGCACCATTGGGAATTCAAGCCAGGCCATTTTGATTTAGAGTATGATGATGCCAATGTGCCATCCATTGCAGTTTTGTTAAGTGTTTTGATATCAATAATGTTTTATTGGTTTTTGTTATTGTTTTTTTTTTTGGATTCAGTTTTCATCCTTCAGCTCATATGAGATGGGCCAATCTGTAGGTGGGTGAAAACAGTAGAACCCCCGAGAAAAACACCTGGCACACCCGTGACCCGCAAGCAGAACCTGGCTTGTCTCACATGTGGCCAGTGTGGGGCTCGAACCCACACCAGACACAGGGGTGAGATGATCTTAGCTCTTAACCGCTGGGCCACGGGGGCCGCTTTTGTGGGTTTTGGATACATTATTGCGTACTGTTAACTTTATAATTATTTATTGAGCCGCATCATGAGAAAATCGGATTGTTGCCTATGTGAAAACAAAGATGCAGATCAGCTGTGCAGTAACTGTGTCTTTGTTTTTACTACACAGATAGTACAATTCCTCTTCTTTTTAAATGTCAGTGTTCTAGCATGTTTCTGTGACTGTACACACTAGCATGTGTCGGGAACCCTAAGACCGGTTTTCTCGTGCCACAGCTCATTATGAACGCTATGAATCGGACACATTACTGCTGGAGCTATTGCTTCTTGTTATCAAGATCTGTGATTCAAATTGAGCCGCTTCATGAGAAAACCAGATTTTTTGCTTATTGTGTAAACAAAGGCGCAGATCACCATAACTGCACAGCTGATCAGCGCCTTTGTTTTCGCTACAGGGATAGTACAATTCCTCTACTACGTATACTCAAAATTTCAAGATTCTAGCTTTCTTCTGTGACTGTAAATTTCGGTTTGTGTTGGACCTGGTCGGAAACCCTGAAGACTGGTTTTCTCATGTTGCGGCTCAATTATAAACAGTTGTTTTTGTTGCTTTGTGCTTATTTGTATCTCTTAAAGAAAACTCATTATACAGTATTTTTGTATTAAATGTCATTTGTTTTCATTTTCTTATACCCTCTTAACATCCTCTAAAATCATTCATTTCACATAATTCATTGTTTATGTAAAATTCTATTAGACTTGGCTGGGTTGATTTAGTGCTTTAAACATGTTCAGTAAACTGTCAACAACTAAGCTAGGTTATGTCGGTATGGTCAGTTATCCTAGCCACAATGTTCCTGAGCAAGCCTAAGTACTGGAAAAAGGTTACCAGTACTAACTGCAAACTTTTTTACCACTAACTGACAAGTGCTCTTCTTGAATGATGAATCAGAAGACTGGCAATAAAAATATTTTCATGACTAAATCATTATGTAGGAATTAAGCAAAACAGACATGCAATCGATCAAGCAATTGTGTGTGTTGTCATTTACATGATTATTTAAAAAAAAGAATCAAACAAAGCACATTCACTACTGAGAATCATGTGGAATTGTATATGTACAAACCGACAAATGATCGGTGACACACATTGCAATTGATGCTGAAGTTAAGGTTAGATTTTCTAGTTTTTTCCTACAGCATTTACTCCACTGACTGATAGATTGGTGCAGGCAACGCAGAAACATTTGAGCCGCCTGATGGGAAAACCAACAATCTGCATAGGCGAAAACAAAGACGCAGATCAGCTTCGCAGTAACCGCGAAGCTGATCAGCGCCTTTGTCTTCGCTACACGGATAGTACAATTCCTCTTCTTCTCAAATCCGAAATTTCAAGCTTCTGGCTCTTTTCTGTGCTTGTACAGTCCGGTTTGTGTCGGACCTATTCGGAAACCACATTGTTGGTTTTCCCACGAGGCGGCTCATTTATTGAAAGAAAGTAACATAAGAAATCCTGATTTTCTTTTGTTTTCGCAAACACTTCAATACTATAGGTTCATTTTTCTGAAGTTTTTGCTAAAACAAAATAACCTGGATACCTTATGTTACTTTCATTCAATAAATGTTCAATTTCTGCACTGCCTGAAAGTATCTACATGTATCAGTCAATGGAGAAAATGCTATAGGAGAAAACTCGAAAATCCAACCTTAACTTTGGCCTCATTTGCAATATGTGTCACCGATAGAGGGGCAACGATTCATCATATCATATCGAAATCGCGATACATCTGCTGACGATACGCGTATCGTATCGTGAAGTAATTTCACGATACGCTTACGATACAGAAAATAGTATAATTTGATAAAGATGAAATGTTAATTGCTGCTGATTTTACATTTGTGGCATAAGAGTATGGTCATGTTTTCATTTATTTCTCTTCCCATGCATATTAACAGTCAAATAATGCCAAATACCAAGAGGTGATTATTGCTTACTGCTAATTTTGAAGGATTTCGGAATTTAGCATTCTCTTCATATGCCATAAAAGTGTATCGTGATACATATTGTATCGTGACACAAAAATCGTGATACGTATCGTATCGTGAGGTTACTGTATCGTTGCAGCCCTAGTCACCGATCATTGATTGGTTTGTATGTTTACAACACCATGTGATTCTTAGCTTTGACATTGGTAGACTAGTAGCTCTAGATCAACATGACTCTTTATCCACAATCTTATTGTAGGAAAATAGTTATAAATTAAATGGTAAAACTTGTTGCCTGGGACAGTTAAGCATCAACACATTAAATCAAACAAAATCAAAGAAATAGGTGATTCATTTAATGCTATGCATGTTTTACGAGCACATTTTATTTGCAAAAGACCACATATCATTTCACATCCCATGCATGTCTTTTTACAAAACTGAAGTTATTCCTAAATAATTATTATGCGTCAATATCCCAAGACTGGTGAAACAGGCTAATGACACTATAGCCTGTAATCTTTGGCAAAGATGCTGTAAAATCGGAAAATTTCACTTGACTTTTATTTCGCAAATTTTCAATTACCGATTTATTAATGAGTTCTTGAATTCCCGAGCAGACACTTGTGCAGTCTATCGAGCTTAAAGTAACTCTTTTATTAGCGAGAACTTTATTTTTGCAAGGCAACAAATTCGCGAATATTAGCGAAAATAAGTTCTCGCGAAAATTTCCAAATTTACAGTACTTTGCTTGTGTAAACCTAGAGCTTTACTATTTGTCAACTTAACTATTCAAATGATATGACTGAAGTCTTCACCGTGACTTTTTGTAGCACCCCTATCATTTGGGAGCATAACTGTAGGAGCACAGAATGATAAAACCAAATTTAGCCAATCTTAATTGCTCTTAATTACATGTACATGTATACTGATCTGTCATTCTGTGAAGTTGCTCTTATACACAAACACACACACAAACATGAGCATGGTAACAATCAAAACCGTTTTATGAACCTTCTTAAATAGTTGTTCCTTTTTATATTCCATTTCTTTAACTTTTTCCAGTATTTCGGATCATCCTTTGAATATGCTTCTAAAGGAAGAGGTGCCCTCTCAAGCCTTAGTGTCCATAACCAGTCTGGGTATTCACTGTCAGGTTTCAACACGGGGTCCTCGCCCTCTTTGTAAATGTTTCCACCACAAAGTCGAGAAACTAGAAGTTCTGTGTTTTCTTCAACTTCGAGCTCTTTCTTCTTTGCTGGTGCTGCTGCCTTTGCTGTAATAAAAACAATACCATCAGGAAAACATGTCCGTATAATGTATACCCCCTTATACCCAACTTTTATATAGTAAAACTGGGGTATGCAGGGGTATACCTATTTTTCTTATTTTTGCTCTAAAACATAGATTGTGGGTACTCGTTAGAACCGCCTCCGCGAGGCGGTTCTAATGTGCACCCACACTCTATGTTTTGAGCAAAAATAAGAAAAATATCAAATTTTTTCTACTCAAAAAAATTCATTTTTTACAACTTAAAAAATCTCTATAAATATTGCATGGGCATGTTTTCGTGATGTATTTAATAAAAAAAAAAGAGTAAAATCTTGTATCTTCGCCAAATAATTCAGGAGATGCGCTGCATGTGATAGGATATGTAAAATATTTCACAAATAACATACGCAAACGGCACCACACATTTTCTGAAACTTAGCATTAGTCTGACATGTTAAAACCAGAGGACCAATGGTCCTGTAAACGCTCACCTGAAATCTGCTGCATATACCAATAAACATGTTTGAAAAGTATGGTATTTAACCCCAGTGCAGGGGCAGATGATGCCCTTGGGCCATTTTCTTTTTTCAGAATAATCAATCATCAGGAAAACATGTCCGTGCAATGAATACCCCCTTAAACCCCACTTTTATATAGCAAAACTGGGGTATGCAGGGGTATACCTATTTTTCGTATTTTTGCTCCAAAACATAGATTGTGGGTACTCGTTAGAACCGCCTCTGCGAGGCGGTTCTAACGTGTACCCACAATCTATGTTTTGAGCAAAAATAAGAAAAATATCAACATTTTTCTGATGAAATTTTCAATTTTTACGGCTGAAAAAAATCTCTGTATATTGCATGGGCAAGTTTTCGTAATGTTCTGTCCATTTGCCAATTTCCTGCTGGCTTTTCCCTTCAAATGACATTTTTACAGTTTTCCCCATTCAAATGCATAGGCAACCCATGTTGACCTTGCCATAAACTTGGTCAAGGTCATCACAGGGTCATGATTTATATATACATTGGAGTACTTTAGCCATCGATGCTTCACGCCAAGTTTCCTTGAAATCAGTCTATTGGTTTCAGAGAAGATTTTTGAAGGGTTTTTACCATATATGGGCATGACGGCCATCTTGGTCATGTGACCTAAATTATTAATATACACATTGGTTCCCACATCCTATGGATGCTTCACATAAAATTTGGCTTTAATTGGCCAAGCAGTTTCAGAGGAGAAGATGTTTGAATATTATGGTAATATACATGTATATATTGCCCCGGGGTGGGGCCATATATGCCCTTGGGTTCAACTTTTTTCAGAATCATTAATATTCAGTCCTACTAACTATTTCCTGCAAGATTTTCACCTCAAATGACTTTTTATATGTTTTCCCCATTCAAATGCATAGGCAACCTATGTTGACCTTGTCATAAAATAGGTCAAGGTCACCACAGGGTCATGATTTATATATACATTGTAGTACTTTAGCCATCAATGCTTCATGCCAAGTTTCTTTGAAATCGGTCCAGCAGTTCTGGAGAAGAAGGTTTTTGAAGGGTTTTTACCGTATGGGCATGGCGGCCATCTTGGTCATGTGACCTAGATTATTCATATATACATTGATTTCCCCATTCTATAGATGCTTCAAATAAAATATGGCTTTGATTGGCCAAGCGGTTTCAGAGGAGATGTTTGAATATTATGGTAATATACATGTATAGCTCGGCAAATGGGTCACTGTATGGGCGGCAACTTTAATATTCATATCTGGGCATGGTCGGCTAGTCCATCTGTTCAAGTAGGGAGATAATAGAAAAGCCTATCTAGATCGCTGTCACATATTTTACCGTTGAAGATCAGCTACCTATTTTGTCCAATCCAGTAAACCAGACAAACTCGGATTTTCATTCTAACGGACAACATGTGAGTTGAGTCTTTCAACTGTATAACTTTAGCTTTTACCTAGGTCAAAAGTAGACCATACCCAATAACGTATTCATAAGATAACGCACATACAGTGACCTATTTGCCGAGCTATATATTGCCCCGGGGTGGGGGCACATGAGCCCCTAGGGTCCAATTTTTTTCAGAATCATTAATAGCAAACACACGTGTGTTTGCTTAACGATAAACGCACGTAAGAAATTTAGAATAAAAAATCTACATACCTTACCGAACAAAACCGACGGTTAGGCGGCCATTAATGTTAGGGCGCAGACATTTTTGTCCTGAAGAATATGGGCATGCGCAGACAATGTGTCGTTCAGATGTCGGGAAATTTGTACTTTCTTTTTCTTTTTTCGGCTGAACATTTTTCTTTGTCAAACATATTTCCATATATCCTATTTCAGATCATATTTGTTTCCAAAATGTAAAAATAAAAGATAAATACACAATTTACAAATGCAGACGATGATGAAGATTGGTTTTTCGAAATTACACCGTTAAAATCCTCGTATTATAGCAAACCAGTCAACAAGGCAATATAAACGCTCGAAAAAACAAGCGTCTGCGAGGTGTACCTAAAGCAGGTAACCGGCGAAATTATCGAGACGTTTCGAACAGACGGAAATTACGCCGTGAATAGCGTGCCTGGTTATTTTTGGGGGACAATATTTGAGGTTTGAAGGAACAGAAGGAAAACATTTAAGGGAGCTACCTACCTAGGTCTACCTAAAAACCTAACTAGGTCTACCTAACTACCAAGGTCTACCTGCCTACCAAGGTCTACCTACCTAACTAGGTCTACCAACCTAGGTCTACCTACCTAGGTCTACTTTCCAAGGTCTACCTACCTAAGTCTACTAACCAAGGTTTATCTACCTGGGTCTACTTACCAAGGTTCCCTTTCCTAGGTTTACTTACCTATGTCTTAGTCTACCTATCTAGGTCTACCTTCCAAGGTCTACTTATCTAGGTCTACTTACCAAGGTCAAGTTACCAAGGTCTACATACCTAGGTCTACTTCCAATGTCTACATACCTAGGTCTGCTTACCAAGGTTTATCTACCTAGGTCTACTTACCTTAGTCTATCGAACTAGGTCTACTTACCAAGGTCTCACTTCCGGGGTCTACTTACCAAGGTCTTCCTACAAGGTCTACTTACCAAGGTCTACCTTCTATGATCTACTTACCAAGTCTACTTACCAAGGTCTACCCACCTAGGTCTACTTACCAAAGTCTACCTACTAGGTCTATTAACCAATATCTACTTACCAAGGTCTACCTACCAAGGTCTACCTACCAAGGTCTACCTAACAAGGTCTACCTACCAAAACCTACATACTAAGTCTACTTCCAATGTCTACTAACCTATTTCTACCTACCAAGGTCTACCTATCTACGTCTACTTACCAAGGTTTACTTACCTAGGTCTACCTACCTAGGTCTACTTACCAAGGTATACATACATATCTATGTCTACTTACCAAAGTCTACTTACCTAGGTCTACCTACCTAGGTCTACTTCCCAAGGTCTACCTACCTAGGTCTACTTACCTGGGTCTACCTACTATGTCTACTTACCAAGGTCTACGTCCGGGGTCTACTTACCTAGGTCCACTTACCTAGGTCTACCTACCAAGGTCTACTTACCAAGATCTACCTACCTAGGTTTACCAGGTCTACTTACTCAGGTCTACTAAAATGGATAGCTGGATACACTTATTGACAAAAAAATCCCAGCATACGGTTTTCCGTGTGTGTTTGCAGATAAGGCAGCGTGCCTTTATTTCATATTATTCAGTCCTACTGCCCATTTCCTGCAAGACTTTCACTTTAAATGACATTTTAAAAATTTTCCCCATTCAAATGCATTGGCGACCTATGTTGACCTTGCCGTAAAATAGGTCAAGGTCATCACAGGGTCATGATTTATATACACATTGTAGTGCTTGAGCCATCAATGCTTCATGCCAAGTTTTGTTGAAATCAGTCCACCGGTTCTGGAGAAGATTTTTGAAGGGTTTTTACCATATATGGGCATGGCGGCCATCTGGGTCATGTGACCTAGATTTGTTATATATACATTGGTTCCCCCTGCCTACAGATGCTTCATATAAAATTTGGCTTTGATTGGCCAAGCGGATCTTTGAAAATGGTGGACGACGGACGGACGACGACGGACGGACGCCGGAGCATGGGTATACTATAAGCTCACCTGTGAGCCTTCGGCTCAGGTGAGCTAATTACATAATGACATAACTATTAACATGTACACAAATGATAGCTTACACAAAGTTTGTTTTCCAACAGTGAGTGGCAGTGCAACAACATTTTTCCAAGCGTAAAAATTTAATTCGTGACCAATTTTAGAATGCAAAACTTTTTACCAAAAGATGGTCAGAGTGACAGATGAGATGGTTTCTATTTATTTTAGCATTGTGTTTAAAGAAGAGTAGGGTCAGTAGACCCTGGCACAATACTAACCAGCTTTCTTTGCTGCCCCTGACTTCTGTATATGCCATAGATAACCACAATTTGTAAGTCTAACTTTACAGGTTGTTGCTACAACCTTTGTCAGCAATGAAGTCATTTTTCATTAGTGCCAGGTAAAATCATAGGCAGCGCTCTAACCCTTACACCGGTTTATTCTTCATCCTAACACCGGTGCACTAATTCTTAACACGAACAAGAGCACGGGACAAGAGCACGTTGACTTAAAATGAACTGATAAAAATCTAAAGATATCCCCAACACAAACACACACACGCGCGCGCCAAAAAAGTCCAAAATCTCAACGTGGGAATGGGGTTTCTATCTATCTTAGAATGGTATCACATTAGCATTGGATTTTGGTTGGTTGGTTGTAGCTAAGCCCTAATTGGCCGTAATGTTCTCTCGGTGAAGTGACTCTGTATTTTCTCTCACAAGTAATCCTGTGTAGGTGGTGCGCTAATGTCTTGTTGAGATAGAAGTAAAGTCTATTTTCCA
This sequence comes from Rugalucina vietnamica, assembly GCA_964017185.1. Classification (NCBI taxonomy): domain Eukaryota; kingdom Metazoa; phylum Mollusca; class Bivalvia; order Lucinida; family Lucinidae; genus Rugalucina; species Rugalucina vietnamica. The sequence continues at coordinate 52,908,213 of OZ024876.1, forward strand.
ATCAATGCCACACCTCGAATGTTATATAACCAGAACCCCTTTTATCTGAAATTGTCAAACAACCCACAGTAACCACTTGTAATTGTATCAGCCTACTAACTAAGACACCCATTTGCCGCGAGCTCACTATGCAGAGTTCAATTCAGAATCAGAATCAGAATAGTTTACTGGTGAAACGTCAAACTGACAATACTACACCAGGGGGGATGGGGCTTGACCGGAGGGGATTAGTCCCGGGCTCTCACAAGAGAAGTAAATTTAGACACACAATCATCTGACAATTCAGCAGAGGAGATCAGAGAATCAGGGAGTTCATTCCAATCTCTAATGGTCTGGGGGAAGAAACTGTGTAAATAGGCATTTGTACTTGCTGAAGGTATCTGAAATGCCAAGGAGTGTTGATTCCTACAACGCCTATTTTTGGGGATAAGGTCATCCGTGGGTATTTTTGCTCTCCCTTTTAGACCTTTGTAAAGTAATATAATTCTATTATCCTTCCTTCTTTTCTGCAGGGATTCCCATTTTAGTTTTTTAAGGATGCCAGTCATACTACCTTTTTCATATGTATAGTTCCTAGTTACAAACCTAGCCGCACGCTTTTGCACCTTCTCCAAATCATCTATCAAACCTTCATAATGAGGGTCCCAAACTGAGCTACCATATTCAAGAATAGGTCTCACCAGACCTTTATAGGCAGCTTCTCTCACATCTTGGGGGCAAGAAAACAGATTTCGTCTCAAAAAACCAAGGGTCCTATTGGCTTTGGTACACACATTGCTGATGTGAGTATTCCATTTTAAATCCTTAGTTATTGTTACACCAAGATATTTGATACTCTCAACATTTTCCAACACAGTACCCTCAAGCTTGTAAGAAGCCTGAATTTTACTAGTACGTTTATTTGTCAGCTGCATCATGTTGCACTTGACAGGTTGAAATCTCATACCCCATTTCCTGGCCCAACTACCTAATCGATCAATATCCTTCTGAAGTTTCACTGTATCCTCCACATTCTTAATTTCACGATAACAAACACAATCATCAGCAAAGAGTCTGATTTCCGATTCAATATCTGAGGTGATATCATTTATATGCAACGAAAACAACAAGGGGCCAAGAACGGTGCCCTGTGGGACACCAGATACAACAGGAGCCCAGTCTGATTTAACGCCATTAACCACAACTCTTTGTTGTCTATAGCAAAGGAAGGCATCAATCCATTTAATTGTCTTCCCACCAATTCCATAACTGAACAATTTGCTTTTAAGGAGTTCATGCGGAGGAGTGTCAAAAGCTTTTTCGAAATCCAAGATAAATGTGTCAACCTGACCTTGATTGTCTAAGATTTTTGCCCAGTCATCAATCACTGTAGCTAACTGGGTTTCACAACTGTGGGATTTCCTGAATGCATGTTGCCTGTCTGACAAAAGTTTATGATGATCCAAATGGGACATGATATTAGAACACACTATATGTTCCAGAAGTTTGCAGGGTACGCAGGTCAAGGAAACTGGACGATAGTTGCAAGCAAGAGACCTGTCAGCCTTTTTGAACAGGGGACAAATGTTTGCTAAAGACCATTCTTTGGGGATTTCACCCGAGTCTATTGACTGTTGAAAAAGATGTGCAAAAACAGGACCTAGCTCAGACGCCAATTCCTTAAGGACTCGGGGATGAAGCTCATCAGGACCTAAAGCTTTCGACGGGTTCAAACCTTTCAGAAGTTTTGTGACACCTTCTTTGGATACCACTATGTCTTCCATAAACGGGGCTTTTCTATTCAGAAGAGGGACCTGGCTATGTTCAGTTTTGGTGAACACATCCGTAAACTGACCATTGAATTCACCAGCCTTTTCAAAATCTGACTCAGCAAGACCACTTCCATTTCGCTTTTTCAAAGGGGGGATACCTTGAACATCTTTTTTCTGACTATTTATGTACCGATAAAAATCTCTTGGATTAGCCTTAACATCACCAACCAAGTTATTTACATACAACTCTTGCTGTTTTCTGATATCTGCTTTGATTTCTCTTCTCAAAGTTTCAAATTTCGTTCTAAATTTTGCATTCCCAGTTTTCTTCGCTTTAGCGTGAGTTGCATTTTTTCTACGAATCTTTCTTCTTATTTCAGGAGTTAACCATGGGACTGAGGAAACTGAGCGACTAGTCTTTGATGGGATATGTTTATCCACTGATTCCTGGATAAAAGATGTGATCAAATTAAAGTTTTCTTGAACCGACCGTGTGCCAGAGTAACCGTTGAAATATTTCTCCTTTGCAAATTTAAGGGCATCACCTTTCATAGATTCATAATCACCTTTCTGATATTTATACACCTTTCTCTTAGGTTTCTTGATGGGGGGAATAACTATTTTCAAAGTTCCAGAGACAATGTCATGATCACTAAGCCTGTCCGGGGAATGAATATCAACAAATTGTCCGGGAAGTGAAGTGATAATCAAATCCAATGTGTTTTGTCCTCTTGTGGGGAAGTGCACTACCTGTTCCAATTCGTGGTCACTTATAAGTTCTACCAACTTTGCACCTTCAGACACGCCCAATGAAAAACCTAGTTTGTTGAGTCTATCTGGCCAAACAATATCTCTGAAGTTGAAATCACCCAATTCCGAATGCTCCTTGTATAAACACTGAACACTGGTGTTGACTCAGACTTTTTAATGTACCTTAAGATATTCAGTCCCCAGGTAGGAAGTAGTCTTTATCACAATTGATTTAAAGTTAGAATGCAGAAAACAACAAACATCACAAGGAGATGAATATCACAATATTTGCTCTTTATCACAGATCAATGCTTATAGCATGCTTATATAAAAACATATGACAAACCTTTTGACTAGACTTATATTGAGAAATGTATCTGTATAAAAACATATGACAAACCTTTTGACTAGACTTATGTTGAGAAATGTATCTGTATAATTATGTCTCTGATGACAGCACGTACTTATATTATCAATTATTGAAATGCTCAGACATGCCTTAAACAGCATTTCTAAAGTCAGTCAAGCAACAAAATTCACAGGCACCCAAAAAACAGCCACCATGACAATGAAAGATTTGGCTATTAACCAAAAAGAGATTATTTCACTCAATGATAAATTACCCCACAACGGATGGTGCTCCTTTATCAACTGTGATAATTAAAATAATAATAATAATAATAATAATAATAATAATAATAATAATAATAATAATAAAGATTAATGTGTAGGAGCTGGTGGCAGTTTATGAATTACAATTAATGAATTAAGTATCTAACCACACACACATACACAAAGTAAGATTCAGTATAATACATTACAGGGAATGAGGAGGGGGGGGGGCATGGGAATATGTGAGAAGCACTATTTTTTTTAGAAACCTCTTTGTGCTTGTGATGTACTCACTAAGCAACATTAAGAGTGATTCCCTGTGCTCTTTGAATATTTCTTCCTTCAAGCTGAGGAAGATTTCTGCACTAATAACTTGTGCTCCAGTAAGATAGAACATCTGGGTTAGTAATTTCTATCTTTTCTCTTCATATTCTTCAGTCACAAATAAAATGGACTACGGTCTCGATCTCACCGCATGTGCAGTTCGGAGATTCTTCCAGACCTATCTTGTGTCTATAGTCATTTAGAGTATATCCTTATCTAAGATGTGAAAAAACCTTTTTTTCTTCTATGAAAGGCATAAACATATATGTTGAGCTTTTCAAAGAAAAAGGATTTTTCCAAAGCGTTTGATACCGTACCGCATGACAAATTGTTGCATAAAATGAAGCGGTACGGTATCCAAGGCAGAACTATGAAAGTAGTAGTTGAAGGCGAGGAGTCAAAAAGTGTTAAAGTTGAATCAGGAGTACCAAAAAAAACCCTCCTATTCATCTACTTTTGGGAGTACCTCAAGGAACTCTTCTCGGCCCTCTCATGTTTTTATGTCATATAAACGATTTACCTGATTCAGTACAGTCACAATTAAGTTAGACTTTTTGCAGATGAATGTGAAGATCATGAACTTCTCCAAAATGACTTACGTGAACTGGAAATTGATGACTTGGACAAGAAACCATAACCAAATTTGATTTCAGTAAGAATGTCTTATGTTTTAGCTCCCCATATAACATAACAAAATTGATGACTTGGACATGAAACCATGGCCAAATTTTATTTATTTCTTTACATTAGTTAATAAAAGCTGCATATGAACTTATTTAAGATTTAAACTTTTTAATAAACAGATCTGTTTGTCAATGTGTTAATGTGTATATAGGCTGTTACAAAAATAATAGCACAACATATTTCAAATCATTTTAATCAGACAAACAAGCAGTTAACAATTTGACTTCAATTGAAAAACAACCATTTTAGCATAGACAGTTTATAAAGGTGTTTGAGTTAATTGTGAAAATTATTTAAATGATTAAATAATTCAAGTGCCTTAATAGCACTCAATTAGCACATTATGAGTTTAAAGAATGTACAAACACAATCCAGTCAGTATACATGCATTTGTTTTAATAAGTGATAATTGGAATGGCATCAAAGAAAATATCCATTCATCTACATAAAATTGAAAGAAGGAAAAAGAAGTGATATTAATACCAGAAAATGCATGTTGTTTGCATTAGGATGCTTCTGTCTGCTTCCATCTGCTTATCTACACTGCAAAAACATGAGGGGGTTTTTGTCCTAATTTTAAAATCTGCATGGGGTGTTTTGTCCACGTTATACTTTTGGGCGTGGGGTGTTTTGTCAGCCTTCAAAAAAACGTGTGGTGGTTTTCGTCCACCTATAACAAAATGGACGTGGGGTGTTTTGTCCGTGGGGTGTTTTGTCCTACACTCGGAAAAATAGGCCTCAAGATGGGAAATGAGATTTAATGCCAAAAAAATGTCATGTCATGAGTATCAGGAACACTTCCTCTCATTAAAATAAAGTTTATGAACTGAATAATACAATCCTACAGCAAGTTGCATCAAACCCTTATCTTGGAGTAACTTTATCTGAAGATCTTCAGTGGACCACTCACATTCAAAATATTACAAAGAAGGCAAATTCAACCTTGGAATTTCTCTGTTGAAATCTGAAAAACAGTCCTGAGTGAAGAATTTCGAAAATTAGCCTATATTTCATTAGTGCGTTCTACGCTTGAATATGGATCTTCAATCTGGGACCCCTATCTTACAAAGGACATAAACTCTCTTGAAAAAGTACAACGCCAAGCAGCGAGATTTATCCAAAAAGATTATAAATCCCGTGATGAAGGTTGTGTAACCAAGATGCTTAATGACTTAGAGCTGCCTAGTCTTCAGCAACGTCGAGAATTCAATAAACTTGTGTTCCTGTTCAAAATCGCTGGGGGTATGGTGCCGGCCATTAACTCATGTGACTATCTCACACCTCAAAAACCCAAAAGACGAATTAAAGCTAAAAAATTCAACGAATATCAGTGTACAAACTTAGTTGACGAAAACGTTACAAATAATTCTAAGTGCTTTGTGGTCGATAGTTTTGGAACATCTCAGTTCAGACATTCTTTCTTTATAGATAGTGTGATCAAGCGGAACCACCTGCCAGACAGCATTGTGCATGCAGAGAGAGAGCTTTAAAGAAGCTCTCCTAACACGCGACTAAATTTCGCGCTCTCTCTCCCGGAGTGAAATATACCAGTATTGGTCCTACTCCGAAGAAGATACAGATACAGACAGATACAGATCACTGACCAAGGTCTCTCTATTTCTTTCTTCAGATACTGAGTCGATCAATTTCTGATCATCACCTCAGGTGGAGGGTGGGTGGCTAAATTTTGAATTTAGCAAAATGGGAAAAACATTCGGTATGGGCCATTAAAACCATTTACAAGAAGCTAGACAGAGGCATACTAAAACTATAGAATTCAATTATTTATGCAAATATCCAAGATATGTTTTCCATAAAACAATAGCTCAACATTTTAACTTCAAAACAGTGTCATTTTAGTTTTGGAAAAATCAACACGTTCTGTGCAAATCGTCTAGAAAGTTAGGAATCTAAATTCACTATTTTTAGTTAGTTTTTTTTTTATATAGAAAATACCCAGATTTGGAAAAAATAAAGTGAAAAACTACACAGTAATTGGCAAATTTTGACCACTGAAACATGATTAAAAAACCTCTAATTACAACCTTTATGTCACCTAAACTCATTTTAGGTGATCTTGATATGTTTTGTTATACCTAAAGACCTGGTACCACTGTTTATTCGGTTAATGACCCCTAATGATGCAATATGGTCCAGCGATCAAAGGACTGTCATAATGAGGTGATTATCTGATCTCTGCCGGAGGGGGTGGGGGGCGCGCAATAGAGAAGCCCTTAAAGGATAAATTAATACCTGTAGCACCACTGTTTATTGGTCCCTGCATAACATGAAGAAGAAGAAAAAGAAGAAGAAGAAAAGTTTATTCACGTGCAATAAAACTGCTCCCCTCTACAATCAATATTGATTTTCCTGTTTCGGCCCCTATAAGTTTCTTAAATTTGTATACCAAGTCACCATAAAATTCCGGTTCCGACAGGCCCTCGCGTAAAAGAGTCTTTAGTCCAACATTAAATTTGGAAATCAATTCATAGCGCCTGCGATAATATTTAGAAAAGAAAATTCAAATGTTTCTGTTGAATATTGCTTTAATTTCACTCATGAAGTAAAAATATGTATATTTCATTCGTGGCTTCGTCATATTCAACAGATACATTTGAATATACTCTGTGGTAACTCATCCGTTAACCGTGGTATACAGACCGTTAACTAGGTGTAAACGTCTGTATTTTTTCAGGCAATATACGTGATGCATTGCTGCAAGTCAAAATACAATTACTGAACATCTATGTCTTGAAGACATCTCAAAATCATGTGCTCTATCGAAAATAGTGCATTTTCATGGTTTTGGCGATTTTTAGAAACCCCACACTATCATTGCATTTAATGTAAGAACGATATCACCCACAGTATATTTTAATTTTTGAAAATTACACTTTTCGGATGTTAATGGTTTAATGTTTCTTAATTAATACGGGCATGGCACGAAGTGCGCGAAGCGCACTGAGGCTGGGCCGAAGGCCCAGCAGCGTGCCCGCCTATAGGTAACGCGTACACACGGGTAAATGAACTCTGATGTTGTTTACCTAACTAACTTTGTTCACCTGAACGTCCGGTCCCAGTCTCGGGGGATATCGCTAATCTCCCTCTCTCGCGAGAATCCCATTGATCTCGTTTGAAATTGTACACAAATAATTCTTCCTTTTCTATTCATGACAATATAGTTTTGCTTCTTTGTGAACAATACATTTTTTCGTTCCATCTGAGATCAACTTTCTTTCAAAAATTACAAAAAATAAATAAAAACTACGTCACAGTCACGTGCGAAATTTTTCTAAATATCCGGTGTTACTATTTACCGGAACCAGAACGGGTCGGAAAGATGCGTCTAAACAGCGAAATCAGGTCGTTTCGGCCGCGAATCGCCGATACACCCTTAAATCGGACATCCAAATGCAAGTAACTGGTCGTTTCGGCTCCGTGAGTCGTTAGTTCTTCAGTCAGCTGCCCGAGGGTTTTACCTGGCGCACAAAATGAACGTTTTGCCCCAAAAATGACCCCCAAAACACGCAGTTCTGTCCAGAGAGTGGACCATGATATCCCCCAAAATTAACAAATATTTCTTGTTCCTGATATTTTTTTTTTCTTGTTACTCCCATCAATCAATTTCTGATTATTCTTGGGAGGTGTACATTGAACACTCCGGTGTGTTTGCAGGATGAGCCTACATGCATGAGGATAGAACCTGTGTAGGGATCTTGAACCTGCACAGGGGATGACTGCCCCTGCACAGGGGGCCTCCAGTTAACGTCCAGATCCGAAGGACGGCGCACTGTATCATGTCATTCCTGCAAATGACACGATGGGAAGCATGTTCGGACCAACAAATTTTCCTCGCCGCCGGCGGGGATCGAACCCGGGACCTCTAGCACAAGAAGCCAGTGTGCTAACCACTCGGCTACCTCGCTTCCTGATTACCTCGCCTCCTATTTTGTCAGAATGTTGTTACGGAGTTGTCAGTAGTGGGACATTGGCCCCCTAAATTAATACTTTGAGGTCGAGGGGAACACCCTGGTACTAGGTAAGGTAAGGATAATGAAGAGAGAGGTAGGAGAAAGGGTAGGGTAGAGTAATGAGTAATGGTATGGTAGAGTAGGGTAAGTAATAGGAGTAAGGATGGGGTTTGATAGGGTAGGGTTAGGTGGGGTAGGGCACGGCAAGGCAGAATATGGCAAGATAGAAGAAGGACAGAGTATGGTAGGAGTAAGAGTAAGGGGATGGTTGGGTAAGGAGTAGGTGTAATGGTAACTCGTAAGGTAGGGTAAGAATATGAATACTGGTAGGGTAGAAGTAGGAGTAAGGGTATGGTAGGTTAAGGAGTAGCAGCAATGGTAGTAAGGGTAGCCTGGTAGGGGTAAGAGTTTGGGTAGGTTACAGGGATATTGCTGGAAAATTTCGGGTCCAGGGGCGAAGCCCCCGCGTGGGGTGTCCCAGGGGGGCGAAGCCCCCCGGGCCGAAAACGATTTTAGCATTACTGGAAGCCTCTATCTCTTTTCTCCTGGGTATGTTTTTAGGTATATTTTTATAAAGAGTTTGTTTCTTCATTGACCATTCAAAGGCTATCTATCTTCATGTTTACTTTTTGCTATGTAACTGCACAGCTGATCAGTGCCTTCATTTTCGCTACAGATAGTACTCTACAATTCCTCTTCTACTTTAACCCAAAATTTCAAGCTTCTAGCCTGCTTCTGTGACTGTACGTGCGCACCCCAAATTGATCCCTGTTTATGGTTAGGAGTAGAAGTTAGGGTATGGTATTGGTAGGGTAAGGAGAAAGGGTTAGGGCAAAGAGTATGAGTAAGGGTAGAGTATGGGTATGAGTAGGGTAGGGTAGGACTAGGAGTGTAACGAACAGCCGAGCTAAGTCACAGCAAACCCCGTCGGTGGAAAAACATGCTCATCCACTAAGGGTGGTTTACTGCGCTACATACCCAACACTTATTGATTCCAAAGTCTCGAGTTTGAAATTTGCATATTTCAAAGGGAGGCTATGCCGTCACATTACTTCCCCCTCCGAGAAGACTTGTCCCGAGTCTTGGCCTGGGAACTACATGGGTAAGGCAACTCCGTTCTGGCAGCTGTCATTATCCCACCGCTGCCACCAAATGTAGCAACAGCTGAGCCAAGCCACAGCAAACCCCGTCGGTGGAAAAGCATGCCCATCGACTAAGGGTGGTTTACTGCGCTACATACCCAACACTTACTCGATTCACAAAGTCTCGAGTTTTAACATTTGCATATTTCCAAGGGAGGCTATCCCGTCACAGGAGGTTATGTGTAGGGTAGGACGTTATGTGTAGGGGTAGGAGTAAGGGTATGGTAGGGGAATGAATTAGGAGTAGGGGGAGGGTAGGGGTAGTCATAAGGATAGGGTAGGAGGTAAGGTGTTGGGTAGGTGGTTAGGTGTAATGGTAGGAGTAAAGTTAGGGTAGGAGTAAGGGTAGGGTAGGGTATTGGATAGGGAAGGACAGGACAATGGCACAACATATACTTTTACAGTAAGTGCTGTTCAGGACAGAAAAAAACTAGCAGTTGTTTAATCAATAATAATTTCAAAATCATGATGGCATGCCCGTTCTAGGCAGTGCCTAAGTTCATATTATCCCTTTTTTTTATACCGTTAACATGAAAATGGAGTTTCCGACGTTGTGGAAAATACATTAGGTCATTGACTGTGTGTGTGTGTGTGTGTGTGTGTGTGTGTGACTTCATTTCTCACGGAGTTATGTCTGCTTATCGTTTTGCCAGCTATGGATCGAAATGACAGTTCTTCTTTGAAAACGTTTCATCGTGTCCCATTATTTAATTTGTGAAAGGTATTTTAACAAAATATGGCTGCGCCCATGCCAAAGATTTTTTTCTTCTGAATTTTGGATAGAAGAAGACTTTTTGTTGAAGTAAATAGCACTTCAATTAATTTTATTTCATTGTTGTATGTAGCAATGTTGTTTACATATATGCAATATTTCGTATAAGAAATTCTACTTGGAAAATCTCGTTGAAAATTATAAAGTCATTAGTTTTCGTGACCTACTTTTGTATTTTACTTTATTTATTTTTTCCGTGTACTAAGTCGAACAATTTCTGACCTGTGGAATTGTGACTTGCTCAAGGCCACAACGAATGGCGGCCAGTCACAAAGAACGGCGACCCCTGGGCCAGTCCATTCCATAAATTGTGTCCGCTTTGTTCTCAGATGGAAGCGGGTCAACTCGGCCTGGTACCAACTCGGCACCTGAGTCAACTCGGCCTTGGGTCGTCTCGGCCGGGTCAACTCGGCCTGGTTACTTTTCCAGTATAACTCGGCCTGTATATTTTTTCATTGGTAAAATGGGATATAATTGTGTAAATAATGTGATTTTTGGTCTAATTACATATAAAGAAACATTTCTGCTATGGAGTATTTAAAACAAAATACCTCCCAGAATATACATGTATAGGAAGAGCGTATGGTAACTAAATTATCAGAGCCAACTTTGATAAAATCATTTCGGAAGTAATTAATCTAGCTTTATTGGCAAACACCATTTTTAGCTCACCTGAGCCGAAGGCTCATAGGTGAGCTTATAGTATACCCATGCTCCGGCGTCCGTCCATCCGTCCGTCGTCCGTCCGTCGTCCACAATTTCAAAGATCTTCTTCTCTGAAACCGCTGGGCCGATTGTTCTCATATTACACATACACCATCTACAGGTAGGGGGAAAGAATAATTGTGTTTTTTGTTTTGATTGGATAAGGACTCTGGTTGCTATGGCAACTTATGCTTCCCATAGACTTATTATGGAAAAAAGTGCAGTGGTAGAGCTAACTTTTATAGAGGGCAGGGTGCCACAGGCTTGTCAGGGCATTTGCGACACGTGATTTCTCTTCAAGAGGGCAGACACTTTTAATGTGTTCATGTCTAATAACCATCTTTGTATCTGTTAGCAATAAGGAGCTGGGTTTGTTTTTGTGATACATAGGAGATCATAAGCTTGTGAGGCTGTATTCAAGCATTAAATTATATTTTTGAATCATATTCTTGTAGGTAGCAACATGAGAATAAAAACCTCCTATATTTTGTATTTTTATTCAAAACAAATCTCTGACAGTCAATGACACAGAAATAAAACATATATTACATCAACAGTAACAATACTCAGAATATGAATGCTTGCAGAACTTTTAAATCCTACTGAAATAAACAAAAATTATAAGATTGATAGAGCTTTTTGTGAACTAGAATTTATGCCATTGCAAATATTAATAACCATTAAACAATCATTGTAGGATTTCAAATCTAAAAATTTACTACAAAATAACTGGTAAAAATTTAACAATCTTCCCTCTTAAAAGTCAACATAAATATCAGTTACAAGAAGAAGAAAAATTAACTCTTCATAAATAAATAGTTTGTTTTTTTTTACATAAAATAAAGTCAGTTATTGAAAGTCCTATGGATAAATTGTAAAAAAATATTCTTTTGCATCCTACTAACAAACATCAATTCACAAAACCTTCATGGAATCAAAAGAATAAAGTGTTACTGAAAGACCTCTGGTTGAAATTGAATATGTTAAAAATAAAAAACATTTGTTCTGAAAGACCTGTGGTTTAAATTGAATATGTCAAAAACATGCTTTGTTTTCTTCATATGACTTGCATAACACTGATTTTTAACACAGTATGGATGTTTACACTAAACATTGAACAGATCTTGACTCAATGTCCACAATATTCAGTTCACAATTCTGTTTCAATGCAAGCAATTCTAACAAACAAAGCACAACTTTAATACAAAGCACAACTTCAAATGTTTTTGATGCTGTTTTTTTTCCTTACACTGACCGACCTCTGGCTGAGATATTAATTGAAAAAGTTCACATCTTTAAACTGAAAAAACTCTGATTTTACAATATTCAATTGTTGTTTTTTTCATGCTGGAGAAACATTTTCAAAAATTAAATTAAACCATTAACAGTTTTAATTCTTTATATTTATATTACCACTAGCACTAATTTTTGTTCTTTGAATTTTAAAGCTATCACTGCTGCAGCACTATTTCAGTTTATGGAACCACTAAAATTCAGTTTTATCAGCACTAAGATGTTTGTTTACTTTTGAATTCCAAGCCTTAGACAAAGTTATCACTGGGGTTTAGTCTCTCACATTTAAAATCCTCTTCTATTCTTTCTTGAAAGCCACTCTTTGGCCATTCCTGGTAGAATTCTCTTGAAGAGGTCCTCGTTCCCATTCAGTTTCACCATCAGTAGGTCATTCAAGGTAGACTGTAGCAGTGAATTTCTGTGGTCTGTCTTGATAAGTTTGACCTGGGAAAATACACGCTCCACTGTTGCTGTACTTAGAGGGAGTGTTGCTGCCACAGTTAGCATCTTGAATATGTTTGGGTACACGGCTTTCAGTCCAAGATCTCCACTGAAGACTTTCACCAGAGCTGGGATGGATCTGTTCTCTTCTGTCAATGGCTGCATAAACTCTATGAAGGTGGTCCACTCTGTTAGTAGGTTGTCATTGTCAATGCTGAAGTGGTCCGCAAGTGTCTCCATCTCTGCCCATCCATAGAGTGTTGACAGCTCTGTCTGGTCAGATGTATCCAGGACTCTAATGGCATCCAGAGCACCAGTGTCTGTAAATCTGTCGTTGATGTTCTGTATCAATCTTGTCAGGAATGGTTCTCGTACTGATGTCTTGAAGCTGGCTACCTCTTCTTCAGTTGGTAAGGTGACTTGAGCTTCTGTAAGGGTGGCTGTCATCTTCGTCATGACTGGTCCATCTTTCGTCAGTCGTCCCTCTACAAGTTTCAGGGTGGAGCTGACCTTTCCTGTCACTTGTCCAATGTTGAGGTTGGCTTTCTGGAAGTGTAGTGACAGGCTGGCAAGATGTGGTAGGATGTCAGCTAGCAGGAATAGAGTCTGTATAATGAGTGGGTCCTGGATTCCCTTCAGAAGGCCATGTCCTCTTGGGTCTTGTGAGATACCACAGGTCTGTTACAAGGCTTCTGTAGGATCTGACTATGGCTGTTACTGCTTGGTCATGGCTCAGCCATCTGTGGTGCTTAGCCTGCTTCACCTTCAGCTGCTTGTCTCCAAATGCATTCTGGACTGCGGCTAGACTGGATGAGTTGTTAGAGCTGTATTTGTAGTACTTGTAGAGGTTCTCCAGGAAATCATCAACCTTCTTCACAACAGGAATCTTTGAGAAACTGTCCTTGCAAGCCAGGGCAAGTCGATGATCACGGCAGTGGTTGCTGATCAGTTGTGGGTTGTCTTCCTTCAGGCGTGTCGAGACTCCAGTTTCCTTGCCTACCATAACTGCTGCACCATCTGAAGCAAAGGATCCTAGTTTGTCGACTGACAGATTGCTACTCTGAAGCTGGTCCCTGATGGTCTTTGTGATGGTCTCAGCATCTCCACGATCGATGGCTGGATCAGCTAGGAAGGCCGTCTTCTTTTCACCTTCTTTAGAGAGGAACTGGACACACATCGCCAGGTGCTTGTTCGTTGTGACGTCTGTAACCTCATCCACCATCAATGAGAAGGCTGGACTTTGTTGCAGTTCATCTAGGAGTTCTTGTCGTATGGTATCACTGTAGAGCAGTAGCATTTCCATGACAACTGTTCTGCTGGTGTGGGACTTGCTCTCGTCATCCATTGAGAATCTGGCCAGTGACTCCGAGCCTGTATCTTTACAAAGCTGGATCTGTGTCTGGAAACTGGAGAGGGGATAGTTGTTGACAACTAGATAGTGGAGCACCTTGAAGGCATCTTGGGTTGCTAACTCATTCACGGTGAAGACATTTCTTGTTGAGGTCTCCATTTCTTTCGCTGCCAAGGCTGTCTGTGTTGCTTCTCTGTGCTGGGATGATTTCTCATGCTCCTTCACCTTGTCCAGACGCAGGGTTCTGTAGCCATTCTTCGACCAAGCCGTTGATCCATTTGCACCATTTACACTATTGTCCCTACATATAGTACACATCATGGAATCAAAACTTACACCATCTTCATCAGTTTGCACAACCTTAATCAGCCAGGGTCGGTCAGTAGTCCATACATTATCAAAACCTATTTTATGACTAGAAAAATGTCTCTGTCTCTTTCTAACTGGAGTGAGTCCGAGTTCATCAGTCACAGATCTTGGTCTCTTCAAACTGGGTGTTGATGGCGGTTGGCTAGGACTACTTTTCTGTGGCGTGTTGAGGCTAACTGTCAAGGATGAGTGTGTCTGTAAGTCATGTTGTCTAGCTGGGACGGTAGACAAAGTCGATGCACTGGAGCTGTTAAATACAAACAAAAATATATAACATCACAGAAATAAGTAAATACATAGGTCGTCAATGCATTTGAATGGGGAAAACTTTTAAAATGTCCTTTTAAGTGAAAGTCTTGCAGGAAATGGGCAGTAGGACTGAAGTTTAATGATTCTGAAAAAAAAATGGACCCCAGGGAAGCAGATCTCAGGTGAGCGTTTACAGGACCATTGGTCCTCTGGTTATTATATGGCAAAGTGATGAAATATAGAGAAATATGTACTAAATATAACCAATATTTGAAAAAGTTATATTTTCACATGTGAAAATATAAAAAAGTTATATTTTCACATGTGAAAATATAAGATTTGGGAATACGCAAATTACGATTCCACCGTTTCATTTCTAATTTATACATAACTAAATTTTATAATCTATGCTATTGTTGACGCAATGAACGTTCACACACAATAGCGACGTAATGACGTGACGTAATTTAAGATTTTGACGTCATATGCTTTAGCGCACAACGTTACAATGACTGCATGCAATATAATAAAAAGAAAATTCAAGTTTTTGTCGTGAATATGACTTTTATTTCATCTCGTGAAGTGAAAAAATTATATATTTCATTCGTGCCTTCGGCACTCATGAAATATAAAATTTTTTCACTTCACTCAATGAAATAAAACTCATATTCACTCCAAAAACTTGAATATCCTCTATTTATTAATTCAAAAGGGCAATTAACGTAACATGACCACAGTCAATTATTAATTGTTGTTTCAGTAAAGACAGGGAGTACTCAACTGCAGCAATGTTATGATCAGGGAAAATCTGTATGTTAAAGGAGATACAAAAAATAAAATTCTGTAGTATAATTGCAAAGCAATTTTTTTTTTAATTTAAACAGCATTTCAATTAGGTAATACTACCAGCAAACAAAAACTCATATACAAATATATACCAGGCTGAGTTGAGCAATTTTTTTTTTTAATTTGAACAGCATTTCAATTAGGTAATACTACCAGCAAACAAAAACTCATATACAAATATATACCAGGCTGAGTTGACCCGGGCCGACTTAACCCGAGGCCGACTTGACACGGATTCTCTCAGATGAGGAAGACTGAAAAATCTCTTCGATGGACGTGTCCTGGAAATAGAAGAAGGATATTTCTTATTCCCTTTAAAGTTTAATCAAACATGGGCCTCCTCTTTTTCAGAATCAGCCAATTTCCGTCAATTGATCTGGTCAGCTACACTTTCATTAAAAAAGAAATCAGTATTGGTTACTAGAGCTGCATCTTTCATGCCTTCTTGTTCAAGGATATAATTCTATCATTATTGATGTGATTTAATGATTTTTAGACGCTTATGAAATCATAATTTGTGAGATATATTACTGATTTCAGAGAGATGAAGAAATAATAAAGATCTAAGAACATACGCAAAGCATTTTTGAAACTTTTAATTTTGTTTTCGTATTATCTGCGTCTAATCCTGGTCAGGTCATGTTACTTTTCTTCCCAGAGCTGTGATATTTGGTGGCTCAGTGTGGGTATGTGCTCGGCCTGCAAGCAGCAAAGGAACTGTCTCATCCGTTCTAGCATAATTTTGTGCAGATTCATCTATGACTGTAATTAAGCAGGGGGAAAATGTAACTGGTCGACCAAGTGGCTTGGTAGCTTGCACGGGAAGAGACCCTGGGTTCGAGTCCCGATCGGGCCATATTCTTTTTCCGTCTCTGTAACATTTGGTGACTCAGTGTGGGTCTGTGCTTGGGCTGCAAGCAGCAAAGTCATTTCCAGCATGTTTTGGAGCAGATACAGGGACAAATCTAATTAAGCAAGTGAAAAATGTAACTGGTTGATTGAGTGGCTCGATCCATCTTAATCATCAATGCTTGCCTAAATTGTCAGTGAAACAAGATAAACTTTTAAAAGCACTATTGTGTGACAATTTGATGTACTATTTTCTCTTATTTGATAGGATACTGAGCAATTTGCAGCCGATCAGTGTGACTTTTGTGAAAATCTGCATTGCTACAAATGCACTAGTTTAGTGTTTGAGCTAAGTCTTATGATGCTTTGTGTTAAAGTACTCAGAAGAAGGGTATTTCTCATGGTTTTGTCTGCATTGTAGACTGAATGTTGTATCTAAAATCGCAAGAAAAGCAAGCAAACTGAGAAAACTCAGAAAGAAATTCAAGCCTGAGTTCAGGAGTTGAAGTCAAAAGTTACTGAGGACAGATGTTGGGAAGATGGTTAGTGAGGAAATTGTAGAGCAGAAAGCAAGATAAATGCCAGTTGCTTTGAGATAGAAGAAATCAAAAGCTTGAATATGCAATGTTTTAAGGTCTGTTCTTTCTTATTTTCTTTTCTTATATTGCACTTCAAATTTGGAAAGGCCATTGGGTTAAACACCCAGTAATGTAGTACCTCAACCGAAGCAGCAAAATTACTGGGATGTTACCATCCTAGTTTTTTGATGATATGAGCCACCTCGTGGAAAAACCAACAATGTGGTTTTCGAACAGGTCTGACACGAACCGGCCTGTGCAGTCACAGAAGATGGCTAGAGGCTGGAAATTTTGGATTTAGAAAGAAGAGGAATTGTACTCTCTGTGTAGCAAAAACAAAGGCGCTGATCAGCTTCGCGGTTACCGCGAAGCTGATCTGCGCCTTTGTTTTTGCCTATGCAGATTGTTGGTTTTCCCATGGGGTGGCTCATATGTCACGCTTACATGTTTCAGGACATCCAACATGGAAGAAGGAACTGTGAATAATTGTCTGAACCTGTGTGTAGTTGAAGATGCAGACCTTGACATTCAGAAGTGCTACATGGCGCCAGAAGCGATTGCCAGGCTACAGAATCCACAGTTCATGGTCGGAAACTTTGTGAAGTTCACAACTGACAATCAGTCATTTATTTGTTCAGTTTGGCCAAAGTCTCACCTTGATGAAAATACAGTGAAAGTGAACAAGTGTGTTCAGACAGTCAGGAGGATAAGGTAGGTTTGATATAAAAAGGTAAAAGTAAGCAATGATCAAAAACTGAGGCAATAAGAACAAAAGTCCTAGCCTAAAATTCAAGGTTTCTCAATTTCGTTGATTCCAAAAATTTCTTAAAAAGGTCAGAAAAAGCCCTGAAGCTGCTATTACCCTAAATGTGCCCACTCAGTCTGACTCAGTTACCCAAACTATAGATTTTGGTGTACTTTAGATTTGCTGAAAAGAAAATGGAAATTTGGAGCAGAATGGCATTCTTGAAATTAGTATGCTCATACAGATTCATCTTGAAACCACAGATCCACTTTGTGATCGCAAATTGATGACTTTGTTATCCATTTTATTTTGTTTGGACAGGCACCATTCAGACAACAGAGATTCCCAGCACCATACTATCAAAGTTTTGAAAACAGTGAAAGCGACATTGGTTAAGGTTAAACTTGTGATTGACAAGGTTGAAAATGTGGCTAAGTTAAGGAATAAATTGAAGAATGGATGTGGTCATATTCAACATCTTATCTCAGAGTGCATGTTCAGATTGTGTGTTGCCCCTGGATATGTGATTCAGTTGACAAAATTAAGATATGCAAAACTGATAGGAGTCACGGCTGTGGTTGTTACTCAAGTGCAATGTCATACATATTCAGATACAGTTGATGCCTTTTATCCAGATACAGTTAACGCTCCCTATATGGATACGGTTGATGATTCTCATCAGCATATGGCTGATGCTTACGTTATTGACAAAAAGACAGTCATTGAAATTGACAGTGTTCAGAGTAAAGAATGGTTTGATCAGAGAACTAGGACTAACAGTTGTAAGATAGGAGGTCTGGATTCTGTGGTTTCTATGTTAACAGACTTGATCAAGCTGCCTCTGAAGCACAGGACACAGTTCCATAGCCTCGGGGTTGATCCCCCACGGGGTATTTTACTCCAGGGCCCTCCAGGCTGTGGGAAAACGTCCATTGTAAGACATGTCTCCAACATTTGTGGAGCTTTTCTCATCTCAGTCAATGGGCCTGAAATTTACGGACCTCATCCTGGCGAAACTGAATCAAATCTTAGGAATATTTTCAAGAAATCAGTTCTGATGAGTGAGGAAGGATCTTGTATCTTGTTTATAGATGAGATAGACTCGGTCTGCCCCAGGAAGGGTGGGTCCGGTGGAGTTCAGGAGGCTAGGGTGACGGGGCAGTTTCTGACGTTGCTTGATGGGTTGAAGTCTGATAGCGATGTGGTGGTGATTGCGGCAACAAATAGGCCCGGGGCTCTGGACCCAGCTGTGAGACGACCCGGGCGGTTAGACAGAGAGGTAAAACATTATTTAGCTGGTCTCTAGTGTTTTCGACCAGTTCTGTCACAAGCCAGCCTGAACAAGCACTGAAGAAGGCTAGAAACATGAAATTTCGGATTTACGAAGAGTAGGGATTGTACTATCTTTGATTGATCAGCGCTTTTGTTTTCTCTACACAGATAGAACAAACCCTCTTCTTTGGAAATCCAGAATGTGTCAGACCAGTTCTGGTCAGAAGGCTTAAAGATCGATTCTCTTGCATAGATGCTCACATATGGAATACATGTAACTTGTTTCTGTGTCATTTCAGCCTCATGATTGTATGCAAATTAAAGAAGCGAAATAATACATGTACTTTTACCAACTATTTTTCTGACTGTATTGTCTTTCAGGTGTTAATAACTGTACGAATCAAGACCCTGAGAAGGGACATCCTGCTGTCACATCTGTCTGACCTTCACTTTATGACCTCTGACCTTGACTTACTTTCAGGTACGTGTTAATAAATGTACCAACCAAGACCCAGAGAAGGGAAATCCTGCTGTCACACCTGTCTGACCTCACCTTGTGACCTCTGACCTTGACCTACTTTCAGGTGTTAATAAATGTACCAACCAAGACCCAGAGAAGGGACATCCTGCTGTCACACCTGTCTGACCTTCACCGTGTGACATCTGACCTTGACCTTGACTACCTGGCTGAAGTAACCAATGGTTACGTAGGAGCAGACCTGGGGGCTCTTTGTCATGAAGCTGCTTATATAGCCATGGATGAGAGAACAAGGAGTCAGAATCAAGAATGTAAGGTAATTTTTTAAGTAAATTTTACACTTATATTTTTTCTTTGTACAGATAAATAGGGATTCACAAATAGTGAAATTTCTTACCAGCTGCTGTAGAAGCATTTGATCTGAGACTGAGGAAAATTACAAATTAGATTATGTTTTGTATATTTCCAAGGGTCATTATTTGCATATATACAAAAGCTACTTTTTGCAGACAAGGCATACATACTACATGTATGTACCATGATAACAGAGGAATCAAACATTACTTTCCATTCATTATCAATTGCTAGGTGTTACATACATTGCCAGATAAATGCATGGCTCCTGCCTTCATTAAAATGCCTCTATTAATATCATATGACATGTGTATTTTATGCAATATTTTCAGATAAAACAAGACCATTTTGTTGAAGCCTTGAAGAAGATGTGCCCTTCCTTACACCGCAGCACAGAGGTGGTGGTCGATCTTAGACCTGTGTCCTGGGACAATATAGGGGGGCTGAGTGAGGTCAAACAACAGATTAAACAGGTACGTCAGTTGTCGTAATGCAAGAAACTACACAGTCTCTGTGGGTTTCTGACCAGATCTGATTCAAATCGACCTGTACAACCACAGAAAATGGCTGAAAGCTTGAAATTCCGGATTTAAGAAGAAGAGGAATTGTACTATTGGTGTAGCAAAAACAAAGGTGCTGGTGCTGTGCACCTTTGTTTTGGCATTTGAAGAAATCCGGTTTTCTCATGACATGGCTAAGTTCATTTGAGCCGCCGATGGGAAATCTAACAATCTGCATAGGCAAAAACAAAGCCGCAGACCAGCTTCATGGTAACTGTGAAGCTGAGCTTGAGACATTATAAAGGTTTGTGAACTTTCAAAAGTTAGATAAAATAACCTCCATCAATTAACTCTCAATTTTTATAAACGCTGAGCACCTGTCAAAAAAAATCAATGCGGTAACATCAATGATATTATCTATACTGAATGATGCTCCGACTAATTAATCAGATGCTGTAAGATATCTCCCTTGATTACCTGTCAGTCACTTGAATCACGGTTTACGGCAAGGCGAAAAATGAAGTAAAATAATTGTCGAAGAATTTTCTTTGTTGTTGTAAAGGTGTAAAAATGCATGTAAAAATTAGATTTGTTCCCAATAATTACCAGCAGTGTCGGTTTTATGTTATAGAGTAGTATTTTTGATAGGAAAATATCCTTCGCCAAGTAATTTTCTTCGGAATTCGAATATTCTGTAATAATGTTCATCGTTATAAAGAATTCTTACTGTATATGAAATTTAAGAAGATCAGTATTTTTTCTTTTATGTAAAATCAAGGGGCTAGGGGGCCCATTGTGTGAGAGTTATTTCCCTTTTCAATAATGAATAAATAGTTGGTACCTTGTGTCCTCCGACATTTTCATATGGATTCTTTTTTTAACTTAACATGTTGTGACCATGCTTTGAAGCTATGCATTTGGTTTTGATATAATCTTCAAATTAATTTTTGTCACTTCTTTTGCAATTTGAACTTAGTTGTTTTTAGGACATTTTCAAAATGAAAGTCAATTGATAGTGGGTACCATGTGTGCACAACTTCTCCTACACTTTAATACCAATACTTTTGAAACTATACAGATGTTATGACTTTGAAGATGTGCATGCAGTTAGAATATAATTCTCAGATTAATTGTTGTTTTGTTTTTTTCAATTTGAACTTTAATAGTCTTTTATGGACATTTTCACAATGAAAGTGAAATGATAGTGGGTACCATGTGTGCACAACTTCTCCTACACTTTCATACTGATACTTTTGAAACTTTACAGATGTTGTGACCATGCTTTGAAGATGTGCATGCAGTTAGAATATAATTCTCAGATTAATTGTTGTTGTTTTTTAAGTTTGAACTTAGTCTTTTTTTTGACATTTTCACAATGAAAGTGAATTGATAGTGGGTACCTTTGTCCGTAACTCCATCTACAATTTTATGCCAATTTTTTACAAGTGTCATGGACATGGTCTGAAGATACACATGATGTTCACATTATTTTTTGTCATTTTTTACAATTTGAACTTTTTTTTTTTTTTGGTGGGGGGGGGGGGGGCATTTTTAGTGAGTTGTACATGTGCCCCTCAAACCCACAATGCACACAGCAGTGAGATGGTCAAATAATTAAGTAATAAAATCAGCACACTTAACCAGTCAGCCACGAGGGTGACCTTAAACCTATTGGGGGCATAGTGTTTCATAAACACATTTTCCGCTTTATTTCTAATCCAATACATAGATTGTGGTTACATTCTAGAATCCTTTGCCAATTCGCCAAGGCCATTCTAATGTGTATCCACAATCAATGTTTTGAGAAAAAATATTAACAATATCAAAAATTTTCCAATAAGATTTTTTTTTCTTTTACAGCTGAAAAAAATCGCTGTATATGGGCATGTTTTCATATATAAATGAGCTGTTTGTCATGTTTTTTTTTTTCCATAATTTCTCCTGTACACTAATTATCCACTAACAAGTCACTGAACTGTAGAAAAAAAAGCTTTTCTGACACTTAAGATATCCATTTCTCTTATTATGCAACTTAAAAGTCACTGAACTGCAAGTCACTGAACTGTAAGAAAAAGAAAAAAAAAATATTGTTAACATTTTGTAAACCAGGATTAGGACATGTTGTATACAAACATTCAAGCATTATGAACCATTTTCATATATATATATATATTTTTTTTTTTTGTGGTTTTATATCCCAGTCAATAATGTTTCAGTCATGTCTGGATGGAGTCGCAGTTTGAACCAGTTCTATGGGTAGTTAATGTGTCTTGCTCAAGGACACATCCTGACACCAATTGAGTTTGAACTCCCATTACGAAACTTGCCCATGCAATATACAGAGATTTTTTTTGGATTTTTTTTTTAAATATTTATGCTTAAAACAGAGATTGTGGGTACATGTGAGGAGGTTCTAAGTAGTATCCACAATCTTTGTTTTTGGATAAAAAATATGAAAAAAAAAATACCCCAGTAAACCCCAGTTTTACTACATATAAGTGGGGTTCAAGAGGGTATTCATTTCATGGACTTATTTTCCTGAAGCAAACTCAATCGGAGATCTGACACACTAACCATACTTCTTTTAAAACTCTTGATGTAAACTGCATGTTTTGCTCTTGTGGAACAGTTTGACTTTTACCAAATGTGACGCAAGAAAACTGGTCTTCGGGGTTTCCAACCAGGTCTGACACAAACCGAGCTGTACAAGCACAGAAGATGGCTAGAATCTTAAAATTTTGGATTTGGGGAAAAAGAGAAATTGAATTATCCAAGTTGCGAAAAACAAAGGCGCTGATCAGCTTTGCAGTTACTGCAAAGCTGATCTGCACCTTTGTTTTCGCAAACTGTTTTTCTCATGACACGGCTCAAATGTGGCTGAGTGATATTGAATGCAGCATATTGAAATTACTATATTAATTCCGTACTACCTATTATAAAGCATACAATGAGTTACTTCCCATGTACCATGTAGTACATATTTGGCTAGATTGTTTTAAGTCATGTTTACATTTAGGTCTCACATTAATAACAATATGATCAATGCAATAATAAAATGCTGACTTCACGTGACATTTGAAGCAAAGGAATATATAGAGGATATTCAAGTTTTTGGAGTGAATATGAGTTTTATTTCATTGAGTGAAGTGAAAAAATTTTATATTTCATGAGTGCCGAAGGCACGAATGAAATATATAATTTTTCACTTCACGAGATGAAATAAAAGTCATATTCACGACAAAAACTTGAATTTTCTTTTTATTATATTGCATGTAGTCATTGTAACGTTGCGCGCTAAAGCATATGACGTCAAAATCTTAAATGACGTCATTACGTCACGTCATTACGTCGCTATTGTGTGTGAGCGTTCATTGCGTCAACAATAGTATAGATTATAAAATTTAGTTATGTATAAATTAGAAATGAAACGGTGGAATCGTAATTTGCGTATTCCCAAATCTTATATTTTCACATGTGAAAATATAACTTTTTTATATTTTCACATGTGAAAATATAACTTTTTCAAATATTG
Organism: Rugalucina vietnamica; assembly: GCA_964017185.1. Classification (NCBI taxonomy): domain Eukaryota; kingdom Metazoa; phylum Mollusca; class Bivalvia; order Lucinida; family Lucinidae; genus Rugalucina; species Rugalucina vietnamica. Next base: position 52,931,781 of record OZ024876.1, read on the forward strand.
GTTATATTTAATACATATTTCTCTATATTTCATCACTTGCCATATAATAAAATTGAGGAACCGTCCCCGGTCATTCAAGATATACATTGACCAACAAATTTTTGACAAAAACCTGGGACAAACAAATGCATGTGGCTATTTGTAAATGTCAATGTTTGTTACTATAATCTTGTGTAAAAATGAATGTATATTATCTTTGTTTGTCCTGGATTTGAATGAAATATGGTGTGATTGTCCAGGATGGAAAAACATCCAAGCCAAAAATATGACTTTTTGGATGGAAAAGCCATCTTTTTTGATTTCATAGTTTCAATTTGGATGAATTAATAACTGCATTTATTATATGGCAAGTGATGAAATATAGAGAAATATGTATTAAATATAACCAATATTTGAAAAAGTTATATTTTCACATGTGAAAATATAAAAAAGTTATATTTTCACATGTGAAAATATAAGATTTGGGAATACGAAAATTACGATTCCACCGTTTCATTTCTAATTTATACATAATTAAATTTTATAATCTATGCTATTGTTGACGCAATGAACGTTCACACACAATAGCGACGTAATGACGTGACGTAATGACGTCATTTAGGATTTTGACGTCATATGCTTTAGCGCGCAACGTTACAATGACTACATGCAATATAATAAAAAGAAAATTCAAGTTTTTGTCGTGAATATGAGTTTTATTTCATCTCGTGAAGTGAAAAATTATATATTTCATTCGTGCCTTCGGCACTCATGAAATATACAAATTTTTTCACTTCACTCAATGAAATAAAACTCATATTCACTCCAAAAACTTGAATATCCTCTATGTAGTTCTGCACATTGATGCTCACTGATCGTCTAATGTCAGTAGAATAATGATTTTGCTGCTGAGTTATGCATTAAAACTATTCTGTTTGAACCATTAAACCCAAGATCACCAGGGATCACCCATTATAATATGAGCCTCGACGCGAGAAAACCGGTCTTCGGGGTTTCCGACCAGGTCCGACACAAACCGACATGTACAAGCTCAGAAAAGAGCTAGAAGCTTGAAATTTCGGATTTAAGTAGACGAGGAATTGTACTATCCGAGTAGCGAAAACAGAGGCGCTGATCAGCTTCGCGGTTACCGCGAAGCTGATCTGCGCCTTTGTTTTCGCCTAGGCAAAAATCCGGTTTTCTCACGATGCGGCTCATATTATTTCCATTAAAAATGTTGTAGAAGATTTTTCCATCTAAAACTTGCAATGAATATGGTTGGTAAAACTGTCAATGTTCTAGAGCAAAAGCTAATTAGAAGGAAAATCCATCCAAATTGAAATTTTCAAATTAGATGGATTTTCCTTCCAAAAAATGTAAATCTTTTGTCTTGGATGGTTTTCGATCCTGGACTAGACTGTCAAAAGATGTCCAGTCAATAATGTCTATCTCAGTATTTGTCTGACAAATCTCCTAAACATGTTTAATACTAAACTACATCAGATTAATTTTTTTTGTTTGTTTGCTTTTAAGTGTATGTTTTGTTACAGGCTGTTGAATGGCCCCTGAAACACCCTGAAGCCTTTGAGAGGATGGGTCTACCCTCACCCCGGGGCATCCTACTGTACGGCCCCCCAGGCTGCTGCAAGACCACACTGGTGCGGGCTGCTGCCACGGCGTGCCACACTACCTTCTTGTCAGTCAGTGGGGCTCAGGTGTTCTCACCGTATGTTGGGGATGCTGAACGCTTTATCTCTGAGGTACCAGAAATGAGCCTTCGCATGGGAAAAACAACAATTTAGGTTTCCGACCAGGTCTGACACAAACTGGCCTGTGTAGTCACAGAAAATAGCTAAAAGCTCGAAATTTCAGATTTAGAAAGAATAGGTATTGCACTATCTATGGAGCAAAAACAAAGGCGCTGATCGGCTGTGCAGTTACTGCACAGCTGATCTGCGTCTTTGTTTTCGCATATGCAGATTGTTGGTTTTCTGTTGTAGTGGCTCAGAATGCATCTGAGAGTGATCACCACATCTGGCACATATGAGCCACCTCGTGGGAAAACTAACAATGTGGTTTCCAAACAGGTCTGACACAAACCGACCTGTATAGTCACAGAAAAGAGCTAGAAGCTTGAAATTTCGGATTTAAGTAGAAGAGGATATGTAAGTCTGAGTAGCGAAAACAAAGGCACTGATCAGCTTCGCGGTTACCGCGAAGCTGATCTGCGCCTTTGTTTTCGCATATGCAGATTGTTGGTTTTTCCCACGAGCCGGCTCATATGTGTTGTGAGGATTGTGTCATAAATTAGTGGCATCCAATATTGCCTTTTCACTGATTCAAGAAAAGTATTTGTCAGTTCATTGCCAAATACACAACCTTAGATATTGACCCCAGAGGAAAAACATTTAATCAAAACGAACAAATTTGGGTTGTTACTTTTTCTGTTTGAACCTTCTAGAATAGTCTTTTGTGTAATATAATTTATGTAATATTATTTATATAAATATCCATTTTATGCCAGTGACAAAGGCTATGTCCATTTTTTGTACACAAGCAGGTGTTGACATTCTTTAAAATGCTATAAAATCTGGTTTCAAGTGTAAAAAGAAAGTCGCCATATGTATTTTTGGGTTTTGAAATCAAATATTACTTGTCACAAAATGACAGACAGCCTTGTAACACAGTCACCTGGCATTTGTAGGTTGCATCATCTTGTTCTGGAGGTCAAAGTAGGCGTCTTATTTGATTTCATGCAAAACATTAATTTAAAATAAAAAAAAAACAACACTGAGGCCATGCTGTGACAGTAACAGAATCCTGTACTTCAAGGGGTGGTAGCATGGTAGCATAGTGGTTGAGTACAGGTCCTGAGATTATAAAACTTCTTTCATGCTCAACTCAACTGAGCATGAAAATTAAACTGCTCATAAATACTGAAAGAGCCCAAATAAATTGAAATTTCAGATTTAGATCATCCCTGTAATTTATCCTGCGCATAAATGTTAAAATGCCAACAATTTGCTATATAAAAGTGGGGTTTGTGGGGGTACACATTTCATGGACATGTTTTTCTGATGATGCTTTTGGAGGAGCAGTTTGATAATGGGCCTAGTGGTTAGTGCATTCGACTAAAGCCAAGGTATTGGACGCCAACTGTGACGGGTTGTGCCCTTGAGCAAGATGGATGAACTCCCCATGAGCCGTGATGTGAGATAACGGGTCTTCGGGGTTTCAGACCAGGTCTGACACAAACCAGCCTGTACAGTTACAGAGGAAGACTAGAAACTTGAAATTTTGGATATAAGTAGAAGAGGGATTGTACTATCTGTATAGTGAAAACAAAGGTGCTGATAAGCTGTGCAGTTACTGCACAACTGATCTCTGACTTTGTTTTCACATGCAAAAATCTGGCTTTCTTATGACGCGGCTCATTTTAAACACATAGGACATGACTGAAAAAATGTTGTTTGGATTTTAAACTACAAACCAAACCAAACAAACAAATCTCATCCTTTCTTTATGCACTAGTCATTTGTAACCACGGCCCCCCCAGCCCCGGGGAATAGCGGGGGCTTTGACTTTTGGTCCAGCAAATCCCTGCTAAAAGCCCGACCCTGCGGGGACTGCTTGTTGGTAAAACCACTGCTGTTTTCCCCCCGCAAACTATTTTTCATTTTTCATTTCACTGCCTTTTTTGTCCATATAAAGCAAACCCCGGGTATTTCCCCCGCACTGCCGTGGCAAAACTTTGGTCAAAGCACTGCTCATTTCCACAGCTATCCCGACACTCCCACGAGGGTGGGGGGCCATGGTTACAAATGACTAGTGCATTATCTTCAGGTATTTCAAAAGGCCAGAGCACTTGCTCCATCCATCCTCTTTCTTGATGAGATAGATTCTATGGTTGGAAAGAGGTCCGACACGGGGAGCCGAGGGGTCCAAGAGAGGGTCCTGTCAACACTGCTCAATGAGATGGATGGAATAGGGGTCAGGCTGGATGACAAAATAGGGGCCTCTATTGGGGATCAGAGATTGTTGGAGGGAGACAAACAGGTTTGATTCACTTGTCCTACAAATATGGTCTTCCTACCAATTTTATATCCATAGACAACTCAAAACGTGTTGGCTAGGATTGTATGATCTTTACAAAATAATTATAGATGGAAAATTTTAGTTGAAATTTGTCAAAAATAAAGAATTAGCCAATCGGAAAAAAAAAAAAAAAAAAAAAAAAAAAAAAAAAAAAAAAAAAAAAAAAAAAAAAAAAAAAAAAAAAAATGATAATAATAAAAAAAAAAATAAATAAAAATATGTGGGGTGATCGGAAAGTATGTATAAAAATGCTGTGATTTCTTTATCTTTTGTTGTTTCGAGATGAAATTTCATCAAATAATGCAGAAGTATATATGCAAGTATTCCATTGCAATAACGCATGCATAATATGCACATGTGCGTTGCAGCTGTCGTTATGGAAACACCGCCTAACGTTATGCAGCGCCATGTAACGTTGAAGCTTTATTCTTATTTCAAAATACTTCTTAGTTCAAAGTATTGTAACACCTGTTTTGATTGCGTATGCCCACATTTTCACAGTAGATAATCACGTGACTGCGGACAGTCGTCGAAAGCAGAAGGGGTTAACCCTGTCCGGCCAAATTATAACGTGAATCGCATTATTGATATCAAAACACAAGGTAAGTGCTCGCTACATTTTCACATTTTTAATCTTTTTAGTGTCCTGTACTGAAAACAAAGTTTTTACGTTGTGTCCAGTATTTCTCCTTGTGCTCCATGCCAAAAGAATGCACCAAAATCATCTCCACTGTAAATACAAATGGATAACTCTTCCACTCTATCACTTCTATGTTGACAAAACCAGACAAAATAATTACGAAAAATAATCGTTTAAAGGAATTTTATAAACACAAATCGGGCATTCTCAATGTTTGTTTATCCATTAGTATATACTGCTACCATTTATAGCCCATTTTTGCTAAGTGAATCGGGTTTCCCTAATTCAGCGATGAAAATAGATGTAGACCCCTTGATAAGTGCTGTCCGCAATATTGCTTGTTTGCATTTTCGGACTGTCCGCAAAATCGCGATTTGAAAACTTGAGTCAAAACAGAATCTTGAAAATTATGACACTATACAAACAAAAATGTCCCTTAGGTACATGTTAGTGTTAGATATGGAATAAACTTAAGAGCAGGGATAATTTTGGGAGGGGCCATGGGCAAAATTGCCCTTTAATTTTCAAAATGGCCCCTTCTTTTTGAAATAATGGGCCGGTTTTATAATGAAAGTAGATAGGCAATAATGATTCTAGCCGAGCATTTTTCGTGAAATGGCCCCTTTCATTTTCAAGCCAACAATATCCCTGTAAGAGACAAAAAAAAAAAGATTTTTTCTTGATGTGATGAAATCTGCCTACTTCTGTTTATGTAATCAACTAGACGGAATATTTCCATCGGTATTCCGTTAAACCTCTCCGTACCGACGGAAATTGGATATATTCAGCCCTTGGTCGAAAACGAAAATTCAGCAAAACTGTGTTATTCTAACTTATGTTAGATCTTTTCTTGCATATATGACATAAGTTATAAATATTCTAAATGTTAAAGTACGCAGAATCATAAAATACTTAATTTTTTCTATGGAAAATTTCCAAGATGTCTATAAATAGATCAGGGGAGACTACTATAGAACAATCGACTCGGAGTCGAAAATCATTTGTTTTTCTACATTGATTTAAACGTTTTAGGCAATTTTATGTGTTTACTGGAAGATCTTCGACACTGGTACAAATACATAACAAAAATAATACGATTAATAGCAAAATAACATAGCTGCAAGTCGCTTACGAAATCCGCAATCAGTTCAATATTGGCTTAAATGCACCCTATGCTAAGCTGTCAGGGAAGTGGAACGAGGTACCGAAGTGGAGCGGCGTGACAGTTAGCCAGCTGATCTAGTAATCAACATGTAGAGCAAGGTATGACAAAATTTTATTGGAGGTCGAACACACATGAACCTTACCAGGTGAGGGGTTTACTTCTAACAGCCCAGATAGGGGCCTATTTGTTCAGCCGAAAGTGTTCAAACAGTTCAGGACGTCAGACGAATATATGGCGACAATAGGAAAGACAATTCCGAATCCTATACATGACAATTTATATGGGCCAAGATCTGACAAAATGGATCTTATGGCAGAAAATTCAAATTTAGATATTAATAACATATGAAAGACCATGAGTAATTCCTGAACATTTGAAGAGATTACCTTCACAAATAGCACACATATGAGCGTTGAAAGGTGTGCAGTTGATGCAATCTAAACATGACGTCATGAAAATTGTTGATGACATTTGGGCATTTATGACGTTAACGTCTTTATATCACTGTTGTGAAAAGAAGGTACGATTAAATTTCTCGAAATTATATGTGTTTCTTGAATGTTGACACTTTTACTACTGTACAAACAATGCAATAGGCATGAATTCACACACCGTTTGATAAAACACGCATAACAAATGGCGTGCCTGGTTTTTAAAATGAGGGTAGTCCTTATGGCGTAATGGTTGCCATGGCAACATACACGATACAAAAAAAGCTTTGTTTCATAAGAAAAGTATGTGTCTTGGATTGTGTTACAATATTAAAGCTGTATGAAATAAATATCGGAGCATGCCAATTATTTCAAATTTAGATGTTTTTTTTTTTTTAAATTTATATGTTCTTGAATGCCCGAAGACCCCTCTTGTCAGATCCGCGCTCATATAGTCTCTGTGCAAACAGGTTTGTGATACGTTCAAACATTTTTGGCGTAAATATTCATATGTAGCCTAATTTGGGAACCCAGATTCTCTTTTACAGTATTTATTGGGCATAGTATGGGAAAGAGCTAGTCATCATGCTCTTCGTACAGGTTGTATTATTTTTGTGATGTTTCTGATGTATTTTCTTTCCCGCCTATATCTGGGTTGGGATATTCAATCCACAGTATATATTAATGCCTATGCCTTCTATGTTCCTTAAGACCGAGTTGGGTCCCTAAATGACATCAGTTGATCACTAACACAACATTTTCTTGCCTTGTGCAATGCTGAGCCTTGGTCTTTATGATTAGACTCGATCATCGTGTGTTTGCATGCTCGCTTTACAACATAGGTTGATCTTTGTGGTGCATCAAACTCGAAATATTGCTTTATTCTCTTATCGGTGCGTGCCGTATTGCGGACAGTGATAAAATCGACTTCGGCAATTATACTAGGCAAATTAAATTTAGCAATTTTCGTAACATTCGCCAGTCTCTGTACATGATGAATAAAAGTCACATTTTGGAATATGGACGTAAGTGGTAACCGTTCGGCAAGAACTTCCAAGTGAAACATTTCGAAAAAATCAAACCTTACGGCGATACTGACGTGACGTTACAATTTAAGACACATGATCAAAACTTGCAGGTCTGTTTAAAGTGGAAAACCAAAATCATGCTTAAGCAACACTTTAGTCATCAAAACAAAGGAAAACATTTAAAACGTTTGGAAACAAAATTTTATCGCCGAGAAATTAAGATCGTAAGTTTTTCAATTCGACGTTTTTTCTTTTGCTCCTACGATATCGCCTAATATTTACATTTCTAACTGGAATTTCCTGAAAATCGACAATGAATTTAAATGTCTGATGCATACCGATATGTTAAATTAAAGAGAGTTTGCCAAATTCCCTATCTTGGCTTTATTACGTGAGCTTAAATAAAGAGTTTAACGTCAGCATTATCTCACTAGCATGACTCGTTATGGCTCTGAATCTTTCAAGTGTTACTGACCACGGTATTGGCTGTATTGTGCTTTCTTTGTCTTGTTTTGTTTTTATAAAATCAATGGAAACCAATTTACTCGAAATTAAGGCAATTTTGACCTATTGACGGCGCGTTGACGTCGATTTTTGGCAGGTAAAGCTTATATCGAAACAGCCCAATCTCACTTGTCACATAATCAACTACGTTCATAAAGAGGGGTTGAAAAAGATGGGCCTAATAAACTAAACAAAAATGAGCTGTTTGCATTGTGTTCAATGGTTGAGAATTTTGCATCCACACCCATTCTGTATTTGTTGGTTGGTCCAGAAGCCTCTTTAAAGGATGTCGTTTTTTAAATTCATCGTAACAAGTGCCTCCGACACTGTTCTTGTCATTTAAATTAAAGAAATGTCTAAAATAGCTCTGAGGTGATAAAAAATATATGTAACATCAAAAATTGCTAAATTTATTTTGCTTAGTATATTAACCCCGTACAGCTTCAATATTGCGGACAATACAGGGGCAAGCGGTGCATTACAATACCGGATTTGAAAACACCATTTTTGGAAAGTTTGGGCAAAAAGCTCGTGTCTCATAACAGTATTGATATATATTCAAATATTTATGACAACAAACGTTTGACTTCTCATAATTTTCCAAATATACAACGAATTATTGACACATATCGGGTTGTTTTTTCCAGGTTGTCAGTGATAACTTGGTACGTTTTGGTGTCATGTGAAACATCTGTAAGTTTCTGAGATGTCGCTTTTTGTACCAGCACTCTTTGATTCATGTTCTTTACACCCACTAGTCGTTTGGGTAATTCTTCCAAGATAAATAGAGAAAATAACTAAAAATATGCGAATCACTTAGCTTGAGTTGTTGTGGATCGATTTTACAATAATGCGATTCACGTTATGAATTGGCCGGACAGGGTAACCCCTTCCGCTTTCGACGGCTGTCCGCAGTCTTGTGATTATCTACTGTGATTTTATATTTAATACTTATTAACTGCAACCTGCACGGCTTATGTTTGTAAAGTAACGAGGTTGTTTATCGAATGGATTTGTCTGTAGAGCCTTGCAAATACCGACTGTGTCAAATAGACAAAAGTGTTAAGATTTTCGAAAATGTTGCATTTTCGGGAAGTCATTTTTTTAAAAGTATATATTTACTGCCAGCTCGAAACATATCTTTTTTTGACATTGTCTCTACTAGTTATAGTTTATGCCAGTCTTTTATCATTTCATTAAACATTGGCCAGAAAACAAGGTATTGAATTTAAGTTTACAAATTGAAATTGACGTTCTTGCATATTTTACGCTAACCTATTGAATTCAATTTCACCGTATTAATAGATAAAGCATCAAAATGCCATATGTTTTCGAAAAATGGTCATTTGATGTTAGAAAATTATTTTCCATTAAAAAATGTCGACCAACTTTCCCAAACCCCCCAAATACACTAACAAAGTTAACCCAGGGGTACAGGTGCGCCGGGTCATGTGAAGTGAAGTCATTACGCTGTCTCGTGCATGAACCTCTGACGTCATTGTTTTAAAATGACAATGTCATTTAATTACAAAAGGATCAATGTTTATTCATACCTCGTTGTTGCCGCGCTTGCGCGGCAACAACGAGGAGTTGGTTGCTTTTACGATTAGAAGTTCTGTTCTGTTCTGTTCTGTTTTGCAGTATGAAGACGTCGATTTTTGTGTGTCATTCAACTTCCGGAAAATTTTACCGCAGTCGAATTCCGCCAAGCGAATCCATTTAATCTTAAAAATAAAACTATGCCAGAGTTGTGATAGTTCAAAATAAAATTATACAAGAACATACAAACGCTCGAAATTGCGTTTGAAATGCAAAACATGTTTTTTCTTTACTTTCGTTTTATCATTATTTTTCCTCTTACAAGCTGTGGTTCATTCTCTCCGTAATTGTTGCATAGCAACAGAAATCGTTCTTTGCTAGTTGGATGGCGGGAGACAGTTGAAATGAGATATGCTTCTGAAATGCATGGAAATGGTTCAATGAAACTAATTCATTCATGCTGACTTAAGCCAATGGTAAGCCCTGTTTAACAGCCTTAACCGGTATGACATTTCTTGGTACCGCTGATTAGCACTTCGCTGTTTAGTTGCCTCAAAGAAAGACAACTTTGTCAAGCGATGAAGGACTCGAAATTTCACTACCTGATTCGGTTTCCTCTATGATTATTTGGATCTGCACCTTGTTTACTGCGAGTAGGTGGACATTGCACATGTTAAACATTGTCAACAAAATATTTATAGTCTCTAACATACAGAAGGTGTAAATTTAACAGATTAAAAACAATCCGAACCACGGCCACCGGTGGGTGGGGTAGCGTAAGACGACATTCTCAAAGGATAGGATACGTGAAGTAAATCTTATGCTTACAGACATTAATTGAAAAGATCCTCAGACCTTTCCACTGTAATCAGGTTGTAAATAGTTTTAATGGCCTATCCCGAATGTTCTCCCAAACTTGCTAAATTCAAAATTTAGCTCCCACTCATCTGAGATGATGATCAGAAATTGATCGACTCGGTATATGAAGATAGATAATATAGATAGTTTGAATGTAGTAAAATTTGAGCTGGTTTTGTTTTACATCTAGATTGTCCATCGCTGACATCGAAAAAAGATCCGATACGAGAAACATCGCTGACATCGAAAAAAGATCCGATACGAGAAAAGCTAGTATCTCACTGGCATGCGAATTTTGTCGCGTACTTTCGCACGACATTTGTGCGATTGTCTCACGAGTGTCATGAGAATTTTCATGTGTCACAAGCTTGTCGCGAACTGGTCGCGAAGGTTTTATACGTTTTAAAATTTTATGCGAATTTTTTAACCAAAATATTTCGCAAGAATGTTGTGAAAGTGTCGCGAACCTGTCGCCGCGAAATTTTGGCAATTTTACCAGTCTTCACGAAAAGTGTCGGTCTCTCGGTCATTTCCGACAAATTTTGAAACTGACAGACGATTTCTGTCATGTTCCCGGTCGATCCGTTCAACGAGAAAAAGGCCAATTCATACTATAAAATTGTCATCTCGCCTTTTCAGCGACGAATGATAAAATAAATCAACTTTGTTCCGATTTGTTTTTTGCAGTTTGTTGAGATGAGTGCGGGCGACCATGTTGGTTTCATGTTTACAATTTTGATTGGTCAGCCAAGAATTTCAGCCAATCGAATACAATCGTACAGAAAATATTCGGTCAGGTATGAAACCTTCGACCGCGCTGCGCCTGCCATGCTTGGTATGCCAAACCTAGAATGACCATTTAAAGTGTGAAAATAATACACTGTTACAATATAACTAACGCGATTTATATGAGTCAATTATTTTGAAATATTGATACACACGGAATAATGTAAAATCGTTTTATTTCGTGAAAATACACATGAATATTATAGCTGGTTCGCAAGAGCAGGCACTGCGTGGTCATGGCTTTCATACCTGACCCGAAGAGAAGGGAAATAACTCTTAAAGCACTGGCCTTGACCTTCCTCCGATCGAAGTCGCGTAATTTTGTTGTAAAATCTTGAATAATTTGAGCGCTGCCGTAATTTCCCTACAGGTAATTCGAATGCCAAACGATATTGTTCAAAGAGTAGTAAACAGGAAAACGAATAATTCTTTTGCTCATTCATGGAAAACGAGCTTACGAAGCTGTATTTTTTTTTTTTTTTTTTTTTTCTGTCCGACAATTTTTTTTTCTGACCAGCAAACATTTTCAGTCTGTCAGACAGCTGTCCAGCAGCTGTTTTGAAGTTTTCGCGAAGACTGATTTACAAAGCAAAATTTTGCGACACTTGTACGAATGTCCTGCGAGTGTCTCACGACAGTTGCTCGACAGTCTTAAGAAAACATGCGAAAATCTCACAACAATCTGGCGAGAAAATAAAACTAAGCGACATTCATATAAATGTCGTGCAACACTCGCACGAATGTTGCGCGACTGTCGTACGAATTAAAATGAAAATAAGCTACATTCGCGGGAAAGTCATGTGACTATTGCGCGACAGTCGCAAGACTTATTTTCAAAATTAGACCGAAATCCGCGAATTTGTCGCATAAATGTCTATTCAATGAGACTGCAATGTGAAAGTTGTGTATATCATCAATCTTTGTCGCGAAATAGTCGCGATATTCACGAACTAGTCTCCAGTTGTCGCATTCCAGTGAGATAGGGGCTAAACCAGTCCAAATTTACTGTACAGAATTCAATATGCAGCAATACATTTCCTGTAAACAATCGAGATAAGACAGTTCACCAACAAGCCGCACCACAGACCCTGTATCATTACGAAAACATGCCCATGCAATATACAGAAATGTTTTTGGTTGTAGTAAAAAATTCTAAAATTTCGTCATTTTTTATATTTTTCTTATTTTTGCTCAAAACCGGCATAGATTGTGGGTACATGTTAGCCTGAACCACCTCAGCGAGGCGGTTCTAACGAGTACCCACAAGCTATGTTTTGGAGCAAGAAAAAAGTATACCCCTGCACTCCCCAGTTTTACTGTATAAAAGTGGGGTATAAGGGGGTATACTTTTCACGGACATGTTATTCTGATGTCATTTCTGATAGATTCGGAGTGATTTTTAAACAACAACAGTTAAAAGTCTCGGTTTTAAATCTGCTTATTATATAATAAATTAATCATCAGGAAAACATGTCCATGAAAAGTATACCCCCTCATACCCCATTTTTATATAGAAAAACTGGGGAATGCATGGGCATACATATTTTTCTTATTTTTGCTCCCAAACATAGATTGTGGGTACTCATTAGAACCGCTTCGGTGAGGCGGTTCTAATGTGTACCCACAATCTATGATTTGAGCAAAAATAAAAAAAAAACATCAAAGCTTTTCGGATGAAATTTTCATCTTTTTTTTCTTCAAACCCACACCAGACACAGCAGTGAGATGCTTGAATGGTTAAGTGCCGTAATAAAATATCAGCGCTCTTAATCACTCGACCACTAGGGCCGCCCCCAATATTTCAAAGTTCTGGTTACACAATCAAATGCAAATCTTAGTAAATCAAAAGTATGCTTGGCTTCTATGACACTTTCAGGCTGCCCAGTGCTCCTATTTTTCCTTTTTTTTCCTATATTTTCAGCTCTTCCTATTTTTTCCTATATTTTGATCCCAAATCCTATATTTTTCTATCAAATTCCTATATTTTTCAAAATGCTGCAGATAATAATGAAATATCAAGGAAAAATCATGGAATTTTGGTTTGAAATGCCAGTTTTGATGTCTTTGGCATTCATTTTTTTCCTGGCTCGCTTCGCTCGCTCGTAACTTGATAAATAAAGTCTTTTTTCTTCATCAGAAAACAAGATAATCCCGTGAAGTAAGTTACTTTTACAACTTGAGTAGGTTTTAAAATAATGAATCACACACCTATACCAAAATTACCCCAGTAAGATATGCCTTCTTGCTGCTATATGTTAATATTTATGGTTTTCAATGCTATAAAGTAAGCCATTTTAGGCCGATAATTTCCTATTTTTCTCCTATTTTTTTGACATAAACTTCCTATTTTTTGAAGCCCAAAATATATATTTTGTACCAAACTGCACTGGGCAGCCTGCACTTTTGCAAACATCTCTTTACCAATTGATGCAAAACTGTTTCAAGTTTTGAAAATAATTGGGTATTATTATTTTTTTTGTCTATCTCTTAACAACCTTATTGTGAATGTAGTGAGATTGAGGCACTTTTACAAATGTCTCATGAATATTGTAAGTATCTCAAATAATCGAAATATTGCATAACATCCCAGAACTTTTACAATAGTATTGATCCCAGGAAATTGGTGGTCAAAGAGCTTGCCTGTCTGAACTTAATTAAATCATAAATGTTCAAGAACATCATGGATAGTGAAACTTGTTCTCTTTTTCTAAACCTACTTTTTACGCCCTTTCAAGATTCTTTCAGCTCATATGAGATGGGCATATCAGTAGGCGGGGCGAAAACTGAAGTACACTAAGACAAAATACTTTGTACACCCTTAAGCACACTACCCAAGGCAAAGAGGACTTGAACCCACATACACTGGTGAGACAAAGGAATGATTAAGAGCAGTAATGGAAAAAATAGTTGACAAGATTAATATGAACCACTTTTCATATGAAATTGTTCTGCCAATACTAGTGACCCTTCCCTCAGAATTACATGTAAAGACATGTCAAAGACATGTCCTTACGCGTAATGCCAGGAATGCGGAGTATTGGCACATGCCTTTACAGGTTGTGACGTAAACACATAAAAAATGCCAGAACCCTTCCCTCAGAATTACATGTAAAGACATGTCAAAGACATGTCCTTACGCGTAATGCCAGGAATGCGGAGTATTGGCACATGCCTTTACAGGTTGTGACGTAAACACATAAAAAATGCCAGAATAGCAGTCTGCTAGTGAATCTGTTAAAAATTACAGCTTATGACGTGTAAAAACGCGTCATTACATGTAACTTTTTACATGTAACTTTTTACATGTCTTTCTAGTTTTACGTGTAAAAAATGCCATGTAGTCACTCGGTTTCTCCTCTAAAAATGCCAGTAATGCGTAAAATTTTACATGTCACTTTTTACATGTAAAAATTTACGCATTCCTGGCAGTAACATGTAAAAATTGCCATGTAGAAATTTAGTTCAAAGGTTAACTAACGGTCATGTCAGTATACAATAATTACATAAGCATATGCTTTAAATAGGCTTTATATGACCTAGTACACAATTTCTTTACTAATATGTGTATTGCCCGTGAAATTGCAATTTGCAGTTTCAGGGGCACAAATTAGTTATAGTTCAGAGAAGACTTCCAGATCTATGCTGTTAGCACATAAGGAAGGTAATATACAGCCTTCATATCATGTGCTACTCAAAGCAATAGTAAAGAGAGAAAAAATAATAATAATACTAATAAATACAAAACTTTTGTCCATTAAAACCATCCTACATTGTACCTCTTGGATCAGCGCAAATGACTTTACATACCATCAGATGTTTCACAGTTCAATATGCTGACACAAAGCAGAAAATTTATTCAAAATTAAGCATATTTTTGAAATTCTTAAACAAAATAAGACAGTTTGATGCTTGAAACACACTTCATTGGTATAACCATGTTGCATATTTATAACTTTTCTTTATATTTGAAAGATTGATCTAAAATCATGACATGCAGGCAAAATTCATTGCAGTGTATATTGTGTGTCAAGTGCAGTCACATAAAATGGAACAACATAAAAATACAGGCCTCTACATACTATAATAAAATAATGTTTAAATACTTACTTTGCTGCTGCACTAACTCTTTCATAGCACTAACTCCTTTATTTAATATGTATGCCAATCAAACTTAAAATAATACCATCACATCCACACATTCCCTCCAATATTCAAACACAGGAAATGAGTCATTAAATATGTCTGCCAAATCTTGACTGTTCATTGGATAGATATTTAAATACAATTTGGCTACATGGCAAAAAAACTCAGTTTTACATATTTTTACGGGTTGAAAATTTTCTAAGTCCACAAATTGTTCATTTTACAGGCTTGATTTTGTCTATGTTGAAGTTTTGACGTGTTTTGCCAGATGAAATATTTGTAAGTCCAAGTTTTACGTGTCAAGACATGTAAAATTATAATTTTACACGTAAAGACGTGTAAAATTTTACGCATTTCGCCAGGTTGGAGGATGCTTTTTTTGTTTTACATGGTATGACACGTTTTTACGTGTAAAATTCATGCTTTGACACGTATTGACGGGCTCTTTTACGCGTCATGCCATGTAAATTGGAATTTTACATGTAATTCTGAGGTAAGGGAATAGCAGTCTGCTAGTGAATCTGTTAAAAATTACAGCTTATGACGTGTAAAAACGCGTCATTACATGTAACTTTTTACGTGTAACTTTTTACATGTCTTTCTAGTTTTACGTGTAAAAAATGCCATGTAGTCACTCGGTTTCTCCTCTAAAAATGCCAGTAATGCGTAAAATTTTACATGTCACTTTTTACATGTAAAAATTTACGCATTCCTGGCAGTAACATGTAAAAATTGCCATGTAGAAATTTAGTTCAAAGGTTAACTAACGGTCATGTCAGTATACAATAATTACATAAGCATATGCTTTAAATAGGCTTTATATGACCTAGTACACAATTTCTTTACTAATATGTGTATTGCCCGTGAAATTGCAATTTGCAGTTTCAGGGGCACAAATTAGTTATAGTTCAGAGAAGACTTCCAGATCTATGCTGTTAGCACATAAGGAAGGTAATATACAGCCTTCATATCATGTGCTACTCAAAGCAATAGTAAAGAGAGAAAAAATAATAATAATACTAATAAATACAAAACTTTTGTCCATTAAAACCATCCTACATTGTACCTCTTGGATCAGCGCAAATGACTTTACATACCATCAGATGTTTCACAGTTCAATATGCTGACACAAAGCAGAAAATTTATTCAAAATTAAGCATATTTTTGAAATTCTTAAACAAAATAAGACAGTTTGATGCTTGAAACACACTTCATTGGTATAACCATGTTGCATATTTATAACTTTTCTTTATATTTGAAAGATTGATCTAAAATCATGACATGCAGGCAAAATTCATTGCAGTGTATATTGTGTGTCAAGTGCAGTCACATAAAATGGAACAACATAAAAATACAGGCCTCTACATACTATAATAAAATAATGTTTAAATACTTACTTTGCTGCTGCACTAACTCTTTCATAGCACTAACTCCTTTATTTAATATGTATGCCAATCAAACTTAAAATAATACCATCACATCCACACATTCCCTCCAATATTCAAACACAGGAAATGAGTCATTAAATATGTCTGCCAAATCTTGACTGTTCATTGGATAGATATTTAAATACAATTTGGCTACATGGCAAAAAAACTCAGTTTTACATATTTTTACGGGTTGAAAATTTTCTAAGTCCACAAATTGTTCATTTTACAGGCTTGATTTTGTCTATGTTGAAGTTTTGACGTGTTTTGCCAGATGAAATATTTGTAAGTCCAAGTTTTACGTGTCAAGACATGTAAAATTATAATTTTACACGTAAAGACGTGTAAAATTTTACGCATTTCGCCAGGTTGGAGGATGCTTTTTTTGTTTTACATGGTATGACACGTTTTTACGTGTAAAATTCATGCTTTGACACGTATTGACGGGCTCTTTTACGCGTCATGCCATGTAAATTGGAATTTTACATGTAATTCTGAGGTAAGGGGATGGGCCAATGATCGAAAGAAATCGAAAATCGATCGATTTTACCCAGATTTCGATTAATCGATCTGAAATCCAAAAATTTTGATTAATCGAAATACAGAAAGTACTAAAAATAGCCCAAGTGTTTTCACTTTCATTTCCACTAAAAGGCTAAAACCATGATGCACTTAGACATTAGAGCTACATATCATGTTTTTCTGATTTAAATGGTCAATTTATGGAAGTGGATAATATAAAGCATTGAGTAAATTGTGATTTTGTTTGCTGTATCAACACGCCCAATTTGCATCATATTTGCTTGATCAAAATTATTTGAAGTCTTTAGGCTAGCTTTAACTGTCTGCTCTCCCATCATGGCTTTAAATTTAAAGAATGACAAATGGCATAGCAACCTGCTGTACATCCATCCACTGAGGCAAAAGGCTGACGGATTTAACATTATCTCAGAGTGAGCATCACAAATTTACAAGTAAAATGGTTAAAATTAATAAAACAAAACTAGTTTTATCAGTTTTATTTTCATCAGTGTTTTTAATACATAAATTATGTAACATAAAGATGTCAAAACAAAACTGTAGTGTACAAGTAAACAACTTAACTTAAGGTTGAAAGATAAAAGCTGATGGCTGTAAAGCTACATAGTGTTATTATATAAACTAGTGAACCGATTTTGATTCGATTATTAGTCACTTGCTATGAACCGATGATCGATTATGAAAATCCAGCCGATTCCCATCACTAGCCAATACTCTATTGTCTGACACTATGGTCACTTTCATTTGAGGTGGCCCCGTGTTTCTTAATCACTCGATCATTTCACCGCTGTGTCTGGTATGGGTTCGAGCACCGCTCTGGCCACATGTGAGACAAGCCAAGTTCTGCTTGCGAGTGTGCCAGGTGGTTTTTCTCGGGGTTCTCCCGTTTTCACCCCACCTATTGATTGGCCCGTCTCATATGAGCTGAAATAATCTTGAAAGGGACGTTTAACTGTCTCAGAAAAAAAACAAAAACACTTTCATTTGAATAAGTTTTACTGTTTCTTTGAACTGTATACATGTACTGATTTATTTTCAGGTGAAAAACCAGCAGTGTGGTCATGAATCCATGGTTATTGAGGTGTTCTAAATTAGCCTTGGGTAAGACAAATAAAATTTCTGTCTTTGTTGCAAATACTTATTCAGGGTGTCCATGGTCAGGGAAAAAGTCAGAGAGAAATCACTTTTTTCAAAGCCAAGGAATTGTCAGGGATTTTTGACATCAGTCAGGCAATTTTTCAATTTAAGCCAAAATCAGGAAATTTTGAAAAACAGGTTTATAAATTGCCAAACTACAATGAACACAAACATTCTTTCACCTGTTGCTTGTCCTTATGAACACAAAACTGAAGTAACTAGGATAAGCAAACTTGATGTAGAAATTCAATCTATAGATTCAATTTGTAGATCATAATAAGTTGATTATTATTATTTTCAGCAACTGTAGATATTCACGGTGCTGTCCTGGACTGTGACCTTTGGACCAGGAGGGGCATTAATTTCTGTTATTGTACAAGTCATAATTTCATAGGTAAGTGCTCCTTATATGACCCTCTTTCCCTAAACCCTCCTGTGGAAACCACCATAACATTTTTCCAGAGTAGAATAAAATTTAGTGATTGACATGCATAAAATTTGCTTTCCAAATGTTTTGATGTATGCAAAAGTTTTCAAACTGTGTTCACAAATTCAAAATTTTATTTCCAAGTATTCTTGAATTAGGCTCCATCCTGAAAATTAGATGGAATGTTTCTCACGACAGAAGTCCCATATTTGCTGAGATAATTGATTTTTAAATTTTTGAAGTACCTCCCACCAGTGCATGTAAAATGCAGGGTTAACACTGCTATTCAGTACTATAATGTTATGATTTTGTCAACTGATTTTCAAAATTTGTGTTGAACTTTTTAGGGATCGAGGAATGCAGTGGGAAAACAATATCAGATACATTTCCCTGTTGCTGTTTTTGAACTAGGTGAATAGCTAAAAAGGTATGTTTTAAGAATGCTTGGTTGAAGTACAGTATGGTTATTCATGAAGATTTGGTCATGAAGATATTTATACATTTCTTCTTCCCTCATATTCTGCTTCCACTGATCCAAGAACAGATGTCAGTAAAAAGTATACTGGTAAAGCCCTGTATATCCGTGATGCAACCAAATTTCTTAAGTACAGATTGATGCACCATTCCATCATGACAAAATGGAGTGTAGTGTTTGGAAGCCAGATTGATTTGAGTGCAACTTACGGTGAAGCATATACCTACAGACAGACAATGACCTCTTTGCTGTAGGTTGAATCCCAATGGATTATTTAGCTTCCAATCACTGGGCTGCTTGTCATGTGTCGTGAAATGCTGCATCAGTCTGCACTGTAAGAATCACAGGTATACAGGATGGTAATAACTGCCTCAGATTGATTTGTATATATCTGACCATCCTAATAACACAGCTGAGCAGCAATTGTCTGCGAATGTAAAACATTAAGTCAAGCAAATATGCATCTAATAAATTTGTACTTATACATCTATGATTTAAAACATAATCATAGTCTAAAGTTTTGGAATATCCATCTTAATTGCTAAAATATGAAATCTTTTACAGAATATAGAGTGAATTTATATGCACTTTACACTTTACTTTTATAGAAGTTGAGGCATTTTCCTTGGCAAGGTTTCATGTAATTTATCAGAGGTGTTTAAATCTGTTTCAGATTTATTTACGGTTTGATCTTTGAAGTGGGAATACAGTATTGACCAGTGTCAAATGCATCATTGACCATGGAAACTCGAACATTGTTAACACATTACCAAAGAAATGCTCAGTCAGCATAAACATTATGGACTGATTTAGATTCAATTCTGAAACTCCCCATCTTGCCAGCAAGTTCATTCATTCAGGATTCTGTCTTGTCAAAGCGCAATTACTACCTGTAGTTGAATCATCAAACTACTTTACTGTTTTTCAAATATTCTTAGTAAAAGTTAGCAAATACCATCTACTTTTCATGTGAAAGTTGTCTGTTTTAGCTTAAGAAAATGCACTATATTTATTAAATTGTACAGACCTGTGAGTGTGAAGGTGTCACTTAAATATTAAAACTTAATTTCAAGAATCTTAGTTAGAAAAGTGAGACATTAGAACTGAAAAATGCTTCAATGGCAACATTTTCCATATAGGAGTTCTGTTAATTAAAATATTTCAGAAATGTAATAAACTATTAAATGAGCCATGACACCAGAAAATTGGTCTTCAGGGTTTCTGACCAGGTCTTACACATACCGGTCTGTTCAGTCACAGGAAAAGGAAAGAAGCTTGAAAGTTTAAGTAGAAAAGGATTGTACTATATGTGTAGCGAAAACAAGGGCGCTAATCACATGTACAGTTACTACTCAGCTGATCTGCGGTTTGCAAAAATCCTGTTTTTCTCATGATGTGGCTCAAATTGTAAATGTTATAGGAAATGATATTCATTTTAAAAGAATAAATTCTACACACCCATATACTTGCTGTGTTTATATATAGTTTGTACATGTGACTATGTGCCAGATATTTAAACCAAAATTGACTACATGTACTTGTACATGTAGCTCGATAGAAAGGTTTCAAATCCTGCTCCTAAGATATAAGTACTAGGATGTGTTGTTGAACAATGCTTTTGTAACCATCAAGTATCCAAACAATGTTGCCTGTCTTGTAATAATGAAAAATGGTTGACTGTACTGTTCAGCCTGAATGCTAACAAAACTGAAACATGGCTTTACGAATTTAAAATGGGAAGTAAAACAAATGGGAGGCCTGGTGGTGTATAGGCTCAATTTACAACACGTTTTAAGAGATAACGTGTCTTGGAACAGAATAACTATAGAATTGCAGACTGGTTATTTATACATTTATTGATGCCTTGTTGAATACTTCTTCTGGTGCATATGATGCATATCCGTAATCTGGTCATGTAAACCAGTTTGAAAGTCCATTTTGCATACAGTTTAATGATGAGAGCCATACGTTTTTGTAAGTAAGGGCATCTTAGTTACGATTTGATGCACAGATATGACCATTGACCAAAGTTGTTCATTTGGTTAAGAAACAAAACAAACAAAATTCGAGCGTGCGATATCCTGATAAATTGGTTGGTTGCCCATTAGGTGTGCCTATTTCATATTACATATTTTCCAATCACCCCTCGTATGACTGATTATTGAGAGTGTTGTTGATTAAGATTCCTAAAGTACTGTTCAGCAATACCCAGGAAGCAGTGGCTCTGTCCGGACATACCTGAAACATTGTTGACTGGGATGTTATGCCATAACCAAACCAAACCAAAAGTGTTATGCTAAAAGTTTTGAGTGGTTAACTAGTACTTGTTGCTTATTTGCAGCTAGTGAAATGATACACATAAAAGCTTGATTGGGTGGATTTAATGTGTGTTTGGATAATATAAGAAATTGGAAATAAAAAGCATCTTATTTATTGCAGCCACTTTTCTATAAACAGGTGAAACCCTGTGCTCACACGCTCTCAGACAACAGGAGGGTATTAGATGTTCCTATTGCTAAAACCTTGTTGGTTATTGTAATCTTTCATCATGGTGTGCTTTATTTCATTTTCCAGGCAGCATCCAGCCCTCAGATCCCCACTGACAACCGGAGTGTGTTAGTCCCCACTGACAACCGGAGTGTGTTAGTTGTTGCAGCCACCAACAGACCTGACTTACAGGTGGCACCCAGCCCTCAGATCCCCACTGATAACCGGAGTGTGTTAGTTGATGCAGCCACCAACAGACCTGACCTACAGGTGGCACCCAGCCCTCAGATCCCCACTGATAACCGGAGTGTGTTAGTTGATGCAGCCACCAACAGACCTGACCTACAGGTGGCACCCAGCCCTCAGATCCCCACTGACAACCGGAGTGTGTTAGTTGATGCAGCCACCAACAGACCTGACCTACAGGTGGCACCCAGCCCTCAGACCCCCACTGATAACCGGAGTGTTAGTCCCCACTGACAACCGGAGTGTGTTAGTTGATGCAGCCACCAACAGACCTGACCTACAGGTGGCTTCTAGCCCTCAGACCCCCACTGACAATGGGAGTGTTAGTTGTAGGCATGACCTTGTTGGTTATTGTAACCTTTCATCAAACCAGTAGTTTATTTCATTTTGCAGGCAGCACCCAGCCATCAGACCCCTGCTGACAACGGGAGTTTTAGTTGTTGTCATGGCTTTTAGGCATGACCTTGTTGGTTATAAACCAGTAGTTTATTTCATTTTGCAGGCGGCACCCAGCCCTCAGACCACCACTGACAACCGGAGTGAGTTAGTCCCCACTGACAACCGGAGTGTATTAGTTGTTGCGGCCACCAACAGACCTGACTTACTAGATGAAGCCTTAGTGAGGCCTGGCAGAATTGACAAAGTTGTCTATGTTCCTCAACCAGACACACAGGTTCATCTATAATATTAATGTGTTTTTACTGTTTTGAAACAACAAAAACACCCCCCCCCCCCCCAAAGACACACACACATGAACAGCCTTATAATGCATTGGCCAGGAAGACTTGACAAGCAAGACAAACTACTTTGAACAAAAAATATTATACCCCCGGCATTCATGCCGACGGGTACAGTGGTGTTATGGCTAAAAACCCACTTTTGCACAGTTCGCGCTGATCACTTGTGATTTTTCGCGGCGAAACCACCGCGAAATTTCACCGGCCAAGGGAAAATTTAAACGTTTAATCGGTTAATTTTTTCGCCGTGAAAATCCGATTTTCGCGGTGAAATCGCGGTGTTTCGCGGCGAAATTCGTTTTTTAACGTTTACAACAGGTAAGTTAAAATTTCCTATCTCGCCGCGAAACACGGCGAAATACCTGTAAATGTTAACATAAAATTATTTATTTTTAATTTAATGACCACACTGTGATTCATCTCTTCCATGTATAGATCGTTATTTACGTGCAAATAATAATATGTACGATTATGCATGTATAGAAATGACCAGAGGACCAATGGTCCTGTAAACGCTCACCTGAGATCTGCTGCATATACGTGTACCAATAAACATGTTTTAATATAATGGTATTTAACCCCAGTGTAAGGGCAGATGAAGCCCTAGAGCGATTTTCTTTTTTCAGAATAATCAATATTCTGTCCATTTGCCAATTTCCTGCTGGCTTTTCCCTTCAAATGACATTTTAACAGTTTTTCCCATTCAAATTCATGGGCAACCCATGTTGACCTTGCCATAAACTGGGTCAAGGTTGTCACAGGTCATGATTTAGATATACATTGTAGTACTTTAGCCATCGATGCTTCACTCCAAAGTTCATGGAAATTTGTCAAATGGTTCAGAGAAAAAGATTTATATGGGCATTGCGGCCATCTTGGTAATGAAACCTAGATTATTAATAAACACATTGGTTCCCCCATCCTATAGATGCTTCAAATAAAATTTGGCTTAAATTGGCTAAGTGGTTTCAGAGGAGAAGAATTTATATGTATAATGCCCCAGGGTGGGGGAATATGAGCCCCAGGGATCCATTTTTTTTTTCAGAATCATTAATATTCAGTCCTTCTGCCCATTTCGTGTAAGACTTTCACTTTATATGACATTTTAAAGTTCTCCCAGTTCAAATGCATTGGTGACCTATGTTGACCTTGCCGTAAAAAAGGTCAAGGTCATCACAGGGTCATGATTTATATACACATTGTAGTGCTTGAGCCATAGATGCTTCATGCCAAGTATCGTTGAAATTGGTCCACCGGTTCTGGAGAAGAAGATTTTTGAAGGGTTTTTACCACATATGGGCATGGCGGCCATTTAAGTCATGTGACCTGGATTTCTTATATACATATTGGTTCCCCCTTCCTATTGATGCTTCACATAAAACTTGGCTTTGATTGGCCAAGCGGTTTCAGAGAAGATGATGTTTGAATATGATGGTAATGTACAGGTATATTGCCCCGGGGTGGGGGCAGATGAGCCCCTGGGGTCAAAATTTTTCAGAATCATCAATATTCAGTCCCACTGCCCATTTCCTGCAAGATTTTCACTTTAAATGACATTTTAAAATTTTTCCCTATTCAAATGCATTGGTGACCTATGTTGACCTTGCGGTAAAGAAGGTCAAGGTCATCTCAGGGTCACGATTTATATACATATTGTAGTGCTTGAGCCATCAATGCTTCATGCCAAGTTTTGATGAAATCCGTCCATTGGTTCTGGAGAAGAAGATTTTTGAAGGGGTTTTACCATATATAGGCATGGCGGCCATCTTGGTCATGTGACCTGGATTTCTTATTTACACATTGATTCCCTCTTCCTCTTGATGCTTCACATAAAATTTGGCTTTGATTGGCCAAGCGAATTCAGAGGAGATGATGTTTGAATATTATGGTAATGTACAGGTATATTGCCCTGGGGTGGGGGCAGATGAGCCCCTGGGGTCAAAATTTTTCAGAATCATCAATATTCAGTCCCACTGCCCATTTCCTGCAAGATTTTCACTTTAAATGACATTTTAAAATTTTTCCCCATTCAAATGCATTGGTGACCTATGTTGACCTTGCTGTAAAGAAGGTCAAGGTCATCTCAGGGTCACGATTTATATACATATTGTAGTGCTTGAGCCATCAATGCTTCATGCCAAGTTTTGATGAAATCCGTCCATTGGTTCTGGAGAAGAAGATTTTTGAAGGGTTTTTACCATATATGGGCATGGCGGCCATCTTGGTCATGTGACCTGGATTTCTTATTTACACATTGGTTCCCCCTTCCTCTTGATGCTTCACATAAAATTATTTGGCTTTGATTGGCCAAGCCAATTCAGAGGAGATGATGTTTGAATATTATGGTAATGTACAGGTATATTGCCCCGGGGTGGGGGCAGATGAGCCCCTGGGGTCAATTTTTTTTCAGAATCATCAATATTCAGTCCTACTGCCCATTTCCTGCAAGATTTTCACTTTAAATGACACTTAAAAATTTTTCCCCATTCAACTGCACTGGCAACCTATGTTGACCTTGCCGTAAAATAGGTCAAGGTCATCACAGGGTCATGATTTATATACACATTGTAGTGCTTGAGCCATCAATGCTTCATGCCAAGTTTCGTTGAAATCGGTCCACTGGTTCTGGAGAAGAAGATTTTTGAAGGGTTTTACCATATATGGGCATGGCGGCCATCTTGGTCATGTGACCTGGATTTCTTATATACACATTGGTTCCCCCTTCCTATTGATGCTTCACATAAAATTTGGCTTTGATTGGCCAAGCGGTTTCAGAGAAGAAGATCTTTGAAAATGGTGGACGACGGACGACGACGCCGACGGACGGACGCCGGGTGCCTCCCTATCCTATAACCTCACCTGAGAGCCTTCATCTCAGGTGAGCTAAAAACGTGCAAAACGCGACTTTTTCATTGGTATTACATAGGTGGTACGATAGCGAAATCACGGAAAGACGAAAATATTTATAACGTAATGCGCCAGCTCGTTGAATCTAACTTTGTTTTTTTTTTTTTTTTTTTGTTTGTTTGAATAGATGCTTTACGTCGTAATCAACAGCAATGGTCATGTCAGGACACTGCCTCCATTTTATGGGACGTCATGATATCTAACAAGTGTTTGAAATATAACGATCACTCTAAGCCAATACTGTTTATATGTATGGATGGTTACTTGAAACCATTTTTCCTAGGCAGGCACAGACCTGAGCGGTAAACCAGTAATCAGATGATCTGTCAATAGCGTATAAGTTTTGCCTGGAGGCACAAGCAGCCTATATATTTCTTAAGGTCCCAATGGGCAGGGGCCATCTATCTTTGTGCCTTGTGTTGTAGCACAAACATTGTCTAAATGGTTATGCTAATAGTTAGATTCCTTGCTTTCTTTTTTTGTAAATTTTCCTCAATTGCTTCACTTTATAGCGTTTAAGATGTGAACTACGATAACTTAATTTGAGCTCAACCATGTAAAACGACAAAACAAAAAGAGGCATATTGACATCTGGGCTTGCTGGCTGGTTACCACTCTGATCACCCTCTATGAATGCCAGCACAAGACTAATCGCAATCATATCGATTTATACATTATACTTGCCTTGTAGAAGTACAACTAGCGAAGATCAGTTTAACAGTCAACAGTCCCATGGTGACAACACTTTCAGGGTAATATATGTATACCGGTTTTGCTCAAGTACGAAACCCAACGAATATAGGAATCGAACACAGGACATTTTGATTCCGGTCAATTCCTTTAATCTACCACTAGGCTTCTGCGCTCAACTTTGTTCTAATTATTCTAATGCGGCATGCGCTCATATTGCCACGGTGCGTACACGGCCCTTACTGTATATATGTGTTCTAAGATAAACTGAAAACTTTCTATACTGACGTCAGTACTTTGTTTTAAACACAGTATCCTCCCTTTTCTAGTGTATTGTGCCATGTATACAATGAGATTTTGTCATTTGATATGCATGTACGTGTTCCAAGCCATCCGTACGTGTGGGTTTTGGAAGGAACACAACACGCTGTTTAACTCAAAACGGTTAGCAAAAATCGACAGTTTCGACACAATTTTGTACATGTTTGTTGCTGTATTGCTCGTATTGCTCGTATTCGACCGAATATCGTTAATTAAGCTAGATAACAGGATCTCATATTATCGGGTAAGTCTAATTAATCTGAAAAAGAAGCAAGAAAAAAAACACAAAGCCGATAATCAGGGTCTCAGAAACTTCAAACTAGTTAGAACACGAATAAAATACAATAATTATACAAAATTGAAAAGAAAACAAAATACTTATACGACTTGAAAAGTAATACTAGATGCATACAAATTAAAATGAAATTTAAACAATAAAACTGTTGTGACTGTCGGGACTTAAACGATAATTATACAAAATTGTGACGCAAACAAAATATTGATACAACTAGAACTGAAATAAAAACATCCAATTTAAAATTATATTTCAACAATAATAAAAAAAAAATTGTGACTGTCGTCTTTTTCGCCGCGAAACACCGCGAAACGCCAGTCAATTGAATTTTATGCGTAATGACAGGTATACTTTTTTCGCCGTGTTCCGCCGCGAAATTCCGCGCTGACTTTTATTTTACACACAATTTCGCCGCGAAATTTTACAATTAGCCGTTAACAAATTAGCCGTTAAAACGGCTAATTTGGGTTTTTAGCCATAACACCACTGTATATAGTTTTCGCTTTTCCGTTCGTCGGTTCGTCCGTTTGTATGTTCGTTCGTTCGTTAGTTTGTTCGTTATTCCGGAACGTTCGTGGAATTTATGTCAAAGTTTTTGTTAAAGTTTCTCTGGTGGTGTATATCTCATGAACTAATGATCAGAAACCATTCATATTTTAACCATAGGTACCCTATAGGGTTTGCTTTGCTTCTGTCAGTTCGGACCTTTGGTCCATGCCCGGGGGTGGGGCTAGAGGTCAAAATCTAGGTCACCTTGAAAACGTGCTATTTACATAGTGTTTTTTCGTCTCTAAGTTCATATCTTAACAAATACTTATAGGAATGTATTCCTGTTTGGATCATAGATACCCTTTAGGGTTGAATTAAATTCCATGGCACCAAACTCTAGGGGTGGGGCTCGAGGTCAAAATCTAGGACACATAAAATACAGTAGTTACCAAGATTAATATTCTGTGTGTCTATATCTTGACAACCATGTATTAGAAAGCGTTCATGCTTACAACACAACATAGGTACCACATAAGGGATAGGCCCACTGGTCCATGCATGGGGTGGGGGTGAGACCTGAGGTCAAGATCTAGGACTTTTTTTCTTTTTTTTAAGAATGACATTCTACTTTCATTTCAATCTAGGACTGAGGACCTGACCTAAAATGTCCGCGCTTATGTCCTAGATTGGGTATACACGTCAGCTCTGTATACCACTCTAAAATAGATATGTCATTCTAAAACTACACTTCCCCATGTTTGTATGTAAAGTACTTTACACTGCTTAATTCTGAAATGTACTTGATAAGGGTACTGTCTCTCATTGGTGATGTGAGGTTCAATGTCAGGGGTGAGCATGTGCCGGGTTGTTTAGGTAGGGGGTGGGGAAGGGGGCTTGGTGGTTTCTAAAATGTACTTGATAAGGGTACTGTTTTTTGGTGGTGATGTGATGTTCAATGTCAGGGGTGAGCATGTGCCGGGTTGTTCAGGTAGGGGGTAGGGAAGGGG
Organism: Rugalucina vietnamica; assembly: GCA_964017185.1. Lineage (NCBI taxonomy): Eukaryota > Metazoa > Mollusca > Bivalvia > Lucinida > Lucinidae > Rugalucina > Rugalucina vietnamica. The sequence goes on from OZ024876.1 coordinate 52,960,134, forward strand.
GCTTGGTGGCTACCAGCCGGGGGTATACATGCCTCTCAAGGCACTTTTTCTAGTTTATTAATAAAAAGAATAAAGATAAATAGATGAAAATGAGCTGCTTTATCAACTATATCAGACTCAATATCCTGAAGTTGTACACGAGCAGTATGGTAGTTTGAGGTTAGAGTTCTTGAAGTTATATACTAGCAGTATGATACTGTGTAAACCTACACTAAATTCATGAGAATTTGAGTAATATTGATCAAGTTTGTGAATGTTTTCAGGCGAGGATAGAGATCTTGAAGTTCAGGGGCGGATCCAGGATTTCTAAAGAGGGGGTTCAAATTTACAAGAGGGGGGTTCACTTGCCTAATTTTAAACAAAATGTATTGAAATTCTCCATGAAAATGGAATAATTTGGATCCAGAGGGGGGTTCGAGCGAACCCCTTGAACCCCCTCTAAATCCGCCACTGAAGTTATACACTAGCAGTATGGTATTGTGTAATCATTAATGCTACACTAAATTCACGAGAATTTGAGTAATATTGATCAAGTTTGTGAATGTTTTCAGGCGAGGATAGAGATCTTGAAGTTATACACCAGCAGTATGGTATTGTGTGATGTGGCATTAGATGAACTGGCTGATCAGACTGAGTGGTACACAGGGGCAGACCTCGAGAGCCTGTGCAGAGAGGTATAATACTAACATTATCAGACATTATTGTATAAAAACTGGTGTCACACGATATTAACAGGCATATATATTTATGAAGTCAAAAGCTGTGTATTAATGAGGCAATTCATGTGTTTACGTGCTGTTAGTACACAGCTTTTATTTATGCTCTTAACAGGGCATCATACAAAACATGCTAATTATATTAATTACAAGTAACCAAATTCTGCCCAAAATGATCATAAAAATGAAAGCTTTAACGCATATGAAAATGTTACATGGCTATAAAATATACATGTAGTGCATCATTATTTCTTTTCTTTTTGCAGAATTTATGCAATAATAGTGATCAAACATGATTTCATCATTCATTAACATTTGCTAGGTCCCTCAGGTTGTGGACCTAGCAAATGTTTATGAATGGAAAATCATGTTCGATCCCTCTTGTGCTAGCTTGTCTCAGAGGTCTGCCTGCTTGCAGCTTCTTGCATGTTTGAAAAACAAAAAGGTCGATTGTCTGACTGCTCTCTGCACACCAAAGCTCAGTTTTCATTATTCTTGAATATGAAACTGTTATTGGTTCAGAATACATAATCACATTCATAATGCTACAATCAGACTATAATGAGCAGTGACATGGAGTATGGAAATCATTTTTTGATGCATGAAAACTGAGAAGTCAGGGGCTCAAAATTTACTTTCACTCTTGAGCAAGACTTTTGTATATCTTTAGTAGCCATGACTGAACATGAATTTGAATTTGTTTATGTGGACATTACCTTTTGACCTGTATCATGAGAAAACCAACATTTTGCATAGGCGAAAACAGACACAGATCAGCTTCGCGGCCGCTAAGCTGATCAGCGCCCTTGTTTTTGCTACAAGGATAGTACAATTCCTCTGTAAAGCCAGAATTTCCAGCCTCTAGCCATCTTCTGTGCTTGTACAACTCGGTTTGTGTCGGACCTCTTCAAAAACCACAAATGACGTGGCTCATCAACTCGATTCTTACCCATTACTTTTGTCGCCTCAAGCATGGAGTTGTTTCCTTTAGCAAGACACATTGTAAAATCGCTCATAGTTTGTGTTCTGGACCCAGAATTACAATCCTCCCTTAAAGTTAATAGGGAAGACCTTAGTTAAGGTGGCGAATTTCAGCATCCAAAAACATGCATTTAAAACAAACCGAAACCATGCTTTTCAGTTTTATAATGTAAACATTCTATTTTGCACACCTGTATATTTTTGAAAAAGCAGTTATTGATTTTAACGGTAAAGTATTGAGTCAAAATTTGTCACCTTAACTAAGGTCTTCCTTAACGTTAAGGGAGGATTGTAATTCTGGGCCCTGGTTAAAACACAGGAATTACTGTCTCTATCCCAACATGACTGATAAATGTGTTGACTTGGATGGTAATCATTTTGTAATCTATTTCCAGGCAGCCCTAGCAGCACTCACAGAAGATTTAGATGCTACATCAGTGCACAGAGGTCACTTCACGAAGGCCCTTAACTCTGTCAAACCTTCTCTTAATGAACAACTAGTCAAGCAATATTCCAATATGAATTTGTCAACCTTCAAACATGTTCAAATAAAAAGATAACATAGGCTTAATAATGCTTTCTTGTCTTCTAGTCCACCAGGACCCAAGTTACTTTTTAGTTGAGAATATTTATACCCCCAGTTGTCCAACAGATTATAAGTTGTTGTTCTCCAAGAGTGCACTACTCTGTTTGAAAAATCAATATTTAGTCTTGTGGCCACTCTAGCGCCTTCAATTTTGATCAGATCTTCTTCATACTTGGAAGTAACAAGGATAGCCATAACATCTCGGACGAGTTCCAATTTCAGCCAGATCCGACCCTTGGCTGCAGAGTTATCTGCCCTTGACTGTGTGAAAAATCAATATTTAGTGTTCTTTATTCTTGGAAGTAACAAGGACATCCATAACATCTCGGATAAGTTAGAATTTCTACCAGATCCGACCTCTGACTGCGGAGTTATCTGCCCTTGAGTGTTTGAAAAATCAATATTTTGTGTTGTGGCCACTCTAGCATCATTGTTTTTCAGTGGATTTTCTCCATTCTTGCAGGTAACAAGGATAACTACAATATCTCGGATGAGTTCGAATTTTGACCAGATCCGACCTCTGACTGCCGAGTTATCTGCCCTTGAGTGTTTGAAAAATCAATATTTTGTGTTGTGGCCACTCTAGCATCTTTTCAGTGGATCTTCTTCATTCTTGCAGGTAACAAGGATAACTACAGTATCTCAGATGAGTTCGAATTTCGAGCAGATCCGATCTCTTGACTGCGGAGTTAGCTGCCCTTTAGTGTTTGAAAAATCAATATTTTGTATTGTGGCCACTCTAGCGCCTTCAATTTTGATCAGATCTTCTTCATTCTTGGAAGTAACAAGGATAACCATAACATCTTGGATGAGTTCGAATGACCCTGGACTGCGGAGTTAGTTTCCCTTGAATGTTTGAAAAATCAATTTTTAGTGTTGTGGCCACTCCAGCATCTTCAATTTTGATCAGATCTTAAAAAACAAAACAAAAAAACCCCCCCGCTTTGTCCAGTGACTGTACTTGTTGACTTCCAGGTGAGCGATCATTGCCCTTGGGCTACTTGTCTTGACAACCAACGGAAAATTATTCAAAGTGTTTATTTCATTTTGGTCAAAGACGGGTGTGATGTGAAAATATCAAGTTGGTTTATTATTAGTTTGTACCAAATCAGCCAAACTATTTTATGAACTAAAGTGTCTATATTTCTCTTCCCATAAATGCTTTATTCAGTACTACCAAATTCACCCCTCTAGTCATGACATTCCTTATCCATAGATATTCTTTTATCATGTTGACTACCAAATTCACCTCCTCTGGTCTGACTTTTAGGAACTTGACATGCCTTATCCATAGACGTTCTTTTATCATGTCAAAAGAAATGTGCCGTGTCTTGGATTTTTGCCTATGCACAGCTAACTAAACAACTGATCAGCACCTTTGATTTCCCTATGCAGATAGTACAATCCAAAATTTCAAGCTACTAGCCTTCCTCTGCTGCTGCACAGGTTGGTTTGTGTCAGACCTGGTTGGAAACCCCTGAGATCTGTTTTCACGCATTGCGGCTCAAATAAACCACAACTTTTTCACAACAGGCAGGTGCTATCAAACTTTAATAAGCAGAATTCTTGTTTAATAAGCTGAGAGAAATGAATAAACAAGCATCTTTTTTGTGTCTTTATTTTAAGAAAATAGATTTTAAATGTCGAAACACAAATTTTGTAACCAAAGCCACACGTGTTAATTGCTACGCTGCACAAGAAAATCTTATGCGAAAACAAAGGCTCAGATCAGCTTCGCAGTGACTGCGAAGCTGATCAGCGCATTTGTTTTCCTACACAGATAGTACTATTCCTCCTCTTCTCCAATCCAAAATTTCAAGCTACTAGCCATCCTCTGTGGCTGCACAGACTGGTTTGTGTCGGACCTGGTCGGAAACCCCCCAAGACCGGTTTTCTCGCGTCACGGCTCAAATTTTTCAGAAGGTAATAGGAAGTTCATGAAAATCCTGATAGTACTGGATTTATCTTGTTTGACTTGGCGAAAACAAAGGCGCAACTGCGAAGCTGATCAGCGCCTTTGTTTTCGCTACACAGATAGAACAATTCTTCTACTTTCTTAATCCAAAATTTCCAGCCTCTAGCCTTCTTCTGAGACTGTACATGATGCTGGTTTGTGTCGGATCTGATTGGAAATCCTGAAGCCCGATTTTCTAACTTCGCGGCTCATACTGTCTTTGCCCTATAGGAACCTAATTGCACTGCTACATTATTTTGTTAGTTTTAATGAGGACACAGTCCCATGTGAATAGAAATTAGGAATAGAAAATCCAGACTTTTATACAATTGAATTTAAAATTTCAATCCCGACAATTATTACACAATAAGCTTAAATTATACTGGCATGCACATTTTTGTATGCACAAAATTGCCTGTTGACATTTTGAGGCTTCACATGAATTAAGGCAGTATCTGGTGAATACCAGCTTAAGGACGTCCGCTCGCCCATTCACTTTCAATTACCATGTACTATTTCAAGCTGATTTCAGGAATTTTCACGGGCTCCAAGTTGAGAGAATGGGTGATATTTGTAAGTAAAGCCTTTGGCCAGTCTTTTTAGGGTTGGATGGACTGATATCTGCAAAAGAAGCCTTTTTGAGCTACTTGTCTCAAAATCCTGGCGTTGTGATAAAACCATCAATTTTCAAAAGAGAAAAACCTGCTACATATGACAAATATTAGAAAAGAGATGAAAGAGAAAAAAAATATGATGCATGAGTGTAAAAACCTTTTAGAAACAGTTTGAAGCATCACATGCCATTAAAGTGTGTGACATTTGCTGTGTGTACCATTAAAATGTACTACTGATTAAGTTGCGACTACATGTCTCCTATTGTTATTTGATTAATGAAAATAATCTTCAATAATGCCTTCCTTCACATTTTTAGCTCACCTGAGCCGTCAGGCTCACAAGGTGAGCTTATAGGATGGCCATGATCCGGCGTCCGTCCGTCCGTCGTCCGTCCGTCGTCCACCATTTTCAAAGATCTTCTTCTCTGAAACCGCTTGGCCAATCAAAGCCAAATTTTACATGAAGCATCTATGGGAAGGGGGAACCAATGTGTATATAAATAATCCAGGTCACATGACCAAGATGGCCGCCATGCCCATATATGGTAAAAACCCTTCAAAAATCTTCTTCTCCGGAACCACTGGACCGATTTCAACCAAACTTGGCATGAAGCATCGATGACTCAAGTACTACAATGTATATATAAATCATGACCTTGCGGTGACCTTGACCTATTTTACGGCAAGGTCAACATAGGTCGCCTTTGCATTTGAATGGGAAAAATTGTTAAATTGTCATTTAAGGATGTTCGCTGCTAACAGTTGACATTTCGGAACTTCCGGTTTTTCTTTTCTTGAATATCTCGTAAACGGTTGAAAATATTTTCCTAATATTTTATATTTGGATACATATTGATGATATGCATTGAATGAGCCATGAAAATTGTCAATCTAAGAAACTTCATTTTTTAACCCCATTTTCTGCAACTTTTCAGAAAATTTTAGTTGTCAGTAAAATTTAGGGGGTGGGGTAGATTAAACTTGAATATTACACATCTTAAAATTAATTGCGATAATTCGATGTTTATTTTAGCAGCAGTATATGTGTACATGGTCTTCTATGTCAGTCTTTGTGTCTTTAGTGTGCTGGTTTTAAAATTTTAGGTGGTTTTATGAAATGGACTTTTCGAAACAAAACAGCCGAAGAAAGGCTGAAAATGGCGATTTTCAAGTTGTTGGTTCTCTCTTATATGCTCACTACCCTATATATGTCTTTCTTTTATTCGAACAATATTACCAAGTTCTATGTTGTGTGAAAATACAAGAAAAAGTTTGAATCAACAAATATGAATTTGGCACATTTCAAAATATTGATTTTTTCCAACTTTTCAAGTATGGGGGTAGGGTTGAAAAAGGAATCGTAAAATTTTGTCATCCACCCCAAGTTGCAAATTTTTCTATGCTTTTGGTCCAAAATAGTCTGCGTTACGTAAATATTATGACTTTTGAAAGCATTCTAGGTGCATGTTTGTTCAAGACGGGTATGTTTCAAAGAATTAAAAATTAAATTAATTTTACCAAATTTAAAACATGGCGCTCAGAGGTCTCATTCAGAGGCCTGTAGCTTGAAAAAATGCACACTACCCTATATTTATTTTGTTTTCAAATGTCTTGTGTTGTATTTTGGAATCAAAAAAGAGTGGTTAGAAAAAAAGTTTGAATACTTTTTCATTGGCAGCGAACATCCTTAAAGGAAAAATCTTGCAGAAAATGAGCAGTAGGACTGAATATTAATGATTCTGAAAAAAATTGGGCACCAGGGGCTCATCCGCCCCCACCCCGGGGCAATATACATGTATATTATCATAATATTCAAACATCTTCTTCTCTGAAACCGCTTGGCCAATCAAAGCCAAATTTTACATGAAGCATCTATGGGAAGGGGGAACCAATGTGTATATAAATAATCCAGGTCACATGACCAAGATGGCCGCCATGCCCATATATGGTAAAAACCCTTCAAAAATCTTCTTCTCCAGAACCGGTGGACCGATTTCAACAAAACTTGGCATGAAGCATCGATGGCTCAAGCACTACAATGTATATATAATTCATGACCTTTTCATGACCTTGACCTATTTTACGGCAAGGTCAACATAGGTCGCCAATGCATTTGAATGGGGAAAACTTTTAAAATGTAATTTAAAGTGAAAGTCTTGCAGGAAATGGGAAGTAGGACTGGAAATTGGCAAATGGACAGAATATTGAAGATTCTGAAAAAAGAAAATGGCCCAAGGGCTTCATCTGCCCCTGCACTGGAGTTAAATACCATAATATTCAAACATGTTTATTGGTATATGCAGCATATCTCAGGTGAGCGTTTACAGGACCATTGGTCCTCTGGTTTAGCTCACCTGAGCCGTTGGGCTCACAAGGTGAGCTTATAGGATGGCCATGATCCGGCGTCCGTCCGTCCGTCCACAATTTCAAAGATCTTCTTCTCTGAAACCGCTTGGCCAACCAAAGCCAAATTTTATATGAAGCATCTATAGGAAGGGGGAACCAATGTGTATATAAGAAATCCAGGTCACATGACCAAGATGGCCGCCATGCCCATATATGGTAAAAACCTTTCAAAAATCTTCTTCTCCAGAACCGGTGGACTGATTTAAACGAAACTTGGCATGAAGCATTGATGGCTCAAGCACTACAATGTGTATATAAAGCATGACCCTGTGATGACCTTGACCTATTTTACGGCAAGGTCAACATAGGTCACCAATGCATTTGAATTGGGAAAACTTTTAAAATGTCATTTAAAGTGAAAGTCTTGCAGGAAATGGGCAGTAGGACTGAATATTAATGATTCTGAAAAAAATTGGACCCCAGGGGCTCATATGCCCCCACCCCGGGGCAATATACATGTATATTACCATAATATTCAAACATCATCTCCTCTGAAACCGGTTGGCCAATCAAAGCCAAATTTTATGTGAAGCATCAATAGGATGGGGTAATCAATGTGTATGTAAATAATCCAGGTCACATGACCAAGATGGCCGCAATGCCCATATATGGTAAAAACCCTTAAAAAATCTTCTTCTCCAGAACCGGTGGATCGATTTCAAAGAAACTTGGCATGAAGCATCGATGGCTCAAGTACTACAATGTGTATATAAATCATGACCCTGTGATGACCTTGACCTCTTTTTTACGGCAAGGTCAACATAGGTCGCCAATGCATTTGAATAGGGAAAACTTTTAAAATGTCATTTAAAGTGATTGTCTTGCAAGAAATGGGCAGTAGGACTGAATATTAATGATTCTGAAAAAAATTGGACCCCAGGGGCTCATCTGCCCCCACCCCGGGGCAATATTATACAATTATTGACTTCAATGAGGTAGATATAAGGATTTATCTACCTGAAAAAGTGATATTCACCGAGGCCGGAGGCGGAGGTGAATATCACTTTTGAGGGTTGATTAATCCTTATATCTATCGAAATTGAAGTCAATAACTGTTTTGTTATATGACTTTTCAAGTATTTTAATGTTTATTTTATAACAAATAAATAAACAAAATCATATCAGATGTTAAAGAAGGCTAGACAATGGGGAACAAAATTGATTATGATTGAAAGATAAGTTTGTTAGTTCTTAATAAAACCTATGTTATGGGTACTCAAAAGAATCACCATGATGAGGCAATTCCAATGGATACCAACAACATAGATTCTTATGAAAAATAAACAAAATTATCCCTTAATTATCACCAAGTACACCACACTATCTAGTGCTTTGTTTACCTGTAATAGTGTGTTACTGCAAAGCATGTAGATTTCATGAACTGAAATGAGTTCAGGCTATTTATAGTTAACTGGCAGGTTTTTTACACTTACATCAAATCCTGTCAATTTCATGAAGCCCATGTTGATTTCATGCTGGTGCTATTTTTGGGTATTCAGGAGCGTAATATAGATTTTGGAGGTTAATATAATTAACCTCCAGGAACTGGTTTGATCTGGTTTTCATCAGTTTGGTCTAGTCTCAGAGAAATATAAGGATTTTATTAAAACTGATTGAACCAATCAGGAGACAGGATTTACTTCAGTCATATAACAAACATGTATATTATCAAAATATTCAAACATCTTCTCCTCTGAAACTGCTTGGCGAATCAAAGCCAAATTTTAAGTGAAGCATCTATGGAATGGGGGAATTAATGTATATATAAATTATCTAGTTCACATGACCAAGATGGCTGCCATGCCCATATAAGGCAAAAACCCTTCAAAAATCTTCTTCTCCAAATCTGGTGGACCGATTTCAAAGAAACTTGGCATGAAGCACCAATGGCTGAAGTACTACAATGTATATATAAATCATGACCCTGTGGTGACCTTGAACTATTTTAGGACAAGGTCAACATAGGTCGCCAATGCATTGGAATGGGCAAAACTTTTCAAAAGTCATTTGATGCGAAAATCTTGCAGGAAATGGGTAGTAGGACTAAATATTAATGATTTTGAAAAAAAAATGGACCTAAGGGCTCATATGCCCACACCCCGGGGCAATATACATGTATATTACCATAATATTCAAACATCTCCTCTAAAACCACTTGGCCAATTGAAGCCAAATTTTATGTGAAGCATCTATAGGATGGGGGAACAAATGTGTATATTAATAATCTAGGTCACATGACCAAGATGGCCGCCATGCCCATATATGGTAAAAACCCTTGAAATATCTTCTCTGAAACCAATAGATTGACTTCAATGAAACTTGGCGTGAAGCATCCATGGCTATACACTGAAGAGCTTTAAAAACGCAAAAAAAGAAAATTGATATTTTTTTCACCAGGGACATTTTTAGTCTTCCTTAACAGGTGAAAGAAGTCGGTCACTGTACTCTTCTTCTATTTTTACATGAGGCCGGCATTTGTAAAGTCACTGATCACCCACAGCAACAAAATGACATTTTACACTTTTTACTATGTGGCGTCTCGTTGAATCAATGAAGGAAAATATTTGACCATTTCACACGGAGCTTGTAGAAATCCATATATAAAAATCACTTTAGTTTTAGTTTTGTCTCATTTTTGACCATTTTACATGTCTTTGAAAATGAATTATCTGGCACAATTGAATTTTCGCAAACTTGTTTACGTATATGTGACGTCATGTGAATTCATATTTATCATCTTTCATATATCCAGCAGTGCAGCAGTCCCTTCCAGCCTATTGCGACAGTGAAAATTTGACGCCGGTCTGATAAACGGAACTTTTCACGTCATGGCACTAATGTCTCTAGAGATTTGACGTAAAGACGCTATATTACGTCAATAACGTCGAATATGACCATTCACACAAGCTAGCATTATTGTCAGACAATCAATGCAACTGGCAACATATGTGCTTTTAATGATATAGCAATGTTCTTTGTGCCAAGGGGCAAATTGTAGTCGTGTTCAATATTATTTGCAGTTTTTGATTTTAGGGGTTGTGCAATTTCAAGGACTGCTGCTCTCACATTACTCGTTATTTTGACACGAAATTTTCACCTTAGTTTGCCAACATATTAATGTTTATGTGTGCCAAATTTCATTAAAATCAAACTACGAAAATATGAAAAAGATTTGAATTACAACTTTTGCGTTTTTAAAGCTTTTCAGTGTAGTACTACAATGTATATATAAATCATGACCCTGTGATGACCTTGACCAAGTTTATGGCAAGGTCAACATGGGTTGCCCATGCATTTGAATGGGAAAAACTGTTAAAATGTCATTTGAAGGGAAAAGCCAGTAAGAAATTGGCAAATGGACAGAATATTGATTATTCTGAAAAAAGAAAACGGCCGGGCCCAAGAGCTTCATCTGCCCCTGCACTGGGTTTAAATACCATAATATTCAAACATGTTTATTGGTATATGCAGCAGACTCAGGTGAGCATTTACAGGACCATTGGTCCTCTGGTTTTTTATTTTGTTTTGTGGCCTATCAAGTCCGTTTTGTGGCTGAATTTTAAAATTAACATTATAATTACACAGCTTACAGTAGACATTTTTCAGTCACTATTTCTGTTTTTCTTTTTTTATATTTTTCTTATTTTTGCTCAAAACATAGATTAGTTAGAACTGCCTTGCCGAGGCAGTTCTGACAAGTACCCACAATCTATGTTTTGATGCAAAAATAAGAAAAATAGGTATACCCCTGCATACCCCAATTGCGCTATATAAAAGTAGGGTTCAAGGGGGGTATACTTTTCATGGACATGTTTTCTTGATATTATATATAAATACAAGGGCCTTTTACTTTCTACTGAATGCTTTGGTTTTGCAAATTTAAACATACAACATGAACTAAATACAAATTATTATGAACAACAAACACACAAAAACATTATTCACTTCAAAATGAAAATCATATTTTACACAGAAATATGCTAAATGATTTTTGAATACATCGTAGGTAGTGAGTACAGATGGATGATTAAATAGTTTTACTTTAGGTATATGTAACCATCCATTTGACACAAGTCCAAGTAAACATGAGCTATGAAAATATTTTATGATGCATGTTGACTATACCCTACAGTTGATGAATACGAAAACAGCATTAATATACACATGATCTGTAAGGCTTATCCACAAAGAATTGTAAATTTCATCATACAATACAGTACCAATATTTTTATAGCATCATCTCGTGTCATTTGTCATGTGAGGTAATGGCAATAACTGAAATTGAGCCACCTCGTGGGAAAACCAACAATGTGGTTTCCGAACAGGTCCGACACAAACCGACCTGTACAGTCCCAGAAAATAGCTAGAAGCTTGAAATTTCGGATTTAAGTAGAAGAGGAATTATACTATCCGAGTAGCGAAAACAAAGGCGCTGATCAGCTTCGCGGTTACCGCGAAGCTGATCTGCGTCTTTGTTTTCGCATATGCAGATTTTTGGTTTTCCCACGAGGCGGCTCAATTGGTGAGGCATACATGCACAAAATACAGTGTTTATATATATATGCTTGTCAATTACATGAGAAGACTAACAATTTCTGTTTCCGAACAGGTCCGACAAAAACCAAGCTGTACAAGCACAGAAGATGGCTAGAAGCTTGAAATTTTGGATTTAAGAAGAAGAGGAAGTGTACTATCCGTGAAGGGAAAACAAAGGTGCTGATCAGCTTCGCAGTTACTGCGAAGCTGATCTAACTGCGAAGCTGATCTGCGCCTTTGTTTTCACATATGCAAAATGTTAGTTTTCTCATGACGCTGCTCAACATTAAATCAGAATAATGAGTGATGTTAATACCACATGTTACATGTTCTTACTACGAGAAGTGATATATTTGAAATTGATAGTTTTGATGACATTTGAGCCGTCTTGTGGGAAAACCAACAATGCGGTTTCTGAACAGGTCTGGCACATATCAGGCTGTACAGTCACAGAAGCAGGCTAGAAGCTTGAAATTTTGGATTTAAGAAGAAGAGGAAGTGTACTATCCGTGAAGCGAAAACAAAGGCGCTGATCAGCTTCGCGGTTACCTGCATCTTTGTTTTCGTATATGCAGATTGTTGGTTTTCTCACGAGGTGGCTTATTTGATGATGAAGTGAAATTTTTATCATAGGTCATGGAGATTTATCAATAAATAATCAGGGTAAATTTTTTAACAGCAGCAAATTGGCAGTGTACTGCATAGAAGTGTGGTCTCAATCAATATCGTCCGCGGCCCAATTGTAGGTACTCGTTAAAAAGGCCTCTATTGTTTACCAACAGTCTATGCTTTGAGCAAAAAGTAACAAAAGATCAAAATCTATTGCTTATGTATCTTTTGCTAACTGAATATTTGGAGCGGACTGGCGCAGTTGGTAGTGCATCAGACTTTGGGCCAAGTTATCCCCGGTTCGATCCTTGTCAGGGACGTCATCTGTTGTGACCTTGAGCGAGTCACATTTCCACAGCTCAATATGTATATATGTATTATATGTTCATAGTCGCAATAAAAAGCTCTACAGAGCTTATGTTGATTGTTAATTTATGTATGCGACTTTAAATAAAGATTAATATATTATTTTTTTTTTTTTTCTTTTCAATGCCACCAATATATGTCCTATTCATAAAACAGTCATCACAACTCTTCTTTTATGCTACCATCTGTTGACTCTTCTGTATCTTCCTTCATTTCCTGTGGAGGAGTTTCACCTTCTTCACCTGTTCAAAAGATGAAAACAAAAATTGTTTGAGCCATCTCGTGAGAAAATAGGTCCAACATAAACCAGACTGTACACGCACAGAAGATGGCAGAGCCTGGAAATTTCAGATTTAGAAAGAAGAGGAATTTTACTATCTGAGTAGCGAAAACAAAGGCACTGATCAGCTTCGCAGTTACTGCGAAGCTGATCTGCGCATTTGCTTTCGCCTATGCAGAGTGTTGGTTTTCTCATGTGGCTGCTTATTTGAGCATCATCATGAGAAACTGACTATTTGCATATGCAAAAACAAAGATGCACAGCTGATCAGCACCTTTGTTTTTGCTTCATTGCTTAGAGTACAATCCCTCTTCTCCTCTTAAATTTGAAATTTCAAGCTTCTAGCCTTTTTCTGTGACTTTATTGATTGATTTGTGTCAGATCTGGTTGAAAACTCTGCGAGAGGTTTTCTCTTGAGGCAGCTTATTGATAACGTGACAGAGCTTTTCTTCTTCCTTTCTTCTGTGGTTGTTTGTTTGGTTTGATTCTTAAAGTGCCTGTCAACAATTTTTCAGTAATGTCCTCAAATCTCTATTACACATTTTTTCATTTTTTTTTTTATTCAAAGCAGTCCCCCCCCCACCTCCCCGTCCACCCCCCCTCCCCCCCCCAAAAAAAAAAAGAAAAATAGGACTGGTATATCCCTTTTACACCATATAGTTTTACAATATAAGAGTGGAATTTAAGTGGGTATACATTACTTGAACATGTTATCTTCATGCGAATAGCAGCCTTGACAATCCCTGCTATGCTGATTTACAGTTCCTCACAAATTCATTACGAAAACATGCCCATGCAATATACAGAGATTTTTGTAAGTTTTAAAAATTGAAAATTTTCAGTAGAAACGTTTTGATATTTTTCTTATATTTGCTCAAAACATAGATTGTGGGTACACGTTAGAACCGCCTTGCCGAGGCGGTTCTAACGAGTACCCACAATCTATGTTTTGTAGCAAAAATAAGAAAAATAGATACACCCCTTCATACCCAAGTTTTGCTATATAAAAGTGGGGTTCCAGGGGGTATACCTTGCACGGGCATGTTATCATGATTGTTAGCCTTTTTATATCAGACATCATTTACATCTTTTTACAAGCCTTCTTGTCCTCATTTTTGTTAATTTTGATTAAAAGAAAAAATCAGCAGAATCTGATGTTAATAACACCATGCTTAAGCAGCTTTTTTCATCAAGAAAACATGTCTATGTAATGTATACCACCTTATACCCCACTTTTACATAGCAAAACTGGGGTATGCAGGGGTATACCTATTTTTCTTATTTTTGCTCCAAAACATACATTGTGGGTACTCATTAGGACCACCTCGCCGAGGCCATTCTAGCACGTACCCACAATCTATATTTTGAGCAAAAATAAGAAAAATATCAAAAATTTTCTACTGAAAATTTTCCATTTTTACAAATTAAAAAATCTCTGTATCATTGCATGGGCATGTTTTCGTAATCTTATTAGCAGAGGTCAAGGCAGTTCTAACGAGTACCCACAATCTATGTTTTGAGCAAAAATAAGAAAAATATAAAAAAATTTCGACTTAAAATTTTCCATTTTAAAATTTACAAATTTAAAAAATCTCTGTATATAGTATGGGCATGTTTTCGTAATGTTATCAGCAGAGGTAAAAAATGTCACATTAAGTGTAATTAACCTGTTTTTGTGTGAATGCCATATCCAAATAGAAAAGGGCCTGTAGTGTGAATAGTAAGAATATAAGGATGAACAGCTTTGCTATGAAAACTGAACAGACAAAAAGCTCTTAATTCTGATAATTTTGCAATTTCAAACATCCCACCAGCTTACATGCAATTGGTTGCAAATCCTGGTAAATTTATCACTGTCAGAAAAACATCAGACAAGTTTTCTTGCAATTCCTATGAAACCATACATCAGCCTTAACTTGGTAAGAAAGAAGATATAAATTGAGCTTTTTTAACTTAATTGTCATTCAAGGCTACATTGTTGTGTTTATGACCTTGAAAAAGATGCTTCAAATTAGCACTATACAGAGAAAACAGGTCTTCTCTGTTTTCAACCAGGTCTGTTTTTCATTCTCAACTCAACTGAGCACAATAAATAAACTGCTTATACATACGAGTACCCAAGTAACCAAACTTGAGAGAAATTTCAGGTGACAACCAAAGCCAATCATGCATCTTGCTTATAAATGTTTAAGAGCAGGATAAATTTCTTGCTCAGCTGAATTGAGAACGAAAATAGTTTTTTAACCACCGACAAGGTCTGACTCAATCCAGCCTAGGTGGTCTCAGACTTGAAATTTAAGATACCATAGGGAAATTAACAAGCGGACAAATGGTCCTGTAAAGGCTCACCTGAGATCTGCTATATATACGAATAAACATGTTTGAATATTATGGAAAATAGCCCCAGTAAAGGAGCAGATGAAGCCCCGGGGCCCTTTTGTTTCCAGAATAATCAATATCCTGTCCACTTGCCAACTTTCTGCAAGTTTTTCCCTTCAAATGACATTTAACAGTTTTCCCTATTCAAATGCATTGGCGACCTATGTTGACCTTGCCATAAAATAGGTCAAGGTCAACACAGGGTCATGATTTATGATTGTAGTACTTGAGTCATCGATGCTTCATGCCAAGTTTTGTTGAAATCGGTCCACCAGTTCTGGAGAAGAAGATTTTTGAATGTTTATAACCATATATGGGCATGGTGGCCATCTTGGTCATGTGACCTAAATTATTTATATACACTTTTGTTTCAGATAATTTCTATAAAATTTGGCTTTGGTTGGCCAAGCAGTTTCAGAGGAGAAGATCTTTGAAACTGTGGACGGATGTTGTATAAGCTCACCCTGTGAGCCTTCAGTTCAGGTGAGCTAAAAACAGACATCAAGATAATAGATATGTCTTTGCAATGTAAAACTGAGGTATGCAGGGGTATACTATTTTTAATATTTTTGATCCAGAATATAGATTGTGGGTACTCATTAGAACCGCCTCACTGTGGCAGTTCTAACATGCACCAAAAATTTATGTTTTGAGTAAAAATATTAAAAATATTACAATTGTTCTAGTGAAAGTTTCATTTTTTACGACTAAAAATTAAATTGTATATTGCAGGGGCATGTTTTCATAATAGACAACCATTAGCTGACACAGGATCATAACTCATACAAGGTTTTGCTTTCAGAAAAAGTTATGCCCAAAAAAGTAAGTTTTCATGATGCTGCTCAGAATAATTAAACTGAGTCGTGTCATGAGAAAACTGGCTTTTTTGCCTAAGCGAAAACAAAGACGCAGATCAACAGTGCTGCAAAGCTGATCATCATGTTTGTTTTTGCTACACAGATAGAACAATCCCTCTTCTTCTTAAATCCAGAATATAAAGCTTCTAGCCATCTTCTGTGGCTGCACAGACCGGTTTGTGTCGGACCTGGTCGGAAATCCTGAAGACTGGTTTTCTCGCATCTTGGCTCAAACTAATCTAACAGTCATTAGGGGACATTATTGGGGAAATTGTAGAAAATTGAATAATTGCATTCTAAAAACATAGTTAAATGACAAAAAGAGTTTTATTCAAAAGCATGCAGACAAAACACCATTAACGGCTGAAAGACAATGTGATAAATTGCAATCATGAGTCACAACAAGAAACCAGAGGACTAATGGTCCTGTAATCTCACCTGAGATCTGGGATACCAATCAGATTGTTTGATATTGGTCATATTATACAGATATATAGCCCCAGGGCAGGGACAGATGAAACCCTGGGGTCAATTTTATTTTTAGAATCATAAATATTCTGTCCATTTGCCCATTTCCTGGAAGTTTTCCCCTTCAACGACATTTTAACAGTTTATCGCATACACAACCTAAGCTGAAATTGTTGTAAAATAGGTCAAGGTCATCACAGGGTCATAATTTATGTACACATTGTAGTACTCTAGTCCCCAATGCTACATACCAAGTTTTGTTGAAATCAGTGCTTCAGTTCCAGGTAAGAAGATTTTTGAACGTTTTTTACCATATTGCAATTGGGCATGGTGGTCATCTTGGTCATGTGACCTGGATTATTTATGCACACATTGGTTCCCCCTTCCTATAGATGCTTCATATAAAATTTCAGAGATCTTTGAATGTCATGGTCATAAATATGTATATTGCCCGGGGTGGCGGCAGAACAACCCCCAGGGACCAAATTGTTCCAGAATCATAAATCTTCAGTCCATTTGCCCATTTCCAGCATGACTGAGAGAGATTAATGCACCAATCAGTTGTTACCACACCCTCTAGGGTGGGGGATAGCTGGGCTAAAGTGCCATGAAATACCTTTTGGTTGTGCCCACAAAAACACTGAGGAGCCCCACCCATTGAGGTTTGCTATTACAATGGGTGGGGCAAAGAGCAGAATTTTAACCTTGTCCCCCGGTGGTAGGGCTAATAGCAGGGCACTGAAAACTCAAAAGTCATAATCCCTCCTATGCCCCGGCCAATAGGCGTGGGTCTGTGTTTACAAATACAGGTTCATAAGGACTTCCAAGGCTGCTTGACATTCTGACATTTCGCTTCTACGCAGTTGAATCTTCAATGTCATATGCTTGTACTATCCTTCTAGTTTGTACTACAACAGTACAACTGGGTGCCGGTTTTAATCACAGGCTAATAATTATCTCTCAAATCTGATTTGACATTTCGGTCGGCAACCATACAAATGGGCAAAAAGCAATCTATCCTATCATTTAAGCCTCATTAAAAGAATGCTAATAGTTTCTTTCAAGATATTTAAGGCATCAAAATGCATTTCCAAATATTCTGAAAGGCTTCCATTTAAAGGATTAATAAGAAGAATCAAGCATAAGCCTGCTTTATGCAAGTGAAAACAGGCATGAACTGCCCTGCTGATCAGTGTCTTTGCATAGACTGCACGGACAGTGTATTTCTCCAGCATGTCAATAGTTCTACTGGCATTCTATTGTCATAGAGCCTAGTGTATGACACTTGTTACAAGAAAAAAACTGACAAAAGTATTAATATGACATGGCAGAAAAATGACATAAAGGCTTGTTTGCTGAAAGAGTTTTACCCAATTAAGGTCCAGAGCCATTAATGTAGAAACCATATATAGTTCAGTCATGCGAGCCTTAAACTTGTTTTTGTAATAGTTTATGACATGTCTCGGGATTGATTAGGTCTCTTGAACTGAACACATGGACATATGAGACAGGTCATGAGAAAACCGGATATTTGCCTATGTGAAAACAAAGGCGCAGATGAGCTGTGCAGTAACTGCACAGCTGGTCAGCATCTTTGTTTTCGCTACATGGATAGTACAACCACTCTTCTACTTAAATCCGAAATTCCAAGCTTCTAGCCAATTTCTGAGCATGCACAAGCCGATTTGTGTCGGACCTGGTCTGAAAGCCCAAAGACTGGTATTCTCATGCCACTGCTCATATAGTACCACATAGTCCTTAGCCTCATCACAGCCTGCCCTTATCAGTAGTATACCAGGGGTCTTTAACAGCAGAAATACTCAGCGAGGCAGTTCTAATGTTTGAGCAAAAATACGAAATAATATCTTCTTTTTTTTTCAACTCAAAATAATCCTTTTTACTGCTGAAAAAAAACTTTGTATTGCATAGTCATGTTTTCGTAAAGTTTAAGGTGATAGACATGACCTCATCTGTTCACCAAGGAAGATTAGCAAAAAGTAAAACTAATAAATAAGTGAGCCACATAATGATCGAGAAAACAAACTTTTTCCATATGCAAAAAAACAAAAGCGCAGATCAGCTTCATGGTAACCACTGATCTGCGCCTTTGTTTTTGCTACAGGAATAGTATAGTTCCTCTATACTGTACTTTCTCTATTCTGTACTTTTACAAAAGAGTGTTAGAGACTTGAAATTTGGGAATGCAATGTACACGAAATACCGGTATTATTTGAGCCGCATCGTGAGAAAACCGGATTTTTGCCTATGCGAAAACAAAGGCGCAGATCAGCTTCGCGGTAACCGCGAAGCTGATCAGCGCCTTTGTTTTCGCTACACGGATAGTACATTTCCTCTTCTTCTTATATCCAAAATTTCAAGCTTCTAGCCCGCTTCTGTGACTGTACAGGTCAGTTTGTGTCAGACCTTGTCGGAAACCCCGAAGACCGGTTTTCTCGCGTCGCGGCTCATTTCTTTTTCATGCAAGTACACAGTAAGATTAGACTAGTATTACGAGTTTCAAAGTTTAACCACATTGGAAAAAATAGCCCATAATTTGATTAGGTTTTAAGCACAAGGTTATTTCAACAGTACTCTTTTTCTTTTTTTTAAATTTGATGCCTGTTTTATCTATCTACCAGAAATAAAATTCAGGATAATTTTCAGACAAGGTCTAATTATGCTTTAACTTTAACAATAAACAAAACTCTGTGGGTGATATTATGTCTGTTCTCCTGATGTAGTGTCCTTTTTTCAGTAACTTAAGAACTTACAGTACTAAGGAAATACACAAATAATTGAGAGAAAAGTATTATGCCACAGCCTCTTTATAACACTATTGTTGGGTTCCAAGACAACTTCTGTGTTAGCTATCAAATCTGTGTTATAATGAGAGTAAAATGCATACAATGTAGCTATATAGCAAAATTAGTATAAAATGACCATTAGGGGTCCATGAATAATCCATTTTATAACCAAAACTGTGCTGTAACAATCATGTTATAAAGAGATTCAGGTGTACTATGAAAATCCATGAAGATAACAAGTCCATGTAATGAACAGCTCCTTACACATCACTTTTATACAGTAAACCTGGGGTGTATAGGGTTAAACATTTTTTGTATTTTTGTTTCAAAACATAAGTCTTGGGTACTCGTTAGGACCACCTTGTGGAGGCCGGTCTAATGTGTACCCACAATCAATGTTGTGAGCAAAAATATTATACAAAATCAAAATTTTTCTAATGAAAATGTTTACAGTTCAAGAAAAAGCATTTATATTGCATGATGCACTTTGAATTTCAAGACCCTGGAGAACAAGATAAGATAGCTTACCGAGGTCAAAAGGTCAAGGTCAGCTGTGATACTGTTTGTTGCGGAGTATATGTTTTCAGCAGAAAAACTTATGTTTGGTCGGTTGGCTGATATCATGTTTAGGTTCATCTCAATAGCTAAGGTCATTTGGAGATAGAACCTCATCCCCAAAGACCCCAAAGACTGGAGAAGTAATTCTATGTTAGGTGCTTTAAGGGTTGCTATGCTTAGAGCTTTAAGGGTTAAACATAGCCATAATGTCTAGAAGCTGTCTAGCTGATTACCATATATAGACTAAAATTTCTGTTTTGAAGAAATTCAAAACTTTGAAATATGCAAAAGTTTCTAAATTCTTATAATGAAGAAATGGAATATCAGATTCTGTACTAATGAGATATCTAGTGCATTAAGGGTTGTGTTATGCTTAGAGCCATCAAGATGACATCACTGTGAAATGTATACCCCTTTATACTCCAATTTTATACAGTAAAAATGGGGTTTAGAGGGGTATACCTATTTTTGGTAAATTTTGATCCAAAACGTAGTTTGTGGATACTAGTTAGAACTGCCTTGCCAAGGCAGTTCTAATGTGTACCCATAATCGATGTTTTGAGCAAAAATAAGAACAATATCAAACATTTTCTACTTAAGAAAGTCTGTATATTTACATGGACATGTTTTCATAATGGCTTTAAACCTGAACTATCTCGTAGTCTTATTTCCGCTTGTTTTTGACATATATTTAATCAATAGTATATACTGAGGTGATGCAATAAGAAAACTACACACTTTTGTGCCGTTATATTAATTTATTTGACAAACAATCTCGATGGGTCGGACCGTCACGGAAATCGCTTGAAAAAAGCAAGGGGAGTAAATCTTGTCTTCAAAACCGGAAGTGACGTTTTACTATACATAGATATCCGTTTAAGTTCGATCCGCCATTACTACATTGTACACGCCTTTTTAAGCGTCAGTATCTGTCAGAATTATGAATGACAACACCGATTTTGATGTTGTTCCCATCGTGAATAAGCGTCAGGAGATTGCCCCAGGTCCATTTGAGCCACAGCCGGCATTTCTTTCAAAATTGATACAGACGCCTCATGTCACTCTATCACGTTTAATGAAGAAGACCGCCGATATCCGAATATAATTCCACTGCGTACTTGAGCCTACTTCTTGTTTTACTGATTATGGAGAGGCACGTGTTTGTTACAATTAACAACCATTTTCGCACTATTTATTTATTTATTTATTTATTTATTTACCTTATTATTATTATTATTATTTTTTTGGTATTACGTTGGGACTCCCAGAATAGCGTTTTTTTTTCATAGCTCATCTACGATTTGTTGAAATTTAACAAAAATGATATATGTTTTAGAAGCATATTACATGACGAATCAGTAAAAGAATTATTTTTTTATTTAATTATTTATTTATTTGGTATTACGTATTTTACACTTTTCTTAACAATTAGAATGTATTATGTGAAATTTATGGAATAAGTCATGAACTCGAATTTCCAAATACTTTCTTTTCATGTATATTCTATGAAGTCGCCGCCGGACTTCAAAAGAAAAATGACACTTTTATTACCAGCTACCTATATTGCACTGTGCAATACCTGTTGATTCGGTGAGTTATTTGATCTTCGAGCCGGTAAAGATCTGTCGCACTTATGTCACGTGGCAGGCACGTGCTGAATACCTCACGCAATTATTCAAATAACAGTTTAATTGTTTAAATAATCTAACAATATTGAAAATTGTATTCGAAATATTATAAATTACAAAATGAAAAAAAAAAAAAAAAAAAAAAAAAATAAATAATAATCATTAACTCGTAAGCCAACATGCAATCGCTCTCTCTCTCTCTCTCTCTCTCTCTCTCCCTCTCTCTCTCTCTCTCTCTCTCTCTCTCATCATTATATAAAATAATCAAAAAGGTTTTTGAAAATAATGATACGCCAATTTATATGTATACTTGCCTCTCAGAGCAGCGATGTCTTTTCAATTAAACAGCTTCGATGGTGACCAGCACGCCTCGCTCTTTTCACAATGCACTACGCAAAATGCAACAATTGGATGCTTTTCAAAAGCACCAAATTCAAGATGAAGTCCGCTTATCAGAGCGCCTTTCGCCGATTCCCAATTTTTCTTTTCGAATCCGGACTCAACGTTTTTTTCTCCTGCACTTTTCTACCAAACTTTTAGTTGTGACATCAACTTTATTTTTATTAGGAAAGGTGTGGAAACTAATCCGTTTTTGTTTCTTTTTTCTATCTTTTTTTTCTGTTGTAACTTTTTACACCCCGATACCGCACATTGTACCATGCGGCACTATAAACTTTTATATTACGCATGTTCCGTTTCGACTTGGAAAACGGTAATGCACGCTAAATTAAATCGTTTTACTGCAAAAACCTATACAAGAGATAGAGAGAAAATGCATGCTATTTTATAAGTGCGATATAGTAATTGAAAACATTGTTCTTCTCTTTCTCTTTTATTCTTTTTTACTCATGTCACTAAACCAGAGACATGCATAATGGAAGCTCAGTGCACGTTCGGACAATTATGTTTATTTCAACCTTACTACTTCATATACATACTTTTTTTTCTCTACTTCGTGTATAAACTTTTGCAGAAAATTCGATGTTTTACACAGTAAAGGTTGAAATCACACAGAATAATCACTAGTTAATCCATAAAAGGTACTATGCTCCACTATCTATTTAATCGGGGACAGTAGATTTACATATTATTATATATCACTGATTTAATATACATGAGTGCCAGATGAATAGTATGACGTCATAAGCCTCGCCCTCAGGTAACTACCGGAAAAGACCGGAAAATACCGAAGTGAACGTGAATTATTGGATCAACAAAAATAATGATTTTTCGGGCCAGTTTGGTCAAACACGTTGTTTTTATGTTTTAGATACTTTATTTGAATATATTCTATAGTTATTTTATGCTAAAACTACGTAAAACGGCAACTTTAAGGGTTAAACATAGCCATAATGTCTAGAAGCTGTCTACCTGATTACCATAAACATAGACTAAAATTTCTGTTTTGAAGAAATTCAAAACTTTGAAATATGTGAAAGTTTCTTATAATGAAGAAAAGGAATATCAAATTCTGTACTAATGAGATGGAACATTATACAATTTTGCTTGCACACATCAAGAAACTATGTCCGTGAAATGCATACCCCCTTAAACCCCACTTTTATAGAGTAAAACTGGGGTTTGCAGGGGTATATCTATTTTTCTTATTTTTGCTCCAAAGCATAGATCTACAAGGCAGCTCTAACGTGTACCCACAATTAATGTTTTGAGCAACAATGTCCAGAATATCAAATTTTTTCCAATGAAATTTTCAATTTTTACAGCTGAAAAAATCTCTGTATGGTGCATGGGCTACTTTACGTAATGAGAGGGTTATTTATGAGGAAAACCTCGTGCTTTGTCTCAAACAAGCAATACTATCCCAGGATGTAGCCCAAGGGTAATATCACTTATCAATGGTGATCAAATCGTTTTTAGACATAAATAGCTGCCATGTGACTTAAATGAACTTTATGTGAGAGTTACTGTTTAAGACTGGATGCTGAACTAAAATGTTTACACAAAACATTGTTAAAACTGACATCATTTACAATATGAGCTGTCGCAGGACAGTGTTCTTGCCTGACTTGTGCTTTGCCACTAAAACTATTAAAATCTACTTTCAAAGTCTGTGATCTTGACCTCAAGATCACTCAGGTGGTTTATCATGGTAAAGCATAAAACTTAAGACCAAAATCTAACAACTGGCAAGATATCAACTAGATCCATATGCAAGTTAAGGAGTTATAAGATTATAAAAACCTGAACCAAAAACTTAAACATAAGTCCATGACCTTGACCTCAAGATCACTCAGGTGGGTTGAGGTACTGTAAATCCAGAAATTTTTGCGAGAACTTAATTTTCGCTAATATTCGCGAATTCGATGCCTCGCGAAAATAAAGTTCTCTCTAATAAAGAATTATTATAAGCTTTATAGACTGCACAAGTACTCGCAAATTCAAGAACTCGCTAATAATTTGGAAATTGAAAATTCGCGAAATAAAAGTCACGCGAAAATTTCCGAATTTACAGTAGTACAGCATAAAACTTCAGACCAATATCTAACAGGGGGCAAAGTATCAACTAGATGCATCCACAAGTTCAAGAGACAAAGAGTTCTAAAAGTTTAACCAAAAAAATTCGAAAAACTTGAACCTAAAACTTAAACTTAAGTCCAAGATCTTGACTTTAAGGTCACACAGGAGTTGAATAAACCTCAGACCAATATCTAATGGCAGGCATTGCAGGCAACTTTATCATTCAGCAGGTTCAAGAGATATAGACTTTTAAGAACTTGAACCAAAAACTTTAACATTTGAGCCAAGCAGATGCCGAAGCCGGGATGAGTGATAGAGCTCTTCCTGTATTTTCTTACAGGTGAGCTAAAAATAAATAGATGGTGTAATAAAAGATCTAAATGTACCTTATCTAAAATAAACAGTGACCAAAGACACTAAGTCTTGTCATTAAAACTTAAAAGATATATTTGGCATCAAAATGCTATTCTAGATGGAATTTATGTCTGTATGCGACAATCTCGTATCATATGGCCGTCTGTTTTTGCTGTTGTTTTCTTTTCCAAATCTTGCATCTATTTTAACACATATCATAGAGCAAGCTAGATACAGTTACTTTTCTCAAACATAATGTTGCTTAACAACAAAATTATTCAATGCTGATAACTGTAGATCTTTTACATTTAAGAATACACAAAACAACTACCACAGAAGGGTCTATAATAACATAAACCGTAAATTCCGCAGCCGCATGTATCCACATTGCTTGAATTATGGAACTACCATTAGATACATAATCTACCACTGATCGTGTGAAGGGAACATAGACATCAACTCTGCATGAACCAGTAAAGCTCATATGGACATTCAGTCGACATTCCCATAATGTTACAATCTCACCGCTGGGTCTGTGGGTTCGAGACCCACATGGGGCACATTTGAGACAAGCCAAGTTCTGCTTGCAGGTGTGTCAGGTGCTTTTTCTCAAGAGTTCTCCCGTTTTCGCCCCACCTACTAGCCAGGGCTGGGGTCGATTACATTGCAATGTAATCGATTAAATTACAGATTACTTTGTCCAAAAATTGTAAACGATTAGAACTGATTACATTAGATTTTGAATGTAATCGATTAAATTACAATTACTTTGACAATGTAATCAGATTACTTTTGATTACTTTGGTAAGATGACAATTAACATCTTTTCTAATCTGGTTTCTTTAATACAAGTAGCTGTTTGTCTTTCACTGGGTTTTTAGGTGGAAACAAAAGCAATTCACTAAAAGTATCATTTGAACTAAATTCTATGAGAATGATCATATCCTTTACCTGGAAGCCGAACCAGACATGAATTGGTGAACCAGACATTGATATTAAACCAAGATCCCATCGCCATGACCTTTTTTGATGGATAAACCATCACACAACATACAAGAAGCCTCCGTGGTGCCATGGTTATGTCACTCGCCTTGTAAACCAGGGGTCGCAGGTGGCTTCTCCAGTCCGTCAGATGGGACTATAAACCGAGGTACCGTCTCCATATGACCTTAGCTGTTGGTGGGACGTTAAACCCCAAACAACCATCAACAAAACATACTATTCAACAGATTAATATTCAACAAATTAATAGGTTTTGTCTTCAAGTTTTTGTATTTTGCTGAATTTTATCAAGCAGGCAAGTACGATAAGTTGCTTAATTCATGAAAGTCTTGCAAAATATAAACCTGCATCTAATGAATATTTTTTTTTCAGTCAGAAGGAAGACCTTTCATGAGTAAAACAATAAGCAGTGACCGGGAACAGACACAATAATAAACATGCCCTGATCCTTGAAAACCAAACTGGAAGAAGCTAAAATTTTGGTTAACTTCAGTAACTCAATGATCTTTCAAGTTGGTTAAACTAACATGCCCCATTTGTAAAGAAAATATAGTTGAAATGACTATTAATACATATCTTGATTGTTCACAGTTTGTACAGGTGTAGTCACAGGTAAATCTCAAATTTGTTTGACTCAAATGTATAATCAAATTAATTCAACAAAAGAAATTGTTCACACCCTGAACAACCTTTGTTTTCAATAGACCAACAAACCAATTAAAGTGACACAGCCATATTTATTTATAACCTAAGTGGTGCATTAGACTGAGCTTTAGAAGAATCACAAAGTTGTAAGCTGTTGAAATACTTGGATATTGCTACCTGTGATTGCTGTAATATAATTTGTCACTAAGACTGTTAGATAATATGAATTTTTAGGGAATATACAATTTCCATATCAGACTGCAAAAGGCATCAAAATGTATATCAAATAAGTTTCATTTTTAAGTGTAAATTACAATAACATCTTTTGCCTGTGCAATTGCAAACCAGAAAGACAAGTTTCATGAATTATGTTGTTTTTGGGAGTGGGGGTGGATTTTGCCCATATTCATGTATACCATTGATGCACATTAACATTTAACATAAAACCAGCCAAAGTTTATCTAATTGTAATCAGATGTAATCAGAATGTAATCATGATTACAAGCCATTTTTCCAATGTAATTGATTAAATTAAATTACTTGTAATCAGAAAAATGGTTGATTACTGATTACAACTGATTACTTCAAAATTTGTAATCGATTACAGCTGATTACGATTACAGATTACGATTACCCCACCCCTGCTCCTAACTGGCTCGTCTCATATGAGCTGAAATAATCTTGAAAGCGACGTTAAACTGAATAAAAACAAGTAGCCCAAGGGCAACGATCGCTCACCTGAGAGTCAACAAGTACAGTCACTGGACAAAGTAATTGGGGTTTTTACCATATATGGGTATGGTGGCCATCTTGGTCATGTGACCTTGAAACCCTACTTACATCAGCAGAAGAGCTCTTGTCTGGATTGTGTATCCTCTTTTCTGCCATTTTGGTTCACTTGAAAAAATCATCTAACAAGGTCAGGGTCCTATAATGACCCCCAGGGTGGGGCCACATTTGACCCCAGGGGCAAGATTGGCAGGATTTATGTAGAGCTCCACATGACAATGTTGTATATCAACTATACAAGCTTTGTGTCATGCTGTTGCAGAGAAGATTTTTTCATATATTTCCATTATAGAAGATATGGTAGATAATGACATGCCAGGGGGTGGCCTGTATGGACCCCAGGGGCACCGTTGGCAGCATTTATAAAGGAGAGTATTATATATTGGTCCACACAACATATGAAAGCTCTGGGCCATATGGTTTCGGAGAAGAAGATTTTTTTATGTTTTTCCCATGATGCCCCTGGGGCGGGGCCCGTATGGACCCCAGGGGCACGGTTGGCAGGATATATAAAGAGGACCACTATACATTGCTAAACACAAATATGAAAGCTTTGGGCCTTGTGGCTTCAGAGAAGAAGATTTTTAAAGTTTTTCCCATGATGCCCCCGGGGTGGGGGGCCGTATGGACCCAAGGGGCACGGTTGGCAGGATTTACAAAGAGGACCACTACATTGCTACAAACAAAATATGAAAGCTCTGGGCCTTGTGGTTTCGGAGAAGAATTTTTTTTTATGTTTTACCCAGATTTTTTTATGTTTTACCCATGACCCCGGGGGCGGGGCCCGTATGGACCCCAGGGGCATGGTTGGCAGGATTTATAAAGAGGACCACTATACATTGCTACACATAAAATATGAAAGCTTTGGGTCTTGTGGTTTCGGAGAAGATTTTTTAAAGTTTTTCCCATGACGTCCCCGGGATATGGACCACAGGGACACGGTTGGCAAGATTTATAAAGAGGACCACTTAACATTGCTACAAACAAAATATGAAAGCTCTGGGCCTTGTGGTTTCGGAGAAGAAGATTTTTTTTATGTTTTACCAAGATTTTTTTTATGTTTTACACATGACCCCCCCCCCCCCCCCGGGGCGGGGCCCGTATGGACCCCAGGGACATGGTTGGCAGGATTTATAAACAGGACCACTATACATTGCTACACACAAAATATGAAAGCTTTTGGTCTTGTGGTTATGGAGAAGAAGATTTTTTAAAGTTTTTCCCATGACCCCCTGGGTGGGGCCCGTATGGACCCCAGGGACATGGTTGGCAGGATTTATAAAGAGGACCACTATACATTGCTACACACAAAATATGAAAGCTTTGGGTCTTGTGGTTTCGGAGAAGAAGATTTTTTAAAGTTTTTCCCATGACGCCCCTGGGGCGGAGCCCGTATGGACCCCAGGGGCACGGTTGGCAGGATTTATAAAGAGGACCTCTTTACATTGCTGCTGACAAAATATGAAAGCTCTGGGCCTTGTGGTTTCGGAGACTGAAGAAGATTTTTTATGTTTTTCCCATTGTAAGTCTATGGGAGCTAATGATCCCCGGGGCGGGGCCATTTTTGACCCCACGGGCATGATTGGCAGGATTTATAAAGAGGACAACTACTCATTGCTACATACAAAATATAAAAGCTCTGGGCCTTGTGATTTCGGAGAAGAATATTTTTTTATGTTTTACCCAAGACGCCCTCAGGGCGCAGATTGTATGAGCCCCAGGAGCACTGTTGGCAGGATTTATAAAGAGGACCACTATAGATAGCTACACACAAAATATAAAAGCTCTAGGCCTTGTGGTTTTGGAGAAGAAGATTGTTTTATGTTTTTCCCATTGGAAGTCTATGGGAGCTATCTGTTGCCATGGAAACCAGAGTTCTGATCTGACGTGGCCCAAAACCTAATGCAACCTTTCCCCCTCCTCAATGATGCTTTAGATAAAATTTGATCAAGATTGGCCTAGTTGTCTTAGAGATATTTAAGTTTGAAAATGTGAATGGACGCACGCACTCACGCACACACGCACGGATGGACGACGGCTCGACTACTATACTATAAGCTCACCTTTCAGCCTTCGGCTCAGGTGAGCTAAAAATAATGATACAATGTGTTAAACCAAAGAAACATCTGCAAACCTGATTCTGTTTCTGATTTCTCTGCTTCTTTCTTTATCAAAGTTTTAAACTCATCATCATCATCATCATCATCAGCAGCATTATTGTTCTCCTCTTTCTTTGGAATTTCACTGACTGGCATAGGAGTTGCTAAATCTGATTCTGTGCATTGCTCTGCAACGTATACCATCTTCAATACACATATATTCATAATAAGAGCTGTCGCAGGACAGCGTGCTCGACTGCTTCTGTCCTTTGTCAAACATAAGGCCAAACCCGACCAGTAACCCAAAGCATTATGCTCATACATCTTTTTGCCTTGATGCAATAAGGCAAAATCACTGAACCATGAAAGTTAACTATAACTACCTAAGATTTAAAGGTCTCACTCATATTGTGAAAGAAGTGTGTTCATATACCAACTGAGTGCCAAGACACAAGGCAAAATCACTGAACCGTGAAAAAAGGTCACACTGACCTATAAGTATTGCAGGGTCAAAGGTCTAGTGATACTTACTCATAATGTGAAAGAAAAATGATCATTTACCCATTCAGTGTTGAGATATAAAGCAAAATCACTGAACCATGAAATTAGGTCATAGTGACCTATAAGTATGTTTGGATTAAAGGTGTGGTCATACTCATTCATAATCAGAAAGAAGTATGAAAAAATACCAACTGAGTGTCGAGATATAAGGCAAAATCACTGAACCATGAAATTAGGTCACAGTGACCCAGGAATACTTTACGGTCAAAGGTCTTGTCATACTCATACATATCGTGAAAGAAGTATGTTCATATACCAATTGAGTGCCGAGATAAAAAGGAAAATCACTGAACCGTGAAATTAGGTCATATTGACCTAGAACTACTGTAGGATCAAAGGTCTTATCATACGCAAACATAGTGTGAAAGAAGTTTGTTCATAAACCACTTGAGTGCCGAGATATAAGGCAAAGTCACTGAACCGTGAAATTAGGTCACAGTGACCTATAAGTATATTGGGGTCAAAGGTCTGGTCATACTCACTCATAATCTGAAAAAGTATGAAAATATACTAATTGCATGTCAAGATATAAGGCAAAATCACTGAACCGTGAAATTAGGTCACAGTGACCTAGGACTACTTCAGGGTCAAA
This sequence comes from Rugalucina vietnamica, assembly GCA_964017185.1. Lineage (NCBI taxonomy): Eukaryota > Metazoa > Mollusca > Bivalvia > Lucinida > Lucinidae > Rugalucina > Rugalucina vietnamica. Next base: position 52,990,396 of record OZ024876.1, read on the forward strand.
GGTCTTGTCATACGCAAACATACTTTGAAAAAAGTTTGTTCATAAACCATTTGAGTACCAAGATATAAGGCAAAAATCACTGAACCGTGAAATTAGGTCACAGTGACCTATAAGTATATTGGGGTCAAAGGTCTGGTCATACTCACTCATATTCTGAAAAAAGTATGAAAATATACTAATCGAGTGTCAAGATATAAAGCAAAATCACTGAACCGTGACATTAGGTCACAGTGACCTAGGACTACTTCAGGGTCAAAGGTCTTGTCATACGCAAACATACTTTGAAAGAAGCTTGTTCATAAACCATTTGAGTACCGAGATATAAGGCAAAATCACTGAACCGTGAAATTAGATCACAGTGACCTATAAGTATATTGGGGTCAAAGGTCTGGTCATACTCCTCATAATCTGAAAATAGTATGAAAATATACTAATTGCGTGTCAAGATATAAGGCAAAATCACTGAACCGTGAAATTAGGTCACAGTGACCTATAAGTATATTGGGGTCAAAGGCCTGGTCGTACTAACTCATAATCTGAAAGAAGTAAGAAAATATACTAATTGAGTGTCAAGATATAAGGCAAAATCACTGAACCATGGAAAATAGGTCAACCGACCCTTACCGTCATGACACACAAGTCAGTGTCACAAAGTCAAAAGATGAATGACCAACCATCCTCCTAAGTTGTTTCTATTAAGAAATAAAAAGAAAAAAAAATTCGGGGAGTTCTTGATTTTGACCTCTAGCCCCGCCCCCCTGACTCCGACCCAGAGGTCCGATGTCATGGAACCTAAAGTGTATGAAGTATGAATGCTTTATGTTAAGTTGTTGTCAAGATATGCCTCCTTGTAAAAGTTACACAGCAGTACATCTATTTTTTAGTGTTCTAGTTTTTAACCTCCCGCCCCACCCCCCAGGCATGGACCCAGGGGCCGATGCCATGGAATGAAACTCAACCCTACAGGGTACCTATGGTCCGAGTATGAAAGCCCTCTGATAAAAAGTTTTCAAGATATAGACTTCTAGAATACTATATCACAGAAAAGCCATTATTATTAATGGTGTTCTAGATTTTAACCTCTAGCCCCACCCCCTTGCATGGACCCAGGGATCTGATGCCATGGAATGAAAGCCGACCCTACAGGGTGTCAATGGCCCAAGTATCAATGCTTTCTGACGAATAGTTGTCAAGATATGGACTTCTAGAAAACTTTAACACAAGAATTGCCATTTTTGAAGGTGTTCTAGATTTTAACCTCCAGCCCCACCCCCTGGCCTGGACCCAGGGTCCCGATGACATGGAATGAAAGTTAACCCTACAGGGTATCTATGGTCCAAGTATGAATGCTTTCTGATGAGTGGTTGTCAAGATATGGACTTCTAGAAAACTTTAACGCAAGTGTGACGCGCACGGGAACGGGAACGTGGATGACTGGGGTGACTGCAATAGCTCTATGCATTTCGTGCAGTCGAGCTAAAAACGAGAACATTCTTGTGAAAATAAAAGAAGCACATGCAATAGAAATGGAAACTATTAAGGAAACACTGTTCAAATGCATTATAACATAGCTTTAAAAAAATTTAAACAAAAATTTAACAACTGAACATTCATTTTCAATTCATATCTATTAATAGTCTGTAATTTTTGTCCAAACTTGAAAGGTGACTGCAAAGATAGGGGTACTGGAGAAAGAAAACGAATAGCACTTAAATAATTTCATGACAAAAACTTTATGAAAAAGAAAGTGCAAAATCTAGGTCAGTCTTTGATCCAGTGAGAAAGGCTTTCAACCAAGCTACCAGGTTCTGTAATCTGCTAGACAAGTCAGAGAAACTCATTCCTACCTATAATATCACAGCATATATGTTTCTCAATATTTTGTGTATCTTTTCTGAAGAAATTCAGACCTATTTGTGACACCTCAACATATATGTTTCTCTGTGTTTTGTGTATCTTTTCTGAATGAATTTACACCTACCTTGTAATATCACAGCATATATGTTTCTCTGTGTTTTGTGTATCTTTTCTGAAGTAATTCACACCTACCTATGATATTACAGCATAATATATGTTTCCCTATGTTTTGTGTATCTTTTTTGAAGTAATTAACGCCTATCTGTTGAAATTATCACAACATATATGTTTCTCTATGTTTTGTGTATCTTTTCTAAAAAAAAATCAACCATATCTGTTATATCACAACATATATGTTTCTCTCTGTTTTGTGTATATTTTCTGAAGGAATTCACACCTACCTGTTATATCGCAACATAGTAAATGTACATGGATATGTTTCTCTGTTTTGTTTATCTTTTCTGAAGGAATTCTCACCTACCTGTGATATCACAACATATATATGTTTCTCTATGTTTTGTGTATATCTTCTGAAGAAACTCACACCTACCTGTGATATCACAACATATATGTTTCTCTATGCTTTGTTTATCTTTTCTGAAGGAATTCTCACCTACCTGTGATATCACAATATATATGTTTCTCTATATTTTGTGTATCTTTTCTGAAGGAATTCACACCGACCTGTAATATCACAACATATGTTTCTCTATGTTTCGTGTTTCTTTTCTGAAGGAATTCACACCTACCTGTGATATCACAACATCTATGTTTCTCTATGTTTTGTGTATCTTTTCTGAAGGAATTCACACCTACCTGTGATATCAAAACATCTACGTTTCTCTATGTTTTGTGTATCTTTTCTGTTAAAGTAATTCACACCTATCTGTGATATCACAACATATATTTTTCTCTCTGTTTTGTGTACATGTATCTTTTCTGAAGAAATTCTGAAGAAATTCACACCTACCTGTGATATCACAACATATATTTTTCTATACGTTTTGTGTATCTTTTCTGAAGGAATTCACACCTACTGCGACATCACAATATCTATGTTTCTTTATGTTTTGTGTATCTTTTCTGTTAAAGGAATTCACACCTACCTGTGATATCACAGCATATACGTTTCTCTACGCTTTGTTTATATTTTTTGAAGGAATTCACACCTACCTGTGATATCACAACATATATGTTTCTCTATGTTCTGTGTATCTTTCCTGAAGGAATTCACCATTTCTTCTTCATATTCTTCAACTAAATGTTCACACTGAAAAATATTTGCATAATAATAAATTATTGGCTGAAACATACTAAAATTTGGTTTTGTTTAGTTATGGCTTAATGTCCTAGTTAACAATTTTTCAGTTATGTCAGGGTGGAGCCAACATTTTCTGGTATTTTTGTGAATTGCACTTACCAATAATTCAAGAATAATGTAAAGTTTGTCAATATGAGCACATTCATGACAATTTATTTTTGTAAAAATTCATCTTTCTCACGAAAATCAAACAAATAAGTCTCTCACGAAAGTAAATTGGTTTACAGTATATGAGCCGCCCCATGGGAAAATCAACAATCTGCATAGGCGAAAACTAAGGCGCAGATCAGCTTTGCGGTAACCACGAAGCTGATCAGTGCCTTTGTTTTTGCTACTCAGATAGTACAATTCCTCCTCTACTTAATTCCAAAATTTCAAGCTTCTAGCCTGCTTCTGTAGCTGTACAGGCAGGTTTGTGACAGACTTGTTCCAAAACCACATTGTTGGTTTTCCCACGAGGCGGCTCATATTTAGACCTTAATATAACCCAATCATTGTGTCCATGAGAACAGGATTAGCCAGTGTTATAAGTGAGATTTGTTAAAATATGGCAGTTTACATTAGACATATAGCAAAAATAACCATCTATGAGTAAAGACAACATTATGTTATGGTGAAAATCTACTATAAGGTTGAACTGTATCATTGTTTGTTTTTTCTACCAGATTCAACAATAGCTGTGAACAACCATCAAAGATATAGCTTTAGAGCTGAAGTTGGAGATTAATGGTTTATGTACAAGTCAACAATTTTTAGTCATGTCGAAACTGAACAACTGCTTGCTGGGTTCTATTAACTGAGCTGTGTCATGAGAAAACTGGGTTTTTGCATATGCAAAAACATAGGCGCAGATCAGCTGTGCAGTAACAGCGCCTTTGTTTTCACTACACCGATAGTACAATTCATCTTCATTCTAAATCCGAAAGTTCAAGCTTCAAGCCTACTTACGTGACTGTACATTCCAGTTTGTGTCAGACCTGGTCGAAAACCCCAAAGACTGGTTTTCTCGTGTCATGGCTCAACTAGTTCTATGGAACTAAATAATGTTCCATTCTCAAGGACACAACCTGGCCGGGCCATCAACCATTAGTCAGTAAGTTAATCTGATAGTAACTTTCTGTTTGCATCAATAAAGCATTGTTGAGCTATTGTCTTTCATGTAAATCAGGAAATATTATTTGAGCCGCCACTTGGGAAAACCAACAATCTACATGTTTTGCGAAAACAAAGACGCAGATCAGCTTCACTGTAACCGCGAAGCTGATCAGTGCCTTTGTTTTCGCTACAGGAATACTACACTTCCTCTTCTTCTTAAATCCGAAATTTAAAGGTTCTAGCCTGCTTCTGTGATTGTACAGCTTGATTTGAGCCGCGTCACGAGAAAACCGGTCTTCGGGGTTTCCGACCAGGTCCGACATAAATCGGCCTGTACAGTCACAGAAACAGGCTAGAAGCTTGAAATTTCGGATTTAAGAAGAAGAGAAATTGTACTATCCGTGTAGCGAAAACAAAGGCGCTGATCAGCTTCGCAGTTACTGCGAAGCTGATCTGCGCCTTTGTTTTCACATAGGCAATAATCCCGTTTTCTCACGATGCGGCTCATTTGCTTCAGACCTGTTCGGAAACCACATTGTTTGTTTTCTCACATCGCGGCTCATTTGTCTGACAATTTGCATGACAGAATGCCTACCAATGAAAGCTTTTAAACTGAGCCGCATCACAAGATTTACATTTTGTCAAATTAAAGGCACAAATCAGCCGTGTTGCAAACACGTTTGCCTTCGCAAACAACACTCATGTAATATATATATATGTAGATACATTTTTGCTGTATAATTGAAAAAAATGCTATCAGAATGTGTTGCAAACACGTTTGCCTTCGCAAACAACACTCATGTAATATATATATACGAGGGTGGTTCAGAAAGTTCTGTCATAGGTGTTATAACTTTGTTAATATACATGATAGGTTGCTGTATTATACCTTGATTGAAAGGGCTACATTTCTCCTTTATAATGATGCCAAAAGAATGCACGAACAAAATAAATACTTCGAAATACATGCCTTGAAAGACACCTGGGGTAAAACCACTGGCACGTTTTCTTGAATTTGTGAATATTATTGTGCGCGTTTCATGCGTTATATCTTTATAACTTCCGATCAAATGTTCTCCAACTTTACAGTTATAAGTAATAATATATTTAGAAAAGCAATGTGACACAAAATGCCGTTATCGATGCTATGCTGACTTTATAATAAAGCAATGTATATGACGTCATTAAAATACGTACCCCTATAGCGTTTCTGGCCCCGCTGCACCATTATATGTGTTTGCTTTTTTTATAAGTTTACTATAGAGCACACTAGGATGAAACAATAAAATGGTTAAATGCATTTTAAGCTCCCTGGACTACGTGTAGATGTCAATAAATGCCATTTGAATTTAAACTGTATTTTTAATGTATGTACAACAAGCCAATTTCAATATTTCATTTTACTATAACTCAATTAAATTCTGCTGAATGATTTTGATTTTTGCAGGATATATTCATCTATCTTTCAAAAATATATTACATGGATTATATTTTTTCGAAGTCGATTTTCTTTAAATAATATACACAAATTTAAGAAAACGTGCCAGTGGTTTACTCCTGGTGTCTTTCAATGCGTCTATTTCGAAGTATTTATTTCTTTTCGTGCATTGTTTTGGCATCATTATATAGGAGAAATGTAGCCCTTTCAATCAAGGCATAATACAGCAACCTATCATGTATATTAACAAAGTTATAACACCTATGACAGAACTTTCTGAACCACCCTCGTATGTAGATACATTTTTGCTGTATAATTGAAAAAATGCTATCAGAATTTTTTTGATTTTTTCTTATGTTTGCTGAGGTGGTTCTAACGTGTACCTACAATCTATGTTTTGGAAAGACAGTAGTAACTATATTTTGATCTGTTTGTTGGCAATAAAGTTTGAGATGGACCTCAACAGAAAACTATGACAGATTTCTAATGTCAGAGCTCATCTGTTGCCTGATGTAATTTAATTCAAATATGATATTACATTACTTCCCATTCAAACTGGTTTCAATGGCTAATTATTTTGAAGAGACTTTTAAATCATGACTAGGCAATTCATGTGCTACATAGAGTTACAGAATTTTATAACATATTCAAATGGTCGAGTAGTCTGAGGATGAACATTCGTCATGTTAGTTACTAATATGACAGGCATTGTACATTGTTAATTTCCTATTGTCATTATGTAATTGCCCTGATTCAATGTTGCTATGTAGGATGTAAAGGATAGCTTCAGTCCAGTTTGGCACATGCAAACTGTACTGATGCATGCATGCATGCAAATTTGGCACATGCAACCTGGACTTAAGCATGCATGCATGCGAATTTGGCACATGCAAACTGGACTTAAGCATGCATGCATGCGAATTTGGCACATGCAAACTGGACTGAAGCATGCATGCATGCAAATTTGGCACATGCAAACTGGACTTAAGCATGCATGCATGCAAATTTGGCACATGCAAACTGGACTTAAGCATGCATGCATGCAAATTTGGCACATGCAAACTGGACATAAGCGTGCATGCATGCAAATTTGGCACATGCAAACTGGACTTAAGCGTGCATGCATGTAAATTTGGCACATGCAAACTGGACTTAAGCGTGCATGCATGCAAATTTGGCACATGCAAACTGAACTTAAGCGTGCATGCATGCAAATTTGGCACATGCAAACTGAACTTAAGCATGCATGCATGAAAATTTGGCACATGTAAACTGGAATGAAGCATGCATGCATGCAATCTGGACTTAAGCATGTATGCATGCAAATTTGGCACATGCAAACTGGACATAAGCATGCATGCATGCAAATTTGGCACATGCAAACTTGACTTAAGCATGCATGCATGCATGCAAATTTGGCACATGCAAACTGGACTGAAGCATGCATGCATGCAAATTTGGCACATGCAAACTGGACTGAAGCATGCATACATGCAAATTTGCTCCGGTATACAACTTTGCTCCGGCAAGCAAATGTAAATTGTGTTCGCATGTTTTCAATTGCCGGTGGTATTTTTGTATTGCATTAAAATTTTTCTGAATTTAATATCTGAGTTAAAATGGTTATATTGTTTAATTACTTTAATACATTTGCAAAACAAGATTAGAAGAGGCTGCTTCAAAGAGTTCCTGCAGGGCCTTGTCAACATTGGCAGCAAAGGAGAAGCATGCAAGTGTAATTTATGTTGTTGGTTTTCTTATGCAGCGGCTCATATCAAACAATCTTCTATGTCTAGAAGGCCTCTTCTGAAATGAGCCACACTCAGCAAGAGTTTTTCACACAGCAGGTCTATACATCAAAGGCATTTCCAGACATATGTATAGTGCATCATTAAATAAGCTACTGCACCATGCTACACGGATGTTAAGCCGCCTAGAAGGCATAAAAGTGCATGATTAAAGACAGAATTTAACTGATTTACAAGTTAATTCAGATTTTGTAGACAAATTAAACTTATTTACTAGATAATTTAGGTTTTTGTAGTGGCTGCAGACATCAGATAAGGAGACCAATGAGAAACTTTACATTCACAAATGGCGAAGACAATCAGAATTTGAGCTGAGTCATGAGAAAAACAGATTTTTGCCTTTGCGAAAACAAAGGTGCAGATCAGCTTCGCAGTAACTGCGAAGCTGATCAGCGCCTTTGTTTTCAATATTCAGATAGTACAATCCTTCTTCTTCCTAAATCTGAATTTCAAGCTTCTAGCTATCTTCTGTGGCTGCACAGGCCAGTTTGTGTCAGACCTGGTCGGAAACCATGAAGACCAGTTTTCTCATGTCGCGGCTCATTTTATCAGCTGCAAGGTCACGGCTCAGATGAACACTTTCTATGCATATATGTGATGAGTTGATAAGGAGCTTTAGGGAGATTTTTCTTTCATTTCAGGGAGGTTTTTTAAAAATGCATAGCATATATAGGAAACTTCCCGATTCATTTCAGGGAGATTTTGAAATTTGCTTGCAAATTGGTATATTTTAGAAGAATTTTGACCAATTTTATGGCTCATTTCCTGGAGTCTCCCTGATGATGAAGGAGGTATCACTTCTGCAATGAGACTGGATTAGTTGACTTCGTATTCTACTTCCCACACAACAGTCAATGTCTTATTGACTCGAGGGTACTATCTGTTTACCTTGTTCTTCAGATATTCAAAGCTGTAGGCTAGATATTGAGGCGTATCTGGTGATAATTAGTAATAAGTTTGTTTATTTCTTTATAGAAACCTATGTTGTGGGTACTCATTAGAATCACTAGAATCACCTTGGTGAGGCGAGGCAATTCTAATGAGTACCCACAATATAGGTTTTTATGAAGAACTAATAAAAAACTTCTTTCAGTTATCTTCACATACTCCTCAATATCATTCTAGTGTTCTGTTAACAGTCATACAGCACAGTTTACATGGGATTTGCTGGACAATAGATTTATTGCGGAAAAGTTCCTATAGATATATTTTGTGGTTTTTCATTGACAATGACAAAAGTCACCATTTTTGAGGTCTTTGCTTGTGCTCTTGAAAAGTACATTAATTATACTTTGTAATAAGATATTTTAAGCCACTAATTAAGAAAACTTGTTCTTGCACACCAGATAGAGAAATCCTACGTTTTACCCCATGTGAGAAATTCTTATCTCACACTCGTTATCTCATCCTGGTCGCACCTTGCGTTCACGTGTTCTTTTTTAACATTAGTTGTATAGGATGTCACGTAATTTTGTCGCTAAGCGCACACGTCACAATGAGGTCAAAACGTCTTAATTCAAAATGGCGGACGCCGCGATTGTAGCATTTTTCTAGGTAAATAGTATAAAAATCAAGCTTCACCACATTACGACGTGCAAGAAAAAGAATCCATCATACGTGTCAGGAATGGATAGACAAATCTGTCCCTTGGGTCACAATTTGGCATCACTCGGCGAGCCTCGTGATGCCAAAATGTGACCCTCGGGACAGATTTGTCTATCTATACCTGACACTCATGTAAGATTCTTATATTCCTGCAATAGACAAAGATTTTTTAGCTATAAAAGGTTGAAAATTTCATTAGCAAAATTTTGATGGTTTCAATATTTTTGCTCACATTGATTGTGGTTACACATTAGAACAACTTCGACATGTTAGAACCTGAGTCTGGGGCGGTGCTAATGAGTACCCACAATCAATGTTTTGGATCAAAAATAAGAAACTTGTATACTCCTGTACACCCCACTGTATAAAAGTGAGGTTTGAGGGCGTATTTATTTCATGGATATGTTATCCCAATTAGCGATTTCTGTGGTCATACAGCACAATTGATGTGGGATTAGCAGACAATTCTGACACAAAGTGTCTAAAGTATTTATTTTTGTAGTGTGAAGATTCAAAAGGTGTCAGAGAATAATCCTCAAATATATGAGCCGTGACACAAAAAAACTGCCTTCGACACAAACTGGGCTGTACAGTCTCAGAAGAAGGCTACATTATGGAAAATTCTCTATGATTACTTGAGAATTGCTTTTAATTAAATATTTAATATCTATTTATGAACTAAATTTTAATTTTACAAATATTTACCTTGCCTAATTTAAAATAATGGTTTATTATATTGAATTTTGTTAGAATTTAGCATTCTTGACTTTTAAATTACATAATTACATGTACATCAATTATTGATTTTTTCTCTTGACCCCGTCAAACCTTAATTGTACTATATAAGGTTTGAAGGGGTTAAGTTCAACACGGAGATGTTTCCATGATGGGGGCTTGAAATTCTGGATTAAAGATGGAGGGATTGTACGATCCATGTAGCAAAACCAAATTATCTGATCCACACTGAACAGCTGATCTGCTTCTTTGTTTTCCCATTGGGAAAAAAAAACATGTTTTCTAAAACTACTTTATAAATATTCAAAAACAAAGACACAAATCTGTTGTGCAGGATGCACAGCATATTAGCGTCTTCGCATCACTGTCCGATAGAAAAATCACTTTTCTTCTTAAATGATAATTCAGTTAGCTTTTTTGTGGTCATAATTTAATCATGTACAACTAAATTTCCATTTATGTGAGACCAGGTTGGAAACCCTAAAAAATAATTTTTATTGTGACACAGTACCTATTTGTATTGTTCCTTCTCCACTGACAATGAAAAAAACAACAACAACACCTTTTGAAGAGATCGTAGGATTGAGGATTCAAAGGCTATCAATGAATGCAAATAAACGAGCCGCCTCGTGGGAAAACCAACAATGTGGTTTCCGAACAGGTCTGACACAAACCGACCTGTACAAGCACAGAAGCAGGCTAGAAGCTTGAAATTTTGGAGTTAAGTAGAGGAGGAACTGTACAATCAGAGTAGCGAAAACAAAGGCGCTGATCGTAACTGCGAAGCTGATCTGCGCCTTTGTTTTCGCCTATGCAGACTGTTGGTTTTCCCATGTGTCGGCTCAAATGAATGTATTCTTTGATGTTGCCATGTGATTTCCTCCATTATCACATTGGCAATGAAAAAATATCCCTTTTTAAAACATCATAGGATTGAAGGTTCAAAGGCTGTAGAACAATGGATATTTTCTTTCATGGCGTCTTGCGGTTTCCTCTGTTAAAAATGGATCGGTTTTGAGTCGCGTTGCGAGAAAACCAGTCTTCTGGGTTTCCAAACAGGTCCGACACGAACTGAGCTGTACAAGCACAGAAGCAGGCTAGAAGCTTGAAATTTTGAAAATAAGTATAGGAGGAATCATACTTTCCGTGTGGTGAAAACAAAGGCGCTGATCAGCTTCGCAGTCACTGCTTCGTATAGGCAAGAATCCGGTTTTCTCATGACACAGCTCAGCAGAAAGGCAAGATTAAAGGAAAAATATGAGCCATGACACGAGAAAAAAAAACAAAAAACATTTTTTGTTATTTCCTTGAATATTAAATATCCATTGTAAACAACAAAGTTTCATGTCATGGGAAAACCAGATTCTTACATATGCAAAACCAAAGGCGCAGACAAGCTGTGCAGTACCTGCACAGCTGATCAGCACCTTTGCTTTTGTTTCACAATTAGTACAGCCCCTCTTCATCTTAAATCTGAAATTTCAAGCCTCTAGCCATCTTCAGTGACAATACAGGCTGGTTTGTGTCAGACCTCATTGAAAACCCCAAAGACCGGTTTTCTCCCGTTGAGACTCAAATGTCAATGTGACCCTTCAAGACTCAGATGTCAATGTGACCCGTCGAGACTAAAATGTCAATGTGAAGATGGGAGGATCAGTTACTATACCACAGTGTCCCTAGGCAAGCCATCTTTATATGAGCCGCGACGCAGGAAAACCGGTCTTCGGGGTTTCTGACCAGGTCTGACACAAACTGACCTGTACAGTCACAGAAGCGGGCTAGAAGCTTGAAATTTCGGATATAAGAAGAAGAGGAAATATACTATCCGTGTAGCGAAAACAAAGGCGCTGATCAGCTTCGCGGTTACCGCGAAGCTGATCTGCGCCTTTGTTTTCGCATAGGCAAAAATCCGGTTTTCTCACGATGCGGCTCATATGATCATTTCACCAGTACTGCATTACAAAAACTGGCCCATGCAATATACAAAGTTTTTTTTCAGCCGTAAAAATTGAAATTTTTATTAGAAAAAATCGATATTTATAATATTTCTGCCTCGGTGAGGCGAATTTTTCACAAAAGAATATGGTGGATACAATATTAAATCTTGTATCAGGAGAGAACGGCGCCCCATCAATTTTTGTCATGTTTAGATGAAGGTACTGTTATCTGGGTATGAACCAGCACTATAGAGAGTTAAGCTGTTTTGCTCAGTGACACTTCAAGGCTGTTGAGCATAAATTTCATACTGCTCAAAAATGCAGAAATAGCCAAAATAAATTGAAATTTCAGGTTTAGATCACCAAAACCTGTAATTTATCCTGCTAATAAATGTTAAAATGCCAACAATTGTTGGCATTTTAACAATTCTGAGCAGGATAAATTTTAGTATCAGCTGAGCTGAGCATGAAAAAAGTTTTATAACCTTGGGGCCTGGATTCCTGTACACTATCTCTAGGTACCAGTGCTTCTGATTTAAAGTGTTACTAAAATCTTACATGAAATCTGATCTCCTTTTGTGTACTCCCACTAAGCTTTATGTTAGACAACGACAAGGTCCCTCCATCTCTCGCCGAAGTTCTGGCCACACTCCGCCGACCAGCGCTGTTTGTAGACTCCGCGTAGTCTTTGAACTTCTCACAGACGCTTTCGAAAACCTCAATCAGGTGTACTTCCGATCTCGCATATGGTTTCTGTAAAGTGATGAAGAATGCCATATAACTGTGATTCTTAGACTTAACAGCGCAAATCATCAGCAAAACTTGTCTTTGAAATGTACTGGGTATATCCCCTTAAACCAACACTTTCATATAAACCAACACTTTCATATAGTTAAACTGGGGTGAAAAGAGGTATACCTATTTTCTTATCTTTGCTTCAAAACATAGATTGTATGTACTTGTTAAAACTGCCTCAGTGGCAAAAATAAGCCGCAAAAGTAAGTTGGATTACAGTACAAGAAACAAGTATTTTGAGTATATACCGAAATATCACCAGAGTACTGGTAAACTTTTAAGGTCTGAACCTCCCCAAGAAAAATGATTCATAAGTCCGTTTGTCTCAATATTAATACATGTACATGTAGAAGCCTTGGATACTTGCATGCCGAATGCTATAATTAATGAGCTGCGAAGTGAGAAAACCGGTCTTCGGTGTTTCCGGCTAAGTTCGACACAAACAGAGCTGTACAAACACAGAAGATGGCTTGAAACTGGAAATTTTCCATGTAGTGAAAACAAAGGTGAAGATCAGCTTCGCAGTTACTGTGAAGCTCATCATTCTGCGCCTTTGTTTTCGCATATGCCTAAATCCAGTTTTCTCATGATGCGGCTCAAAAAGTTTTGGGATCTCATTCATAGAAATAAGCGGCATCATGAGAAAATCAACAATGTGGTTTCCAAACAGGTCTGGCACAAATGGAGCTGTATGAGTACAGAAGATGGTTAGAGGCTGGAAATTTTGGATTTAAAAAGTAGAGCATTTGTTTTTGCGTTTGCAAGTCTAGCTTCAAAACAGAAAGTGTCACAGATAATATGCATTTTGCATCAGACATCATGTGACTACTGTAGATCCGGAAATATTCGCGAGAACTTAATTTTCGCTAATATTCGCGAACTGGTTGCCTCGCAAATTCAAAGTTCTCGCTGATAAAGAGTCACTATAAACTTTATAGAATACATGGACACTAACTCGCGAATTCAAGAACTAGCTAATAATTCGGTAATAGAAAATTCGCGAAATAAAAGTCACGCAAAAATTTCCGAATTTACAGTATATTTTGCATGGTCTAGCAAGCAAACATTATCATACATGAGCCGCATCGTGAGAAAACCGGATTTTTGCCTAGGCAAAAACAAAGGCGCAGATCAGCTTCGCGGTAACCGCGAAGCTGATCAGCGCCTTTGTTTTCGCTACTCGGATAGTATAATTCCTCTTCTACTCATAGCCAAAATTTCAAGTATCTAACCTGCTCCTGTGACAGTACAGACCGATTAGTGTCGCACCTGGTCGGAAACCCCAAAGACCGGTTTTCTCGCGTCGCGGCTCACATGTACTTTGTAATTGACAAACCTCGTATGTGCCCTGGTTTCCCCGAGAGTCGACTCTGAAGCTGCCAACCTGTATGGTCTTCTTGGGGTCTACCTTGCCTATTGCATAGTTTACTTCATCAACCAAGGCTCGACAAACTGAAATAAATGAGCCGTGTCATGAGAAAACCAACAATGTGGTTTCTGTACAGGTTTCAACACAAACTGGGCTGTACAAGCATAGAAGATGGCTTGAGGCTGAAAATTTTGGATTTAAAAAGCAGAGGAATTTTGCTATCCGTGTAGTGAAAACAAAAGGTGCTGATCAGCTTCGCAGTTACATGTACTGTGAAGCTGATCTGTGCCTTTGTTTTCGCATATGGGAAATGTTGGATGTCTCATGACGCAGCTAAAATCATGACAAGCTGTATACTATGAACATTATTTGATTGGCAGAACCATGAATATCACAAAATTTTGGAATTTAAGTCAGTATATTTCACTCTTAATTTTAAAACCTTGCCAAGATGGAGCCAAAGCTGCAACATCCTCCAGAACAATCATATGGTTTGAATGCACACACATTTTTGCTTAAAGTTAAGTGAAAGACAGTGGGGCCTGTCACTTTTGAGCCGCCTCGTGGGAAAACCAACAATGTAGTTTCCGAACAGGTCCGACACAAACCGGCCTGCACAAGCACAGAAGCAAGCTAGAAGCTTGAAATTTCGGAGTTAAGTAGAGGAGGAATTGTACTATCCGAGTAGCGAAAACAAAGGCGCTGATCAGCTTCGCGGTTACCGCGAAGCTGATCTGCGTCTTTGTTTTCGCCTATGCAGATTGTTGGTTTTCCCATGAGGCGGCTCATTTATGTTTTAAAGGCTGAAAATACATGTACATGTTTATTTCTTATTTAGCCCTATTTTCGCATAGGCAAAAACCAGACTTTCTCATGACACTGCTTGTTTACTGTGATTCTAGCCAATTTCATGAAAATTAAAGGGCTTTGCAGTAACTGCAGAGCTGATCAGCGTATTTGATTTCGCTACACAGATAGCACAATCCATCTACTTCTTAAATTTGCTTCTGTGCTTGTACAGCTCTGTTTGTGTTGGACCTGTTAGAAAACCATATTGTTGATTTTCTCAAGACAAGGCTCAACTATTCTCTATCAATGTCATTAAAGACACAATGTCAAGAACAGAAAAACGTTATCAAATTTGAAAATATTGAAGACTGATATCAATTTCAATACTTAGATTGATGGTCTTATTACAAACAAAACTGTGTTCTTTTTACCCTAAAGTGTAGTTTGATATTTCCAACTTGTGAAAAAAATGAATGACAAAGTTTCATAAAACCTTAAACCTTTTTGTCCTCATAAGGGTTTCAGAATGATACCTTTTAAATGGTCTACAAAAAATAAGAAATTTATGCGACAGAATATTAAACTGACCAAAAAATCTTACAAAATCTAGCTTTTATGACAAATGTCTACAACTTCTACAATTTCACCATATGGGAACAGTAGTATTAGTTTCATGTTTCAAATGAGCCACGACACGAGAAAAATGGTCTTCGGGGTTTCAGACCATGTACCACACTAATCAACCTGTACAGTCACAGAAGCAGGCTAGAGGCTTGAAATTTTGGCTATAAGTAGAAGATAAATTGTACTATCCAGGTAGCAAAAACAAAGGCCCTGATAAGCTGTGCAGTTACTGCACAGCTGATCTGTGCTTTTGTTTTTGCACAGGCAAAATTCTGGTTTTCTCAAATATGAGCAACATCACAAGAAGTTAAGTTTTCTTGTGACATGGTCTTCAGGATTTTCAGACCAGTTCGGACATAATGAGTCATGTACAACCACAGAAGTAGGCTAGAAGCTTGAAATTTCGGATCTAAGAAGATGAGGACTGACCGAAGGATAATACTATCCCTGAAGGGAAAACAATTTTGCAGTAACGGCACGTCTGATCAGCGCCTTTGTTTTTGCTACACAGGTAGTTACTACAATTCTTTTTCTTCATCAATCTGAAATTTCAAGGTTCTAGCCTTTTTCTGTGACTGTACAGGCTGCTTTGTCTTGGGCCTGGTTTGAAACCAAAATTGTTGGTTTTCTCATGTGGAGGCTTATTCATTTCATCAGGAAAACATGTACGTGTAATATATACCCAATTATAATAATTATACCCCACCCTATTTTCTACTTAGAAAAACTGGGGTTCGCGGTGTATACCTATTTTTCTTATTTTTGCTCCAAAACATAGATTGTAGGTACTCGTTAGAAGCGCCTGGCCAAGGCGGTTCTAACATGTACCTGCAATCTACTCCAAAACATAGATTGTGGGTACTCGTTAGAACCGCTTCGCTAAGGCGGTTCTAACGTGTACCTGCAATCTATGTTTCGAGCAAAAAAAAATGAAAAATATCAACAATTTTCAACTGAAAACTTTCTTTTTTCATAACTTAAGAAAAATCTATATATTACATGGGCGTGTTTTCGTAATGTACCTGCACAGGATAAGTCTCTATCTAGACCCAGGATCATGTGGAATAGAACAGCAATGTTGAAAACTCTGAATATTGCAGATGTATCCATCTTGATTCTGAAATGACAGTCTCATATGAGCTGTGACGCGAAAAAAACAGTCTTCGGGGTTTCCAACCAGGTTTGACACAAACCGGACTGTGCACATACAGAATATCACTAGAAGCTTGAAATCTCTGAATTTGGAAGAAGAGGAATTTTACTATCCGTCTAGCGAAAACAAAGACACTGACCAGCAGTTACTGCACAGCTGTTCAGAGCCTTTTATTTTGCATAAGCAAAAACTTGGTTTTCTCGTGTTGTGGCTCATATCATATGGATAACATGTCCGAGTAATTTTTAATTTTTATTTAGAATTTAGTAATGATCACCCAGAAGAAGAAGAATGATAAAGACCGAATTTTATCCTTCACCAAAAGACAAAAAAGGCAGAGAGGTGAGCAGTATCAATTTTTCACACAAAAAAAAAGTATATTTCCAAATGCATCAGTCACCGTCAATGACCATTTAGCATAAAAAATGAAAAGGACAATAACTGCACCCATGAAACAAAATGAGCCTTCGCATGAGAAAACCAACTTTTTGCATATGCGAAAACAAAGACGCAGATCAGCTGTGCAGTAACTGCACAGCTGATCAGTGTCTTTGTTTTCATTACACTGATTGTACAATTTCTCTTCTTCTTAAATCCGAAATTTCAAGCTTAAAGCCTGCTTCTGTCACTGTACAGTCTTGTTTGTGTCAGACATGGTTGGAAACCCAAATTGCTGGTTTTCTCGCATCGCGGCTTAAATAAGTTGGACACAAAGCTGTTCGTTAGTGATGGGTAACTGGGTATTTAGACCCATAACTAATTTGGCCCAAGAAAATTTCCGCCCATATTGATTTCTTCCCATAAATACCAGAGGACCAATGGTCCTGTAAACGCTCACCTGAGTCTGCTGCATATACCAATAAACATGTTTGAATATTATGGTATTTAACCCCAGTGCAGGGGCAGATGAAGCCCTTGGGCCGTTTTCTTTTTTCAGAATAATCAATATTCTGTCCATTTGCCAATTTCTTGCTGGCTTTTCCCTTCAAATGACATTTTAACAGTTTTTCCCATTCAAATGCATGGGCAACCCATGTTGACCTTGCCATAAACTTGGTCAAGGTCATCACAGGGTCATGATTTATATACACATTGTAGTACTATAGCCATGGATGCTTCACGCCAAGTTTCATTGAAGTCAATCTATTGGTTTCAGAGAAGAAGATATTTGAAGGGTTTTTACCATATATGGGCATGGCGGCCATCTTGGTCATGTGACCTAGATTATTAATATATACATTGGTTCCCCCATCCTATAGATGCTTCACATAAAATTTGGCTTCAATTGGCCAAGTGGTTTTAGAGAAGATGTTTGAATATTATGGTAATATACATGTATATTGCCCCAGGGTGTGGGCATATGAGCCCTTAGATCCATTTTTTTTTCAGAATCATTAATATTTAGTCCTACTACCCATTTCCTGCAAGATTTTCACCTCAAATGACTTTTTAAAAGTTTTCCCCATTCCAATGCATTGGCGACCTATGTTGACCTTGTCCTAAAATAGGTCAAGGTCACCACAGGGTCATATTTTATATACACATTGTAGTACTTCAGCCATTGGTGCTTCATGCCCAGTTTCTTTGAAATTGGTCCACCAGATTCGGAGAAGAAGATTTTTGAAGGGTTTTTACCTTATATGGGCATGGCAGCCATCTTGGTCATGTGAACTAGATAATCTATATACACATTAATTCCCACATTCCATAGATGCTTCACATAAAATTTGGCTTTGATTCGCCAAGCGATTTCAGAGGAGATTATGTTTGAATATTATGGTAATATACATGTATATTGCCCCGGGGTGGAGGCAGATGAGCCCCTGGGGTCCATTTTTTTTCAGAATCATTAATATTCAGTCCTACTGCCCATTTCCTGCAAGACTTTCACTTTAAATGACATTTTAAAAGTTTTCCCTATTCAAATGCATTGGCGACCTATGTTGACCTTGCCATAAAAAAAGGTCAAGGTCATCACAGGGTCATGATTTATATACACATTGTAGTACTTGAGCCATCGATGCTTCATGCCAAGTTTCTTTGAAATCGATCCACCGGTTCTGGAGAAGAAGATTTTTGAAGGGTTTTTACCATATATGGGCATTGCGGCCATCTTGGTCATGTGACCTGGAATATTTATATACACACTGATAACCCCTTCCTATTGATGCTTCACATAAAATTTGGCTGTGATTGGCCAAGCGGTTTCAGAGGAGATGATGTTTGAATATTACGGTAATATACATGTATATTGCCCCGGGGTGGGGGCATATGAGCCCCTGGGGTCCAATTTTTTTCAGAATCATTAATATTCAGTCCTACTGCCCATTTCCTGCAAGACTTTCACTTTAAATGACATTTTAAAAGTTTTCCCTATTCAAATGCATTGGCGACCTATGTTGACCTTGCCATAAAAAAAGGTCAAGGTCATCACAGGGTCATGATTTATATATACATTGTAGTACTTGAGCCATCGATGCTTCATGCCAAGTTTCTTTGAAATCGATCCACCGGTTCTGGAGAAGAAGATTTTTGAAGGGTTTTTACCATATATGGGCATTGCAGCCATCTTGGTCATGTGACCTGGAATATTTATATACACACTGATAACCCCTTCCTATTGATGCTTCACATAAAATTTGGCTGTGATTGGCCAAGCGGTTTCAGAGGAGATGATGTTTGAATATTACGGTAATATACATGTATATTGCCCCGGGGTGGGGGCATATGAGCCCCTGGGGTCCAATTTTTTTCAGAATCATTAATATTCAGTCCTACTGCCCATTTCCTGCAAGACTTTCACTTTAAATGACATTTTAAAAGTTTTCCCCATTCAAATGCATTGGCGACCTATGTTGACCTTGCCGTAAAATAGGTCAAGGTCATCACAGGGTCATGATTTATATATACATTGTAGTGCTTGAGCCATCAATGCTTCATGCCAAGTTTCGTTGAAATCAGTCCACCGGTTCTGGAGAAGAAGATTTTTGAAGGGTTTTTACCATATATGGGCATGGCGGCCATCTTGGTCATGTGACCTGGATTTCTTAT
This sequence comes from Rugalucina vietnamica, assembly GCA_964017185.1. NCBI lineage: Eukaryota > Metazoa > Mollusca > Bivalvia > Lucinida > Lucinidae > Rugalucina > Rugalucina vietnamica. The sequence continues at coordinate 53,009,973 of OZ024876.1, forward strand.
ATACACATTGGTTCCCCCTTCCTATAGATGCTTCATATAAAATTTGGCTTTGGTTGGCCAAGCGGTTTCAGAGAAGAAGATCTTTGAAATTGTGGACGGACGGACGACGGACGACGGACGGACGACGGATCATGGCCATCCTATAAGCTCACCTTGTGAGCCTAACGGCTCAGGTGAGCTAATAATACATGAACCAATGACATGATTGTATTAATAATTGTTTGGATGCTTTTTTTGTAGGATATAATAGATCTAGATAAATAAATCGCGCAAAATTTTAAAGATGTTATTATTCGTTTTTATTTATTTTATTGAAGTTGCGCTCTTAATTGTCGAGTCATTCAGATAAAAATAGAAGACATGTCTGCATAAATAGTAAAGAACTACCACATGACCAAAATAAATGGTTTATCACGACAGGATTAGTAAACTGATGAAACGGTGAGGTTCTACCGAGCCATTTAATCTCTTTCAGTCCGAGCATGATAAACCTATTTATTTGTGGTCATTGGGTTGTTATTTACTTTATAATGCAACAAAACTTGACACATTAAGCTAAAGAACTCACTTGATGTGAGGAGATAAATGCTTTCCTTCATCTTGTTAATTCAATCAACAGCTCAGTAATCACTACGCAGAAGGACTCCTCAAAATTCCACACGGCAGTAAGTTTTTGACATTAATTTATACCATAGTCATTATAGTTATAAATATAAAACTGTTTTACTGTTTTTGTTCTTTTTCTTCTTAAAGTAAAAAGCTTCCTTGTTACTCCCATCAATCAATTTCTGATTATTCTTGGGAGGTGTACATTGTACACTCTGGTGTGTTTGCAGGATGAGCCTACATGCATGAGGATAGAACCTGTGTAGGGATCTTTAACCTGCACAGGGGATGACTGTCCCTGCATGGGGGGCCTCCAGTTAACGTCCCGATCCAAAGGAAGGCACACTGTATCATGTCATTCCTATAAATGACACGAAGGGAAGCGTGTTCGGACCAACAAATTTTCCTCGCCGCCGGCGGGGATCGAACCCGGGACCTCAAGCACAAGAAGCCAGTGCACTAACCACTCGGCTACTTCGCTTCCGAGTGCTTGGCCTGCAATGCCTTTACTCTTTTAGTTGCCCAGGGCTTCATATGACCTTTTACAAAGACACTCATGAGTAGACAGCCATCACTGAAATAACGGTAAAGGGTGAAGTACGAGTTTAAGGTGCAGGCAATCTCATGATCCCAATAAAACTAGGACACATACATGTTTCCCCACCCTCTTGCAAAAAATTGAAGACGCTTGAGTGGCCACAACACTAAAAATTGATTTTTCAAACATTCAAGGGCAGCTAACTCCGCAGTCCAGGGTCGAATCTGGCTCAAATTTGAACTCATCCAAGATGTTATGGTTATCCTTGTTACTTCCAAGAATGAAGAAGATCCAATCAAAATTGAAGGCGCTAGAGTGGCCACAATACAAAATATTGATTTTTCAAACACTAAAGGGCAGATAACTCCGCAGTCAGAGGTCGAATCTGGCCTAAATTCGAACTCATCCGAGATATTGTAGTTATCCTTGTTACCTGCAAGAATGAAGAAGATCCACTGAAAAACAAAGATGCTAGAGTGGCCACAACACAAAATATTGATTTTTCAAACACTCAAGGGCAGCTAACTCCGCGGTCAGAGGTCGGATCTGACCTAAATTCGAATTCATGCGAGATATTGTAGTTATCCTTGTTACCTGCAAGAATGAAGAAGATCCACTGAAAAACAAAGATGCTAGAGTGGCCACAACACAAAATATTGATTATTCAAACACTCAAGGGCAGCTAACTCCGCGGTCAGAGGTCGGATCTGGCCTAAATTCAAACTCATCCAAGATATTGTAGTTATCCTTGTTACCTGTAAGAATGAAGAAGATCCACTGAAAACCAAAGATGCTAGAGTGGCCACAACACAAAATATTGATTTTTAAAACACTCAAGGGCAGATAACTCTGCAGTCAGAGGTCGAATCTGGTCGAAATTCAAACTCATCCGAGATGTTATGGATGTCCTTGTTACTTCCAAGAATAAAGAAGATCCAAATAAAAATGAAGGTGCTAGAGTGGCCACAACACAAAATAATGATTTTTCAAACATTCAAGGGCAGGTAACTCTGCAGTCAAGCGTCAGATCTAGCTGAAATTCAAACTCATTCGAGATGTTATGGCTATCCTTGTTACTTCCAAGTATGAAGAAGATCCAATCAAAATTGAAGTCGCTAGAGTGGCCAAAACACAAAATAATGATTTTTCAAACACTCAAGGGCAGATAACTCCACAGTCAGTGGTCGGATCTAGCTGGAATTTGAACCCATCCGAGATATTATAGTTGTCCTTGTTACCTGCAAGAATGGAGAAGATCCACTGAAAAATAATGGCGCTAGAGTGGCCACAACATTTTTCCCATTATAAGTCTATGGGGATTTTTCCAGACGCTCAAGGGCAGCTAACTCCCCAATCTGAGGTCAAACCTAGCCCAAATTCGAACTCATACGAGATGTTATGGTTGTCCTTGTTATTCCCAAGAATGAAGAAGATCCAATTGAAAATGAAGTTGCTAGAGTGGCCACAACATTTTCCCATTTATAACTCAATGGGAGCTATCTGTTGCCATGGAAACCAGAGTTCTAATCCGACCTGGCCCAAAACCTGATGCAACCTTTCCCCCTCCTCAATGATGCTTTAGATAAAATTTGATCGCAATTGGCTTTGTTGTCTTAGAGATATTCAAGTTTGAAAATGTGAACGCACAGACGAACGGATGGACACACGGACGGACGCCGGCTCAACTACTATACTATAAGCTCACCTGTGAGCCTTCGGCTCAGGTGAGCTAAAAAATCCAATTATCAGGTCTGGATCATCTCGATTGAAATTGTCGCGTATATACTAAATAATGCAACAAATTGGGACTAAAGAATGAAACTAATCGGAAATGGCTGATCGCGCACATGCGCAATCTCCAATACTTGAGGTGTGGGCTCCAGCAGTAAAGTCCCCCTCTTCAAAAAAGATTAATACAACCCAGAAATAAAAGATTACAAACAAATATTTTACAATCAGAAACTCTTTCAAAGATCAGAGATCAAAATGATGTAAAAATGGTTAGTAGAAAAATTCTGTGATTCTGTCGGCAGATGGTTGAAATCCTAGTTCATTTTGCAAAATTTTTGTCTGCTTTCCTCTGTAGTTTCCCTCCACGTGGTCCGATCATCGAAAACCTGGCTACAAGATAGCAATTGTATAAGCTTTCTATCACGTAGAACCGCGATAAAATTGTCTCATTTCTATTCAAATATGGAATCTCCAGTACTGCCGGTAAATACATGGAGCCGTCGCGCAATCGATGGATTGATAATAATCGATCGCGATTTTCCAAGATGATCTAGCAAGAAATTTTTACTCATATGTCAATTATAGAATTTCATCGTATAATCAAAATTGCTATATAATTCCATATAATAGAAATTGCCATATAATTATATATAAATTGGCCATAAAATCGAAATTGCTATATAATTCTTTACTTTCAGTAGTAATAACAAAAGGCCATTAATATGCATAAAATTTCTAACCCGGGGGGCCAAACTGCCCACGGGTATCTTAGCCCCTGGGGGCCAAGCTGCCCAGGGGCCAAGATAAACTGATACATCAGCCTTGTCTGTATAGTAGCCCATAGACGGGGGGTAGATTGAGGATTGATAGAAAGTTTTCAGGGCACGGTAATCCATCAGAACGTATCATTATGGTCTCCAAACCGGTGAAAATGACACACACACAAAAAAAGGTCCAGACGTGGAGCCTGCTGCACAAACCACAGCGATTTACCAGTAATCAGATTGTCAGTAAGCAGCGTATAAGCTTTGCTTGTAGGCACAAGCAGCCGATCTATTTCTTTAGACCCCAATGGGTGGGTGCCCATGGGCCGAAATGGGTATGGGCTGAAATGGTCATAAGCTGAAATGACCCAGGATCTTAGTGATGGATTACTAAATGCACCAGCAGGATGCACTCTTTTCTTTTACATTCGCTACACATGAATCTGTCATCAGGTACGAACCTGTTAGGTGAGGAATGTACTGCACACGTGGAGATATTTGATTGGGTGTGTGTCGAAATTTAGCCCACGAAGGCTGCGCCGTAAGGCAGGGACAAACAGAAGATATTTAGTCTAAATACCCTAAATGGAATAAATGAAGAATATTCAAAACAAATTAGAAAAAATGAATAATGTAAACTGAGGACGGATTTGTTGCCATTGAAACCGAAAGTAGAAAAAACGCCACCAAGGTTATCCGAATTTTTTACTGTTCGCATGTTTATCGTGTCGTCTAGTAAGATAAATTCCCTCCTTCGAGTAGAGTGGAACCGTCATCTGTGCCTCATCTCAGAGCAGACACCGAGACAGTGCTTGTTACAAGTATTATCACTGAAATTAACTCATTTTTGGAAAGAGCTGCTGACTGTGATGGCCAGTTGTTCTTTTTGTACCACTTAGATTGTTTTCTTTATTTTTTTTTCTGTAGAATGTTCCTCCTCTCGATTCAGGAGTACCGCATGACAGAGCGTGAAGTTCCACAACCAGTCAAAAGTTCTAAACGGCTCTACTTCTGAGAAAGTATACCATGTTATTGGAGGTGGAGTTTGGCAACCTTTAGTCCCGTTCTTTTAATAAGCGCAGTCTCTCTGTATGATAAAGTATAAAAGCTTGATCCTTGAACCTTGTAGAAAAAAAATCTTTGGAAATTTTTGGAAAATTTTGAAACATTTTGCATGGGCGTGTTTTCATAATGATGTTACGCGACTTCTGCCCGACGTCATGGGGTGTCATGACATCAGAAATAGCCTAAATAAGAACTTCTAAGCCGATAGTCAGTTTCAGGTGGTCAGTCAGTAGGTTTGCCTAGAGTCACAAACAGTCCATCTAGGCTATTTTTCACAGTTCAGTGGGCTGAATTCTGAAAATACGACGGGTAGCTGATGAACTTTCATGATTGTCCGAAACTAGCCAGTCTGACATGTCACCAAGAAATGTATAGTTTTAACGTTTTATTATGTGCTTCTTGCGTCAATTCTCTCAGAAGCTGAATTTGATCGCTGTGACATTTGCGATAATTACAGAGACAAGGCACGTTCGTATTTGACATTGACCATGAATTCTAAAATTTCCTCAGTCACCGCCAGTCAAGCTGTTTAATAGAAGAACAATAGTTTTATATTTCAATAACATGTATTTAAATGGAGCTTGACGTTTATCTGAATTGTATTCTGGGGTGAAAAATGGTGACATGATGTTGTGATAATAGTTATGTGTACTTAAGCTGAATGTTTTTATACTCTATATCTAGCTTTCTAAACAACTCAATGAAGTTTCTAAATTGATCGTACAATACGCCCACGGCAAACCTAACACGGAACATACATGTATCTGTTACTGCAAATCTAAAACTGAACTTGTTACTGTGTTCAAAGTATACACCTTGCTGGCTGTATGTGATGCAGTACTGTACACATCAACACAGTTACTGTGTCCGTTCCTGCAGTGACTGAGTTACAACTATCACCAACCAGAACATGCCCATGTAGTATACAGAGATTTTTCAAGTTGTAAAAAATGAAAATTTTCTGTAGAAAAATTTTGATATTTTTCTTATTTTTGCTCAAAACATAGATTGTGGGTACACGTTAGAACCGCCTCGCCGAGGCGGTTCTAACGAGTACCCACTATCTAGTATGTTTTGGAGCAAAAATAAGAAAGATAGGTATACCCCTGCAAACCCCAGTTTTTCTATATAAAAGTGGGGTTTAAGGGGGTACTCATTGCACGGACATGTTTTCCTGATCTCTTACTACCTGTGCCTTGGTGTCCCTAGACAGCTTCTTAGTTCTGAGTGTTTTCGTTACCCTTAGTTGATGAAACTGCATATTTAAACTCCCGCAGCTGTGCTGATTTGTCTTGTTATCAAATGAATTGTATTATGTGCAGTCACTCATAAGAGCAATCAGGAGCAATTTACAAGAAATACAGAAAACTTGTAACAAATTTTGGTTTGAAAATTTTCTTTTATAGAGGTGAAATAAAACAGTGTAATGTATAAATTATACATGTGAAAGTAATGACACATCTGTTGAAATACAACAGCGTAATGTATAAATTATACATGCGAAAGTAATGACACATCTGTTGAAATACAACAGCGTAATGTATAAATTATAAATGTGAAAGTTATGTCAATTCTGTTTAACAACATTTAAAAAAAATACCTCCCCGAACATAGACGAGTTCAGGTGTTTGTGTTTGCCAAACGTATCCAATGACTTTGCAATTGTTTAACAAACATCGTTTAAAATGCCGAGGTTTTAAAGTCACAGAGTTCCGATGATTATTCCTATGAAACATAACATTAATTTTATTTTGTTTTGATTCCTTGCATCAATTTGACTTCTATTGCCACAATATAAGGTCTCGTGAAGTATATTTTGTTTTGAAATTTACTCCGTATAAACAAAGGAAAAAAAGATGGTAATGTTACGTACGTCGATCTTAGAGCATTTTTGGCTTGCCTGCACTCCGTTTACACTTAGTGGCCCAGGTCCGCTTCCATGATGCCTTTATAGTTCTGGGATAAAATGAAACAACAACGTTGGTTACTAGTAATCTATATAAAGATAAACTAACGGGTTTTTATTAACATGCCAAAGCCGGTTACACATTGATAAAGTTGAAATAAAAATCACAGTCAACCGCATTCATAATCATGGAATTACACCATACAATGTATCTGTGAGAACGCCATAGTAATAGATAACATGCCGTGGCATCAGAGTATTTAGGCCTGTTATAGTGATGGTGGCTAGACGCCGAGCGCTGATATCGGCGGGCACAAAGTGGATACCTCGTCCACCAACAAACCCATAGGAAGACCCGTCAGTCTGGAATATAAATACGAAAACATGCCCATACAATATACAGTGTCTTTTAAAGTTGTAAAAATGAAAAATTTCAGTAGAAAATGTTTGATTTTTTTTTTCTAAACATAGATTCTGAGTACACGTTAGAACTGCCTCGCCGAGGCAGTTCTAAAGAGTACCCACAATATATGTTGTGGAGCAAAAATAAGCAAAAAAGGTATACCCCTGCATACCCCAGTTTTGCTATATAAAAGTGGGGTTCGAGGGGGTATACATTTCACGGACATGTGTTCCTTATGAGTAAGGTAAGGCTAATAAGACAGCAATGTACCAGTCATATGTAACCACTGCTTCCCAACCTATGGGGAAGGGCGGAGAATATGACTTAAGTTTTCAATGCCCAATCCTTGGAGGTCAAAGCTATGCTCTTTGTTCTGCCTTTTGCAACAGAAAATCTCCTTGGGGCAAGGATCTAATTAATATCACAACCCTATCATATCCATGATATCCCCTGCACTGCAGGAATAATAAAAAGTAATTAGCTCAGATATCCCACCCTTCCGCGTAGGTGGGGGCCGTGGTTACAAATGACTAGTGCATAGATACAGTTAAAATGATAAAACTAAGCTTCTAAGTCGAAAAAGTCGAGTTTATACCGATGTAATTCGCATATACGATTGCCTTAAGCATGAGTGCCGTTTCAGTTGTTTGGATTGGCATTCCAATCCAGTTTTTTTTATTTATTCATTTACTCTATCTCAAACAGAAAAGATTTTATAAATTGCTTAAGAGCTAACTTAAAGGTAGCAAAAGACTAAGCACAATCCAGTGCATATGTGCATAAAGATATATCTAAAGTTCTAACTAACATACAAAGTCATTGACACTCCGTGGTTGAACAGCATCAAAGTCCTGTCTAGCTTTGATCTCTCCGCCCCCTTTTAAGTAGTATCTAACCATCAACCGTTTGGTGAACAATCTAGCATCAGTCAGGAGCAGCTTCATTACTTCCGAGTCTGAGGTAAATGCATTAACTGAAAAAAAAAAAAAAAAAAAAAAAAAAAAAAAAAAAGAAAAAAAAAAAAGAAAAAAAAAAAAAAATCAAATATTTTCTACTGAAAAAACACGTATCTACCCGGAGTCAAGATATAGCGTCAAATGAAAAGGTACAAGTAGGCATTGATCAGGAAAAGGCGCTATCGGCAAAAAAAAAAAAAAAAAAAAAAAAAAAAAAATCCCACTCCAAAGTTTCGATTTTACGTGATCATATAAAAAATACAAATAAATTGCGACGGATTGAATGTAATTATTTGCAAAAAAATATGCTTCGTCTAAATGTATGAGAAAAACGCTAGAATATATTTTAACTTGTATAAAAGAGCACATGCATATCAGTATTATAATATCTAAACACATTTTACATACACGTCGTCGGTCGGGTGCCAAAACCTCGTAACTCGACTTTTTGCCAAAATGTTTTTTACACCGCGGGAATAACAGACACAAAGCCGCGCACATTCTGTCAAAATCAGAACAAAGAAAAAAAAATATAAAAATTGCTTGTGTTACGCCGTGAGTATTTGGCCATGATATTTTCACCAATTTGTAGTCAAAATGTCGTATAACATGCTAAAAATAGGGTCACTAAAGGTTGTATCTCAGCCAATAATTTGTGAAAAAATGGGTCCAAAAGGCCGTATCACATCCAATTATTTGATTTTTTTCCATGATCTGTGGCATAGTCAATGAGAAACAAGTCCAGTTTTCAAGTTCTAGATTTATTTCGGTGATCGTATAGTTATCAAAATGTTTAAATTAAATTTTCATTTTTAATGTTTTTAACATGTTTTAGAAGGCGCCCAAAAACGAAAGACACTGAGCCAGGACAACCACTGCTTTTATACCCTAATATTAGTCACTGGAAATCCCCCTCAAAACCCCACCCGCATTGCACAATAACCAAATAACCTACTATGCAAATGAGGTTCTAGAACATTCTAAGACATGATCTTGCATAAATTAAGATAAAAGTTAATGGAAAAACTAATGGAAATTTAATTACTTGCCTAAGATCCCTTTGAAGTTATATAAACATTTATAAGAAAGTGTCACCTAAATCACTTACAAGGTACCAAAACAGCTGTACTTGACATTTAACGGAACATAAATAATAGATAAGCTCATTAAAAATTCAGGATCGTGCCTTAAGTCGTTACATTTGATTAATTCCCATTTAAGTATATAATTTGAATTAGCTTAGATAAGATAGGAAAACTTATTTGAATATTTGATTTAACTTACTACGTTATCGTATCTTTAACAAATATGTTCATTATACCTGGTTGTCCTGGTAACAGTTTAATACGGTGTTTCACTTTGTTACACAACTTTTCACCCAAAGATTTTATCATGTACATGAGAAAATAACAAAATCAGAATACACAAAGTGAAACGACCATTTTATAATTTACCCTCTAAAACAACATATGTACATCATTATAACACAGCCATAAGTACGACACACGTATGTCTACCAAAGCATTTTAGCTGCTGCAACATGTTTACTTATAACTGTGTAACTTATTTCAAAAGTTGTGGTGTGTATTTTTCTTAAAATCAAAATTTAAATTTCCCGCCTAGTAAAACAAAATTGGTGTCTAATTATCGACTTTCAAATGTATGCAAATCTACCTTTCATTGTAATTGAAAACTGATAAAACTACTAAAAGCCTGAATAATAGATTGCAGCTGCACAAAAATACACACCATTATAGCCGGAAGACATGTAAACATGGCTTAAAAATATTATTCTGAATTAAATGAATTATTAAAATGTGCAGACAGGATTACATACTTCTATATCAACAGTTTAAAGGTAATTTGACATTTTACTTATAATGTTTATGCTACGAACATATATTCCGCCTGACAAGTTAACAACATACAACAAAATAACAGTATTAGAACAAAAATCAAGAACAGTTTCTTTGTGCTTAATGTTCACGTTATAGATCCCTTGAAAGTTGTAGTGTTTTGTGTTCTCAGTATCCAAAGTTATTCGCACTTTATTCGATAATCACAACGTCAGCGTCCCCTGTCTGACCATCGTCCACTGCGATCTCCACCTCCACTGAACGTTCATTGTTGGAAATAACCTCGGGATGCTCTCCCCACATCCTATCAAACACTTCAACAAATCCGGAATTGACAGAAATTCGAATACGATCCATCGATGCATATCGAACAGCCATTTCGTGACTGAACCCTTCATTGGCCAGTTCTGCGCACAGCATTGTTTCGTAATGTGACCAAGCACGGCTGTCACCGAGCTCTGATTGTAAGTTGTGGTATGCCTCATGGAAATAGGCCACAAGTGCGTACCTGCAAAACCTCTGTTGCACAAACGACTGACACACATGGGTCCCGTGATCATGTGCCAGGTCTTCAATCCGACTAATTAAGTCCCTGACAATGATGTTCTGTATGCACCCTTCAGTCCTTGCATTTATTTCTCTTAAATAACATTCCATTATTGCAACTTTTGTTATGTGTTTTAGACTTCTTGTTTGACGTATTCTTAAAAGTGTTTTGATCAATTTGTAACATTACTCAATTCTATATACTTTCACAATCATATTGTAATTGGTAACTAAATTTGTTTGATAAGATATTTCCAAATTATGTTGATTAGAATTTAATCTAAAGAAAAAAAAATGAAATCTTTGATTCCTAATTAACTATATCTAAAACACTGAATAAAGTTGCATAATTAACAGAACAAGCACAGTTTTAAAACATTGACCTATATAACACATATACATGTTTAAAAATCTAAATACAAAGTAATGAACAATACTGTTCAGTTTCCAACACTTAGTACATCAATGTTAACAGTTTGTTTCTCAGGCTTCCTTATTAGTTTATCACTTGGCGGCAGTTTATCCGACTGCATAGCACTATCCGTGCTTATGATGTCTTTCATCGCCAAATCATGGCCACCAGGTATGGGACTTCCTGCCTTCTTTCGTCCATTACCAACTCGTTTGGCCAACCAATATTTCCTTAAACGGTCTTTATATTTGCAACAAATTATGACAGCAGCAATGATAGCTGATGCAACAATTATTGCTATCAAAAAATAAACCCAAGATGGCAACCCTTTATCAAAATTTTTTAATGGCCCTACTTTATTCAATTCTCGAATTAATGCCCCCATTGGAATTTGTTTGATGTCCCTCAGTTTCTCAGGAATTTCGATTTTTGTTATATTCGGAAATGACGTTTGTAACGGTCTCCAAAGATTTAAAGGTATTTTATCAAATTGAATTTTCATGAATTCCGACATGGTATCTTTCAATTGATACTTGCTACGCCCATCAAAAGGAGATATAAGCGAAAGCAATCCATTGGAAGCCACACATGAGGTTTTAACTTGCAGTATGCCAACAGGTGGGTTCATCTGAACTGAAGTTACGGAATTATTATTATGACACACAATGGAAAATTGCAATGGCTGAGAAGTTGCAATGAGCCAATGGTTATGTCCCACGAATACAGCAAAAGGTAATACTGTATCGAATTTTACAATAGTCTTACAATATGTTTTAATATTTTCCTTTTGATTTAGAAACATGTGTACAATGCAACGTCTACCTTGTCCAACAGAGTACACAGGGCTCTGGAATTCACAGAATCGTTGCCATGGACTAGAACAATCCTGAGCTTCAATATGATTCAAAAGTATATACTTAGTCCTTTCTTTATTGAATGCAATAAAGGATATGTCAGAATCAATCTGTGCAGTCATCCCTGCATGAGAAGTGTTTGCCAAAGCCACTGGAAAGGTATGCACATTATAAACTTCAAATTTGCTACTGAAATCTAATATAGGAATAGATACAATAATTATAATTTGATTGTTTGAAACAATAGTGGCACACTTCAGGTAAGTATAGTATTTCCACAGATTAGTGTTTATATTATCTGGTAATCTAAATGCACGAGGTAACTTTGAAGCAATATCCTGCAATGTTGCTTTGAGTTTCATGGGAGAAATTATCAAGGGAGACAATTTTTCACTTGATAACATGCTCATCTGCATTTTGAGATTTTCTAAATAGATTAGAGCATTTTGCATGGTCTGTTTCAGTTCTTCTACAATGAGGTCAAGCTTTAAATACATTTGCAGAAAATTTTCCACTTCAATTATTTGACTGCTCAATTCTTCTGTGACATTATCGATTTTATTGTTTATTTTCGAAAGTGTGTTGAGTATTTCATTGATGGAATGCCTATTTTCGGCGATTTCGATTCTTGACATATTCAAAATGGTAAGGCTATCCTCCAGAACATGTACAATGCTCTGCTGATTTGTCTCTAGAGTGGAGATATGTTTTTGTACAATGTCAAGGTCATTTTGGGTTAAAGTCCCAAATAAAAAATTGAGGATTTTTCCTCCGAAATCAAATATGGCGCGTTTCGTTCTGTCAGATGAATTGTTCCTTAATGTATTATAGTCCATGTAACTTCTTATAGTCGTGTCATACGTCTGTCTTAATGTCCTTATTTCATTTTTCATTGCCCGAAATATTGACAAATAGTTTGCATGTCCTAATTTTTTGTATCGTTCAGACATTATGACGGCCAGGCCATTAGCATTTTCGATATCGTCAGTTATCTTGTCCAAAAATGCTTTATATGAATCCAAATCTACAACAAAGGTCATTAACCATCTTGACCTTGAGAGAATGATATCATTCACTTTACTGAAGACAACACCCTCTCTAATTTCTATGGAAACCGATAAGCCAAAGAGAAGCAATGCCACGAAACAATAAAGTTTGTCCCTAACTATTGCCATTCTGAAAATATATGAAACAATAAAATAAAATCAATGACGTCATTATCTATACAACAGGTACGTACCAAATTTTTCATGAAGCCTTTATAATATGCCAGCTATACATTGTAATAGCTTTTTCATTTTCTTTTTCTGAGAATCCTTTAAACTTTCATCTCTCATTTCTCGAGTTACAGGATCAATATCCATAGTTTGATCAGGTTCTCTGATTGGATCATTTGTACTTTCATCCTGACTCATCGATTCTGAATCATCATTTTCACTGTTTGTCTCAGACGTTTCTGATTCTGCTCTATTCAGACGTCTCCGAAGTTCTAGTTGTGGTATAACATCTTCATTGTCTGAATTCTCTCTTTCTTTTCGGTATCTTTTAGCAAGTTTAGCTAAAGGTACTGAATCATCAGAACTACTATTATCTGAATCAGATTCGTCAGGAGGTACAGCATAGGCTGCCCTTCTTTTGGGTTTGCCTTCTGTATCAATGGGAATATCCCAGTTTTCAATATTAGCCTTTCTCAAATGCTCTGCATGAGTCTTGGTAGTCTTACCATCTAACTGATTCCTTATCACAAATGTTACAGGAGATGTTTTCTTGATTATTCGCCAATATGGGTTCCATCTTCGATCAAGTTTGCTTTTTCTGATATGATTTTTCAAATATACAGGGTCCCCTACTGCAAATTCTATGTCCTTACAGTTTTTGTCAGCATATTTTGCTTGTCTGCGTTTAGCCTTCTTGAGATATCTATGAACTTGCATAAATGATTTATGTTGTTGTTCCAATGCAATTTTATGCATGGCTTCCCCATGGTATTTTCTTCGAGGTTTTAACAAGTTATCAATTGGGAGTACAACATCACGGTTGTACATGAGGAAGTATGGGCTGAATTTAGAAGATTCGCTGATGTTGAATCTTATTGCTGCCAAAGTTTGGTTAAGAAATAAGTCCCAAGTACTTGAATTTTCATTTATTTTCTTAGCTAGAATGTCATGCAATGTTCTATGGAATCTTTCAATTTTGGCATTCCCCTGTGGGTGATAGAAGGAAGTTGTGACATGGTCTATGTTTAATGCCTCCATAGTTTCTTTCACGGTAGCATTAACATTTTCTGTGCCATTGTCAGATATTATCTGTAGTGGCGCACCAAAGCGAGGAAATATCTCATCTATTAATAGGTGAGCTATATTGTCTGCACTTTTATCTGGCACAGCAAATGCCTCTGGCCAGCCACTATAAAGATCTATAAAACCAATTATGTATTTGTTTCCAGACAAAGTAGTTGGATAGGGTCCAGACAAATCAACTCCAATTTTAGCAAATGGGTATGGAGGAATGTCTGTCTCCTGTAGTGGTGGTTTGATCTTTTTCATGCTGCGTTCCTGACAAATTACACAACTTGACACATACTCATACAACATCTTGTAGAGATTTGGCCAATAGTATTTTTGACGGATAGCGTCAAAGGTCTTGTCTATTCCCATATGTCCATTGTCATCATGGTATTGTTTTACGACACCTTCCCTTAAATGCCCAGGGATGTACAGTCTCAAAACAGGTTCATTATCAGGGTCACTTATGTAATACAATATACTGTCTATGACAATGTGACTTTTCTGAATTGTCTTGGATGGTTGCCCATGCAATATTTGCATTTTGATTTCTAACAAGTCAGAATCCTTTCCTTGTTCAGCAATCATGTCCAAGCCAATTATAGAGGGTTTTTCATGGTCTACTTCTTCTTGCATCTCACAGCTTGCATAATCTTTTGCATTGAACTGATTTGAATTCAGTGCATTGATTTCAAATGTATTTCCATTAATATCTGGCTCTATATTTTCTTGACACTTTGGCTGATCACTCTGTGAGTCTCTTTCTGGTGGTAATCTAGATAATAAATCAGCACAAGTGTTTTCCGGACCAGCTATGTACTCTATTTTGCAATTATATCCAGAAATACTTAAAGCCCAAAGCTGTATCTTCTTATTTTGCATTGGTGACTCCAAAAGATATTTGAGTGGTTTATGATCTGTTCTGATAACAAACTCTGCATTATGCAAGTAGTGATCAAGCTTCTGGAGAGCAAAATGAATAGCATATGCCTCCTTTTCAATGGTAGACCACCTCCTCTGAGTATCACTCAGCTTATGGGAGAGATAGTAGATAGGCTTTTCATTCCTTATTCCAGGAATCACTTCTTCCCCATCAGCTGGTTGTGTGAGACATGCACCTATACATGAATCACTAGCATCCGTATACAGTGTATACGGCTTGTTCACATCTGGATAAACCAAGTGTGGAATGACAGTGAGGCTGTTCTTCAAAAATTCAAAAGCTGTTTGACATTTATCTGTCCATTTAAATTTTGCATACTTCTTGGTCAATGATATTATTGGCTCAGCTATCCCTGAGAAATTTGGAATAAATCTCCGATAATAGCTGCACATGCCAATAAATCCTCTAACTTCTCTTACACTTGTTGGAGCAGAAATAGATTGAATTGCTTCCACTTTCTTTGGGTCAGGCTTGATTCCATTTTGATTGATGACAAAGCCCAAATAATTCGTTTCTGCCTGAAGGAAATGACATTTCTTTAATTTCAATTTTAGGTCATGTTGTCTCAACCTATCAAAGACCTGCTGAATATGTGACATATGTTCTTCCAGACTTGAAGAAAAGATAAGTATATCATCTAAATATGCAATGGCAAACTGGTCTAAGTCTGCCAATACTATGGACATGAGTTCTTGGAAAATTGCTGGTGCATTAGATAATCCAAAAGGCATAACATTGAATTGAAATAAACCTCTGTGACATGTAAATGCAGTTTTCTCTTTGTCAGCCTCATCCATCAAAACCTGCCAATATCCACTTTTCAAATCCAGTGATGTGAAGTATTTGGCATTACCAAGCAATGCCAGAATATCGTCTATCAATGGGAGTGGGTATGAGTTTTTTTTTTGTAATTTTGTTTAGTCTCCTGAAGTCTACACAAAATCTTTTTGAACCATCTTTCTTGTCAACAATTACTACTGGAAAACTCCATGGTGATTTTGATCTTGATATAATTTTAGCTTCCATCATCTCATCTACAGCCTTGTCAACAATTTTTCTATTATTTAAAGGAGTTCTATAGGGTCTTAACTTAATTGGTGGATAATCTCCAGTGTCAATTTTCATTTTAACTGTATCTGTATGGCCCAAATCTGCATCGGTGGCTGCAAATATGTCTTCATTTTGGAAAATCAATTCAGTTACTCTATCATTATATTCAGGTGGTACACTTATTTCAGACTTATTGATTTTATCAGAAAATTGGTTTTTGTCTTTTGAAATTTTGTCCCTTATTTCTGTCAGATTTGCTTCAGTCACGCTTTGCACTTTCCCAATTACACAACCTTTCTTCAGCTTAAGAGTTTTGTTTGTATTGTTTACTATCATGACAGGAAATTTTCCAGTTCTGTTTGGTTTCACAATGATATTGGCTATCATAAGCCCTGGTTCAGTTCCAACATACCCATTCTCAATTGATGACATTTCATAAATTCCTGAATCAAAGCCTTCTGATTTATGTCTCAGATGACCTGTGCAAACATTTGCAGTCTGTGGTTTTAAAGTGACAGTTGATGCTATTCTTACTACTGTTGCAATATGAATATCTTCCTCAAGTGGTATATATGTTTGACCAATTCTAAGACACCCTAAATCATAATAAAGTCTTACCCCATTTGTTTTCAACCAGTCACGTCCCAAAATTAAGCTTCTGTTTAAATTTCTGACTACAAATAATGTCTGATTTATTCTTACACCTCTTATATCAAGTGTTACATTTATACCACCATCAACTATCATTGGTTGACCACTTGCACATTGTAAATGTACCTTTTTGTTCATTAATTTTGGTTTATCTTTCAAATTTTGATATGCCCCACTATGAATAAGTGAAACTTCAGCTCCAGAATCGACAAGTGAGCGAAAGCTTTGTTTTCCTATTTTTACAAGACATGAATTTGGATTTCCTAACAAATCAGTTTTATAAACTGGCATATTATTCCTCTTTCTTCTTTCGGCTTCATCAAAGAAGAAAGACCCTAGTTTTCCTATTGCATTTGAGGTTCAGACTGTTTTGGTTGCTCCTTACAAAAACGTTTGATGTGACCCTTTTTGCCACATTTCCAACAGACAATGTTTTTCAGGTATGACTGTTGTCTGTCGACTTGTCTGTCCGACTGTCTGTCTGTCAGGGAATTCACTGTTTTTGCTCTGCAATGGGTAGCCAAATGGCCACGCTTATTACATTTGTAACATCTTCTCTCTGATCTATTATGGCCTATCTCCATAGGCTCATCCTGCCTGGTTGAACGACTTGCCCTTAATTCGAACCGTTTTCTTAGATTCTGTTCACCCATGGCACTTGCTACAGCCGCAGCAAGAGTGTTAGGGTTATCCCTCATAACCTTCATTTTTAGAAAGTCGTGGGCAAGACCATCTATAAAGAACCCAATTAACTGGGTCTCAACAGCTGGTAACCCCCCTGGCTGTCCAACAAAGCCAAAGCCAGAAGTCTCTCAGCGAACAATTGTACATTTTCATTTGGATTTTGCCTTACTTTCCTGAGTAGCATGAATGCATGCTGTGGATCTGTTATCTCAGCGAACCTTGAAGTTAATTCCCTTTTCAACTGATCCCATGTGTTATTTGGATAGTCCTCCAAATATCTGTGGATAAAGTCACTCACCGCACCCCTGCTTGATTGGTATGCAATCAACCGAATTTTGTCGGGACCCAACCCAGTCAAGTAAGCATATTTTTCTATTGACTTCATCCAGGTTTTAAACTGCTTATTGTCCCCATCAAATGGATTAATGGTTTGAGCAATCCCCTGCGCCCCAACAGCTGAGGATACATTTGCCATCTGAGTTGCCAAATTATTGAAAACAGCACCTATATCTTGGTCAGCCATTTTTGGTTTTGACAAAAGAAAACAAAATGTCACCTACCTGTTATGTCATTTTTTAACTAAAACAGATGTTCGCAGTCCCAATGAAAGTTCACGGTTATGAAGTTAAGATGAAGATCTGTCCCTTCGTCGGTATAAATTCGTTGGCGTCGTATGTCCCGTCTTTCTTGTTGTTTTCCCAAAAATAAAGTGTCTTGTTGTTGTCCACGAAATCGTTGATTGCCCCTCGTACTGTTTTAATGTTCAATGTCCCTGTTTTCCCAACGTTAATCGGATTATTTGTATACCGTCAATTTTGATTTTAGCCAACACGAAGTTGTCCCAAGAAGTATGACCTAAGCAGTTTTCAAACGTCGATTCCAAAAGTTTTCCCCTAAATTCAGTTGTTCTCTTCCTCAGTTCCTATTGATGTGATTGTTTCTCTCTTTCACAATAATGTATATTTTTCGGCGACGAATAACTCGATTATTGATGTCAATGTCAACCCGTTCGAGAAGAAACGAAGTTCTGTGATTTCTTATCCTGGTCACGGCACCAAAAAGAATGTGTGGCATAGTCAATGAGAAACAAGTCCAGTTTTCAAGTTCTAGATTTATTTCGGTGATCGTATAGTTATCAAAATGTTTAAATTAAATTTTCATTTTTAATGTTTTTAACATGTTTTAGAAGGCGCCCAAAAACGAAAGACACTGAGCCAGGACAACCACTGCTTTTATACCCTAATATTAGTCACTGGAAATCCCCCTCAAAACCCTACCCGCATTGCACAATAACCAAATAACCTACTATGCAAATGAGGTTCTAGAACATTCTAAGACATGATCCTGCATAAATTAAGATAAAAGTTAATAGAAAAACTAATGGAAATTTAATTACTTGCCTAAGATCCCTTTGAAGTTATATAAACATTTATAAGAAAGTGTCACCTAAATCACTTACAAGGTACCAAAACAGCTGTACTTGACATTTAACGGAACATAAATAATAGATAAGCTCATTAAAAATTCAGGATCGTGCCTTAAGTCGTTACATTTGATTAATTCCCATTTAAGTATATAATTTGAATTAGCTTAGATAAGATAGGAAAACTTATTTGAATATTTGATTTAACTTACTACGTTATCGTATCTTTAACAAATATGTTCATTATACCTGGTTGTCCTGGTAACAGTTTAATACGGTGTTTCACTTTGTTACAGATCCTTTTAGTAAGTAAGTAAGTAAGTAAGTAAGTAAGTAAGTAAGTAAGTAAGTAAGTAATTTAAAAAAAGAAAAAATCTGTAATATGAATTTTTGTAAATAGTATTATATCTGAATTTAATAAACATAGAAAGCACCTATCAAAAATTATTAAGTTTTTTCTCTCTCCTGAAAAGTTGGAAAATCGCAGATACGCGATTTTGGTACCCGACCGACGATGTACATATACAGTATCATTGTAACGTGAAAATGATTTGTTGTTACCTTGGGTTCCATCTTTCAGTAAGAAGTTTGGAATATTTCCCCCATAGACAAGTCCCGCCAGCAAACTTAAGATATACAGCTCTGTATTCATTGCCGTTGATTCTTAAATGGACTAATCATTATTATTAGTATATATTTATATATTTCCCGTTGAAAACTGACTCTTCTTCGGGGATTTTATATGCTAAATGTGTATTGTTAACGAAAGATATTATGTCTACCGAATTGAAAAAAAAATGAAATCTAAGATAACCAACATGACTTTGCAATGGATCACATTTTCATCGTCAATCCCCTATGGACCTGAAACATTTAAGCGCATCAACATATGCCCCGGTATCATTTTATTTGCCTGAAGTAAGCAGACCGATCTATGAGTTATCTGTTTTCCATGTCAGCATTATTAAGATCTCGCGACCTTAGCTATTCATGAGCCAAATACATGTATATTCTTCAACACATCGGGTCGCGGGATTTAATTTCATGTGCACCAGCATAAAAGTATCATGTTCCAATGTTAAATACTTGATACAAAATACAACAAAATAAGATTGGACATACATGCACATGTATGCACGATGATTCCTCATGCTAGATACAGACTTTTAGTTTTCCTTGTGCTCGTCACCACCATTGCGGCTCTGAATCATGACCAAAACAACAAAATTGACGTCGAAGGAAGAGGAATTGCTCACGTTTCGAGGGATCGTTATAAACGTGGTGTGTTTAAATGGGCTGGTAGGAAGGTTGCACATCTTTTGAATGCTGCGGAGGAACTGGCCCATCACCAACGCGCGAGTAGCGTGCTGAAGGCGGATGCAGCGTTCATACGGAAGCAGCGACTGCATGAGAAAACAGGTGGAGCAGAGCGAGCGGAGCAGGACTTCCTGTTAATGGACGTCCACAATGTCGAGATGAAAACGGTGGATAAGGTCTGTGTCCTGAAAGAGGGGGTTATTGGTAGAGGAACGGTACGCTTTATGAACTGCAAGGGGAAATCACCGCTGATCGTTTACAAACAGAACCCATCGTCGAATAGGAGGAGTTTGACTATTCAAGTTCGTTATAAAGACTGAGGCCTTGTGATAAAGATTTCGAGTCAGCCATTATCATGATTTTGTGAAACGTTTTCTAGAAACTAGTGTTTTATAATGGTCTAATTAATTTACTCTGGTATCTCAGAATACATGAATGTATTTACAAGTTGTGTTTGATCAACAACTCTAGAAAGGATGGATATATCTAACACAATTATCAAAACCACACAGTCACACTGAAAGCAAGATTTTTGTTACAGTGAACATTATTTACAGTCATTCTTAAACTTCTAAGGTTTGCAAACGAAACTTATAATAGCCTTTACTCTTACTTTTAATGGCAAAAGTGAACAAGAAATGCAATATTGGAGATAAATTAAAACAAACAGTAAAATGCAATCTTTATTTTCTTTCTATACGGTCCGACTGCCTGCAGAAACCAGCGCGAATTATACAACGTCAAACCAAGACAACGTGGCGTTCAAAGCTGTACGCGAATCATGCACGTATGAAACACCGACGTTGAAGTGAGTTGCATAACGCGAACGCTTTGTTGGAGCGTTTTTCTACGTTTTGTTCTTTCTATGCAAGAGTTCGTTACATTAAAGCGCTTTTCAAAATGGCGGCGCCTATCGACATCAGGAAAACATGTCCGTGTAATGTGTACCCCCTCAAACCCCACTTTTATATAGCAAAACTGGGGTATGCAGGGGTATAACTATTTTTCTTATTTTTGCTCCAAAGCATAGATTGTGGGTACTCGTTAGAACCGCTTCGCCGAGGCGGTTCTAACGTGTACCCACCATCTATGTTTTGAGCAAAAATAAGAAAAATATCAAACTTTTTCAGCTGAAACTTTTCAATTTTAAAAGCTCGAAAATTCTCTGTTTATTGCATGGGCAAGTTTTCGTAATGTGTCCGTTCAGAAGGCTAGAAATTTGTTTTATGGACAGAACAGAATGATTACTATCACATTTACAGTACTGTAGAATTTTCTTCTCAGAACCGGAGCTCAGCAGTCAGAATTCATGCGATCGAAATATTTATGACGCCATTTTGATTTAGCAATAGCAGGCTGCTACCTGAGAGGCAGCTCCGTGGAAAGCGAGCGCTTTTGTAACACGCCCTCACATGACGCTCGATAGGGCTATCCTTATGCAAAGCGCCCTTGATTCATATGAGCCGCGTCATGAGAAAAATAGATTGTTGCATATGCGAAAACAAAGGCACAGATCAGTCTGGCAGTAACTGATCAACACATTTGTTTTCGCTACACAGACAGTACAATTCCTCTTCTTCCTAACTTCAAGCATCTAGCCATCTTCTGTAGCTAAACGGACTAGTTTGTATTGTAACGAACAGCCGAGCCAAGCCACAGCAAACCCTGTCGGTGGAAAAACATGCTCATCCACCAAGGGTGGTTTACTGCGCTATATACTCTACACTTACTCGATTCACAAAGTCTCGAGTTTTGAAATTTGCATATTTCCAAGGGAGATTACCCCGTCACATTACTTCCCCATCCGAGAAGACTCGCCCCGAGGCTTGGCCTGGGGACATGGGTAAGGCAATTCCGATCTCCCACCGCTGCTACCAAATGTAACGAACAGCCGAGCCAAGCCACAGCAAACCCCGTCGGCGGATAAGCATGCTCATCCACCAAGGGTGGTTTACTGCGCTATATACATGTACTCTACACTTACTCGATTCACAAAGTCTCGAGTTTTGAAATTTGCATATTTCCAAGGGAGACTACCCCGCCACAGTATTAGACCAGGTCGGAAACCCCGAAGGCCGGGTTTCTCACTTCGCAGGCTCGTATTATATAAATATGCTGTTAAAGAAACTATTGTCCAAGATAGTATATCTTAGCAAAATGTCTTTAAGCCCACCCTCAGGCTCAGGAACATATCAATATCTTTATAGCTAAAACCAGTGCGAAATTATACAACGTCAAACAACGTCAAACCAAAGACGCGCGCGCGTTCAAAGCTACGAGAAACATGCACGTACGAAACACCGACGTTGAAGGTCAGATTCATGTTATATAAATGTACTGTTAAAGAAACTATTGTCCAAGATACTGTATCTTAGCTCCCAGTTAGAATATTTCTATATTCCTTTAACACAATACACTTTGTAAATATCCTTGATCACTGGGCATATAGTGACCACTAGAACGATTGTCTTTGGCTCAGGGTTGTATCTATCTACCTTGAATAGTCAGTGTCGAATGGGAATCTCGTGCGATTTTTTGACGATTTATGACGACCTATATAAAACTTATCTATGGGGTATATGTATAAGATTAAACCTGTTCGTCGCACTTGCATCCGCGTCAGTGTCGATTTATGACGTCATCAATATGGCGGCTATCTGACTATATATGAATTATTCGTATCTCGTACAAAAAACAATTGAAAACATCGCATTGTTGCTATTTTTGCAAAGAAAATTTATGAAATGCATCTGATTATACACACGCTAGACGGATTTAGTCGATGGGTTAAAGGATATTGCTTTATCCGGTCGTATGTTCGTTCGTGCATACGTTGGACATACGTTTTTCTTCTGAAACTGCTCACAACCTAAGTACCCTGGGAGCTAATTTTAAGCACCCCCAGAAAATTCTTCATAGGTGCCAAATCATTTATTGGGACCACAGAAACACAAACAAATTCGTCCTCAAAGATAAACTCAATCGCACTATGAAACAATGCATGGTTTCCATGGCAACCGTTAACGCAATTCTTGAGGATGGGGGTACACATAGAAAATTTATCATATGCCCTTTGTTACTAATCTTAGACTACTGAACATTATTTCATTCTAAATCATTGATTTAGCCCTTTCTTCTAGTGGTAAGTAATTCAAATTGTCTTAATTGCATATTCATTAATTTTAATGAAAATATGAAAAATGGCCAAAAAAAAGTTCTTAAAATCTATAAATTCACTAATTTCATAACAAACTGCCATTATGACACTTTGTTATTGAACCAGTAATATCATATGACAAATTTATTGATCACCTGGTCCTATATAAAAATGATCCCATTTGTATATTCATGAAAATTAATAACAAATGTCAAAAAGTGAAGAAAACGAGATGAAAATATATCCATTGCAAGGTATTGCATATGTTATAAGACCTATCTTGGATCCCTGGGACAAATTCTCAAGGTTGTTAGTGTTGTCAGAGGGACCACCTTAATGCTATCAAATACTGTCCTCAACAATAAAGTCATTTGCATGATGTAAAATTACACAGTTTCCACATCCACATCTCATGCAATTCTAAAGAATAGGATGTACATGTACTAACACAAATACTCATATCACACCAACAGAATGCCCTAGAATACCATAATTGGTCTGAAAGTGATGTATGAACTTAACAATTTAATCTTGATACCAAATAAATAAATCATTGAATTTACTTATTCATGAAAATTAACAAAAAAGCATTAAAATGGAAAAAATGTAGAAAAATAGGGGGTATATGTACAAACTCGCCTGTACTTGAGCTGTTTATCAACCCAGGATGCTGAACGAGGTGTCAAATGAATGCTATGACAATGTACCATGGTCCTGAAATATGATATAAGAATAATCTGTTTTTCATTTTCATGAATTAAAATGAAAACTAAAGAAATTATAAAGAAGAGAAAGTGAAAAAATGAAATGAGCAAATCTACACAATGACTTGTATCTCAGCAATCAAAAGTCCTATAGTGATGAAAATGGCATCAAATGGTGTCTAGGGCAATATCATAACATCCTGAACTACATTGTTTGAGCCATTTGGTTTTAGTTTTAGGAATATTAACCAAATCTTTTAAATTAAGGACAGGGGAATACGGAACAAATACGGGGGTAGAAAAACGCACGTATCTTAGCTACTAAAAGACCTAAAGAGCTATAATTGACATCAAATGATTGCTAGGGCGATGTTCTGTGCATTATAGTTAGCCAGCTATTTTTGTTGTATGTATATTACTGAGATCTTTAAAACTAAAAGAAAAATCAACGAAAAATGAACGGGTACACCATGCAAAATCGCTCATATCTCAGCTGCCAATATCCTTAGAATGCTGAAAATGGTACCAATGGAATGATAGGAGAATGCACTACTGCCATGAAGTCCGATAATTTAACCACATGTTATTAAATTTTCTGAACGTTACATAAATAAAATATAAAAGTTGATCCTTTGGAAGCAGTAAAAACGTTCAAAGGGACGTTGTATGAGCCATACAGTTTCGAAAAATTGTGAAAATAGCTGTGCTTCACCAAAATGTATTAAATCTTGCTTGCCAGAGAAAGCATTGTTTATATATCTGAGCTCATGACAATAAAACATAGTCATGCCATTTTGAGTTCTCTACAGGTGATGGCAACTGAAATGTAAGCGACGTTGTTGGTGTTCCCCTTCATATTTCATTGATTTTGCTCTTATTTATTAAGATCACATTAATATCAATACAAACAAATAGCTGAAACTGAAATATTCGGAACATATGGCGAGGACGCACGTTAACGCTAGAAACGTGACGTTGCATCAACATTGATGACGTTGACGTAACTTTTGGACAACGTTGTGGTCGAAAATTTCACGAAAGTTGTATTTTGTGTTCAAAGTTACAGGTATTTGTTTTTAGATGACGTTTTGTGCATTTTTGTGCGACGCATTCTGTAAGTTTTCTAGTTTTGCCGTTTGCTCAGTTGAAACGGAAAAAAATGGCTGCCAGATATTTTTTCAATGGCGACCAACTTGCGAAAGTAGTCCAGCCGGAAACGTGCTTCCTTGGACCCGTGAAATATGATAGAACGTTCCTTGGACCCGTGCAATATGACAGAAGTTTCCATGGAAAACATTCTAAACTATTGAATATGGGAAAAATGCAATATTTTCAGCAATGCAAAGTGAACGGGACAATTTCTTGGGTATATAATAAGACGTATTATTACCGATATACAAGTCACAAGTGTAGGTTAATTCATTTATTTATTTTTTTCTTCATAATTTCACTCTCAAAAATTGCTTAAGTTTTCATTAAATTCATGAAAAAAATCAGTGAATTCTTATACCATACTTTAGGGTCAAAGTACATTGCTAAAGCATTCATTTGATACCTTTTCAGGATCCTGGGTTGATTAACAGCTCTGGTACAAGCGATCTAGTAGATATAACCTCTATTTTTTCACAATTTTTCTTCAATTCTTTATGTTTGTTTTATTAATTTCATGAATAAGTAAATTCAATGATTTAAATAATGGGTATAAAGGTTTAATTGTTAGGTTTATTTATCACTTTCAGACCAATTATAAAGCATTCTAATGTTGGGGTGTAAGTATTCATGTAAGTACATCCTCTTCTTTAGAATAGCATGAAGAGTGGTGTGGAAACTATGTAATTTTACATCATACAAATGTTTATTTCATTGCTGAGGACAATATTTGATGGCATTAAGGTGGTCCATCTGAAAACATTGAGAGTTTTGAGAATTTGTCCCAGGGATGCAAGATAGATAAGATCATATAACATATCCAATACCTTGCAATGAATATATTTTTCCCTCGTTTTCCTCACTTTTTGACAGTTTTATTAATATTCATGAATATGCAAATGAGATAATTTTCATAAAGAACAAGGTCATCAATAAGTTCATCATATGATATTACTGGATCAATAGAAAAAAAGTGTCACATCGACAATTTAGGCCTGAAATTAGTTCATTTATGGATTTTAAAAGACTTTTCTGCCATTTTTCAGGTTTTCATGAAATTTAATGAATATGCTAATTAGATAATTTGCATGACTTAACAAAGAAAAAGGGTTTTGTCTAAGCTTTAAAATGAGACCATAGTCAATAATCTAGGATAAGTAACAGTGTAGATATTGATCATTTTTTATGTATACCCCCATCCTGAAGAATCACGTTAACGGTTGCCATGGAAACCGCGCATTTTTATAGTGCAATTGAGTTTGTCTTTGGGAACAAATGTTTTTGTGCATTTCTGGCGTCCCAATAAATGATTTGGCACCCATGAAAAATTGTCTTGGGGGCTGCAAAGTAGGCCAAATTAGCTTCCGTTGTACTTTGCATAGATTGGCACTTTGTATGCAGATTTTGTCGTGACGTGGCTTATATTTTCAGTGCTATCCTCCTTGTGAGAGATTTTTTGTGCTTAAATAGCTTTTATAAATACAGTTGGTAAAAACACTCATTTAAAAACAGCGAGAAGCTGGAAATCAAATTTTATCTGACAAGCATAGTATGAAAATGGTTGCTTAAAATACATACTATGAGTGCGCTAGTCGCCATTTTGATGACGTCATATCTCAGACCAGACGCGGGTCTCAGGGCGACGAACTGGTTTAAATTGTTGCATATGCCCCAAAGTTTGATTTAAGGTAGGTCGTCACAAATCGTCATGAAATTCCCACGGGACGATTTTTTGTGCCCATTCGACACTGACTAGAATAAGCTCTGACTACTCAGGTCTGGTCCATACCCATCATATGGCCGGGGTCCCTCTATTCTTACTTTCTAGAGCTGGTTACAGTCGTCCGTTCAGGAATGACAGTGACGGGTTCGTCTGAATAATCGACTAAATTAACTGTTTTAATTTAACATTGATTAAGAAATGTAAATATGGATCACGCCGGTAAAAACATACATTTTTGGATTTGACAAAATCTCTTTTCCTCGAAAGGCTCAGAATGAAGCGGTTAACCAATAATGCAATCAGGCGTTCTGTCACTCGGTCGGTATATGTTTTGCCTAGAGGCACAAGCAGTTCATCTATTACTCATGGTCCAAATGGGCGGGGTTCCTGAAATATTTGTTTCTATAAAATACAACCCAAAATACATGTACATAAATTTCCCCTGTGTTTCTTTTAGATTAAACGTTTTACACATCTAGACCGCCACTGCGACAAACGAGGCTGGATGCCAATCATTTCCGAGTCGCCTGATTTTCATTGGTTTAAAACTTTAAATAATTTACTCGATAGTTAAAGTCATCAGTACGTCAAGCCATGCTGGTCGCAAAACACCTTCATACTATATATTATTCATACTAAACAAATTACGAGTCAACGACACCGAAACGTCAATCGAGGCTGGAAGCCAATCAACTCAAGAATTGAAATTCGACACGCAAACACCATGAAACACGTCAAAAGAAGCTGGGCGCCTGTTTGATATTTGTAGTTCTTGTTGCCAAAACAATAACATGAACGTTTAATGGGTGCTATTTGATGTTTGCGCAAACCACTGGACTTGCAAGTCTCTTAGTAGTCGTATTTTAAGAATGTAAAGATAGGCAGTTAACGAATTGGTACAGTTCAATTAAGTATCAAATCCAGACATCAAACGAGAAAGAAAAGGACAAAACAAGCCTCCCCGTATATCATCTATAGTGCAGATTATATTTTTTCTTTCGGTCCTTTGAGATCAGTGAGAACATTCAGAGTATAAAAAAATGTACGTTTAGAGCCATCTTCTAAATTTGACCCCATTTATGCATGTGTCTTTGATTTAGACATCCCGTGTGTAAAGTTTTGAAATTGCAGTATATTTACATGTATCTGGCTATCGTCGCCGGTTTATAAAGGGCCACTGATGAGGGTTCAGTACCCGAAATTGCGTACTACTACCTCCCTTTCACTGCTTCAAAAGGATCAAACATATATTCTATTCACATAGAATTTAACAATGCACATGAATGACACGACGACTAACCACCTCCTAACATGGTTATCCATCCGGCCATCATCAACCAGGCTAGAGACCAGTAATTATAACGTTGCAGGCGATTGGCCCATAGTGTGGGCAGATCTACCGCAGTCACCATTGTAACCCTTCATGAATATTTTGCTCAAAAGTGTGATTTAATCAGCTGCTCTTTTGCCTACGTTGCGACGTAGCGACTCGCTGTCGCCCTGTATTCGTCGCTGGTTCCTGGCGGAGATGCAACTCGGCAAATGATGGGCCCGATGTAAACTGAGCCAAACTTATAAGAACATACATTACGAAAACTTGCCCATGCAATATACAGAGATTTTTTAGCTTTAAAAACTGAAAACTTTTAGCTGATTTTTTTTTATATTTTTCTTATTTTTGCTCAAAACATAGATTGTGGGTACACGTTAGAACCGCCTAGCTGAGGCGGTTCTAACTAGTACCCACAATCTATGTTTTGGAGCAAAAATAAAAAAAAATAGGTAAACCCCTATAAACCCCATATTTACTAAATAGAAGTGGGGTTCAAGGGGGTATACATTTCACGGACATGTTTTCCTGATGTCAGAAATTGCAGATTTTCTTTTCAACGAAATGCTTCTCAAAATTACAAATACAGTTCGTTTGAATCTGAAATCTAACACTGTGGTGGCTTCATTTAATCTACCATTTATGGATCTTGAGAATATAAGAATCTTATATGGGGTTCTGTTCTAGATGGAAGTTTCCAACCCAAGGGATGACCGTGCTGAGCCGAACCGAGGCTCTGCCGAGGTTCCGCTCAGCACGGTCATCCCGAGGGTTGGAAACTTCCATCTAGAACAGAACACCATATTAGATTCTTTTTCTTTTCAACGACCCCCAAAATCTGGTTTATTTCAAGGTTTTGCGTATTTTTTTTTAGCCTGGGTGAGAACACCTGGGTGAGATGCAATTTCATCACCCAGGCAAAAAGTGTGGCAATTTCTGTCTGGTGTGCAAGAAATAATTTTAAGTGACCAGGGAAAAGTTTTTTTTTTCAAACGAAAAGTCTGTCACCTGTGAGGTCGCTATGTGCCTCGATTTCTGAAAATGCATCTGCAAGTTGTAAATTGGTCTGAATATAGTTGCATAACAACTCTGAGGTGAAAACTGTGCAATATTTTGATGAGGGGCTGCTATTATTGGACCTGAGTTTGGGGAGGGTGTTGCCGTTTTCGGACTAGACTAAAATAAAACTCAAAACCATTTGACGCTAATTCAAATGATAGAGATTACATGTACCAACGCAAAACATAGATATTTTTGGCTGCGAAAAACTACAGGAGCACATTATCGTGCTGATATCAAGCTCACAAACAGAACAGGAAAAGCTGTAAATTATTTTCTGAATATTGAAGAAATAATTTTACTTTACGATGAATTATCGTGATTAACGCGGGATGTTGGAGGGCTGATGATTAACGCGGGATGTTTCTAGTATAAATGCACGACGGCGCAGCCGGAGTGAATTAAATATCGCATCTGCCCGACAACATCACGCATTAAATTTCAATTTTGAAAAATGATTCACCGCCAAAATAAAATTATTTCGATTCTAACACGACTAATGAATAAATTCAAACATTTTAAAATGTTTAAAAATGTTTTTCATTGGACTCATTCTCAACAAGCAAATAGTATGTTCTAAACGTTTACTGAATATTAATACATCAGGCTACACATATGATCTAAAGCTCACAGTTGTAAATTGCTTGTTCCTCACTGCGTTTTTATCACTTTAGCAAAGGTGATTCCAAATGACAGGAGGAAGCACAGAAAATAAGAATACAATCATGACTTTGCATCCATATTTCCATGACAATGATTTACTTCAGTACGGTCATGATCAAAACTGGTTTAGGGGTATTATACTCACATGCACTTGTATTTAGCACGGGTCCGTATCTATCACATTGAAGGGTAAATACATGTACTGGTAATTTGGGTCTGTGCTGTGCTGTGCAGGTCTGTATGACCTATGTATAAAGGTAGAAACGGCGAGGCATGCTTGATCTGTTTGGACACATCTGGAACCAGCAGATTTCCTTATGACATGCTTTACCTATGCCCTCATACTGCGACGGGTGGGGTTAAAAAAGAAACTAATTATACATGTACTGCATATCTGATAAAAATTACTTTTCATTTGGATTTGTGTTGATACAATGTGTATTCTCATAGCTTGTACTGATGAAATTGTATTAAATATAAATTTTATATTTACTTAGACTCAAGAACTAATAAGGAAAACATGTAACTGTTTGACAAAATGCTTACCTATGGGCCAGTTTGGCCAACCACGTATATTATAATCTATTTCTTTGCGTCTTTAGTTACGCTAGTGTTGTGTATAGTGATAGGCGTTGCTATAGCCAGGACGAAGAAAACGCCGTATCCCTCCAGGATCCTATGTATCGGACTACTGTGCTACAACTGCTTGTTTCTACCATGTGCCAGTGCCACGAAACTGTTCCCCCACGAGGAGTCGTTTCCACTCAGGCATCTTTCACGCGGGTTCCAAATTGCAGCACAAGTAATCGTTGCAGCCATGGCGTTTGAACGTTTCTTTGTACTTAACTGGCCTTACGTTTACCTCAAAACACCAAAACGCCTAATACGCAAGATATGTCTCGGAATAATTGTTCTGGCTTTCATTCAGTATTTGCTCTTTAAGGGCGGCTGCTATGCGAGAGGACGGTTCCTGAATTGCCAAGATGGCTTCTATTTTACGGTGCTGTGCTTGGTGGCATTGGTCTCTTCGTTTTCGGTTTTCGTACAGATCTATACTCTCATACGACGAAAGATTCTTGCCGTAAAACAGTACAAGGGAACAATTGCCTCGTTCCTTTACCTAGTGAACTCGACAGTTTTTATGGGTCTGTATCTGAGCTTGAGCCAGTATCATAAACTCCCATGGGCAAGCGATGATATCCCGGCAGGTTGGCTGTCCCAGAGAGCTGATGTGATATATGTCCTGAATTGCATAATTGACGCGCTTATCTATGGGCTGTGGTTCAAAGAAGTAAGAATGGAATTCTTGAAGATTGTTGCTGTGTTTTTTCCTTGCGTGAAGACATACATAGGCCAAATGCAGAAAGAGTTGTATGTAACATCATACGAACTGAAGGAAATAAACATCCATAAGTAGAATAAGAACAAATAGACCACAAAACTGTGTTGATGTGAGCCAAAATTATTAAAACTGAAAGAACCAATACCCAACTAAAACCAAAACTTGAAAAAATATATATTGTCTATTGGCGTTATATGTGCACACGAATGATTCATACATGTACGTGGGGTGATCGGAAAGTACGAATAAAAATGTTGTCATTTCTTTAACTTTTGTTATTTTGAGATGAAATTTCAACACATAATGCAGAATCGTATATGCAGTTATTCTATTGCAATCATTGAACGCATGCATCATTCGCACACGTGCGTTGCAGCTGTCGTTGTGGAAACACCGCCTAACTCTATGCGGCGCAACGTAACGTCGGTTTTGTTCTTATTTCAAAATACTTCTTAGTTCTAAGTATTATAACACCCGTTTTGATTGCGTTAGCCCACATTTTATTTAATACTTATTAACTACAACGTACACGGCTTATGTTTGTAACGTTACGAGAATGTTTATTGGATGGATTTGTCTCTAGAGTCTTGCAAATACCGACTCTGTCAAATAGACAAAACTGTTAAGAGTTTCGACAATGTTGCATTTTCGCGAGGTCATTTTTTAAAAGTATATATTTACTGCATGCTCGAAACATTTTTATTCTTGACATTGTCTCTCTAGTTATACTTTATGCTAGTATTTTTATTATTTCGGCCGAAAAACAAGGTATTGAATTTAAGTTTACAAAATGAAATCGACGTTCTTGCATATTTTACGCTAACCTGTTGAATCCAATTTCACCGTTTTAGTAGATAATTAAGACACCAGAATGCCGTATGTTTTCGAAAAATGGTCAATTTATTATTTTTAATTAAAAATGTCAACCAACTTTCCAAAAACCCCAAATACACAAACAAAGTCAGCCCAGGTGTACAGGTGCGCCGGGTCACGTGAAGTGACGTCATTACGGTGTCTCGTGCATGAATGTCTGACGTCATTCTTTTAAAATGACAATGATTTTTACTTAATTACAAAAGAATCAATGTTTATTTGTACTGAATTTCATATCAATCGGGTGACGCCAAATTATTTTACAGCATTTTTATACGTATTTTCCGATCGCCCCTCGTAATTTATAGAGTGGATGTATATAGCTCGATTTTGACCTCAGACGTGTCAATAGACGGGTCCATGAAGCAGCACGTGAAAGGTAAATCAGTACGAAATGCCTCAAGTGTCCCGTTACACATCGGTTGCACGCAGAGTACGTATTTATACCGTTACAATCTGAATACCAGTATCCGTTCACGTGCTACTAAGTAGACGCGTCAGGTGTCAAAATCGATCTTTTAACGTACGAACTTGAAAATTTTACACAATGTCATGTACATGTACACGCGCTAGAACTTGAATATTTTATTTCTGTGTTTGTGCTGAAAAATTACCCATGGACTAAAGAGTCAAAAACAAAAGGCTACATGAGCCAGTAAAGGACTATTTGGTGGTTGTTTCCGTCATACCACAGGCGCTCGACGACTGGACTCATTTTTTTTTTTTTTTTTGATTTTTTACCCGTTTGGAGACCCTTACGATATGTTCATGCAATTATTTTACCTTTAAAACCTTTTCTATCAATCCTCAATCAACCCTCGTCTATGGGCTACTATATAGACAAGGTCGGAAACGCGGTGTCCTAGTTTAATTGGGGTCATGGGAGTCCCCGCATCTCAAACTAGTACTTCACCCTTTACCGTTATTTCAATGCTGAGTGTCTACTTATGAGCGACTTTGTAAAAGGTCTCACCTATTGCCTTCGTCAAAAATAAGCATAGTCGCCCGTAAACTTATATGTTATACCACCACCTGTCTACTTGGATGGGATCCCGAATGTTTTTGTATGGTGACCTGTTGTTTCTAGAAATCAGTGGAAGGTCACTGTAAATATCGTATGAAAGAATCAATCCTACTGGATAATTGTATTGCATTGTTGCCATGACACTAGATCACAAAGTGTTTTGACTGGATATTAAATCAAGCAACCTATGAAAACCAACGTAACACATATCACGCGCTGGCGTAACACGTCGTGTGACCAGTGTATTTATAGCAATGTCACGGCTAGATTGCCGATTTCATTCGGGATGTCCTCCAATTCTGTAGAATGATTTTATTGTTAGTTTTTACGGGCGGTTGTGCTTATTTTGAATGAAGGCAATGGGCGAGACCTTTTACAAGGACACTCATGTGTTGACAGCCAGCATTGAAATAACGGTAAAGGGAGAAGTATGAGTTTCAGATGCGGGAAATCCCATGACCCCAATTAAACTAGGACACCGCGTTTCCGACCTTGTCTATATAGTAGCCCATAGACGAGTGTTGATTGAGGATTGATAGAAAAGGTTATAAAGGTAAAATAATTGCATGAACATATCGTAAGGGTCTCCAAACGGGTAAAAAATCAAAAAAAAAAAAAAAAAAAAAAAAAAAAAAAAATGAGTCCAGTCGTCGAGCGCCTGTGGTCGAGATGCGTAGCCAAGGCGCGATGATATAATCAAAATACATGTAGATACACCCCTATAAACACCCGTTTTACTATATATATAAAAGTGGGGTATGAGGGGGTATACATTATATGGGCATGTTATCGTGATGTATGCCAATTTCCGATTTTGCTTGTTTTAAAGTTTGTATGTTTCAAGGTCGTTTTAAAGTTTGAAAGGTTTTAATTTTGTTGGGGAAAAAATAAAATAAAAGTAACATCTGTATTAACAATATTTACCCAATTTTATTAATTAATACGAAGGTTGAAATAAAATACATTGAAATGCTAAATTGAGACATCTAAAATATATTTTATTGTTTGGAAATTCTTGAAAATATTTATGAACATTCTTTGTATAAAGGAAAAAAAAAATATATATCGATTTATTTATTTCTTATTAAACTACCTGGCGTTATGTTATGATCTGCCGGTTATGTTTCAAATTCCCGGCCATTACGAAAACGCCCATGTAATATACAGATTTTTCTGAAGTTGAAAAAATTGAAAATTTATTTTCAGTTGAATTTTTTAAAATATTTTCTAATTTTAAAAGGCACATTCAGAAAGAAATTCCCACTCCAAAAACCGAGGTGGAAAAAACTAAATTGACAGTTATTAGGTTCTTATACTTAGAAAACATATCGTAAGCCGAGTAAGCAGCTATTTGCCAATAATCGGCCACTCAGTTACCCATACATAAGGCTCAAACAGCACAAAATTCGACTCCAACACATAAAACAAATGGAACCACGACAGAAGTATCGCATTGGAACGATCAGTGATATAAAATTTCTAAAAATATGATAAATTTCACGGAGTCCGACATGTTTTCCTGATGGATCCTTTGACTTTATACGCTTAAGTACAGTAGGACCAGTCATTCTAAGTCTTTTTGACAAACACTATTCTAAAACAGCAGCGTGAGTCAAGCGTGTGCCATACGTTTCAAACTTATAACTTCTCATTACGCTGAAAAAATCTGGACGTATACAGATATACTCCTGCAATATTCAAAAATAAATTGACACAACTCTTCTTGTTTTTGAACAATCGTCACTGGCAAGAAATGGACAACTGGAGGAATTTCTTTATATAATTTGTTCAGCAAGAGGGTAAATATTTACTCTGTATATAAAACTCCTAGATCTTGTGATGCCGTATGCCTTAAGTGATTACATAATATATGAAGCCCATTAAAAACGCTGACTTTCATCAGGAAAACATGTCCGTGAAATGTTTACCCCCTCAAACCCCACTTTTATATAATAGTAAAACTGGGGTTCGCAGGGGTATACCTGTTTTTCTTATTTTTGCTCCAAAACATAGATTGTGGTTACTCGTTAGAACTGCCTCGCCGAGGCGGTTCTAACGAGTACCCACAATCTATGTTTTGAGCAAAAACAAGAAAAATATCGAAAATTTTCTACTGAAAATTTTTCATTTTTTACAACTTTAAAAATCAATGTATATTGCATGGGCAAGTTTTCGTAATGTGAGTTGCGAAGATTCCACAAAGAACCATGATAAACGGTTTGTAATTTTATTTGTAATTTATGAAAACGGAACCATTTCTGTACTACGGCTGAAAATTTGGTATCTTTATGAGCACTATTTACATCAGTGTTATTTTGTATGCAAATTGATATTTCACCAAGTGAACACTGTTGTACCAAGAAACCTTGCTAATGGGTCCCTTCATGAGGTAAGCATGTCTTAAAGCACTGTCAATAGGCGGATTGGGGTTTCATTATTCAGTTTCAACATTTATTGTATCGGCACAGAATGCCTAGGGGCTGGAACTTTCACAGAGAATCTGTCGTTAGGCTATCTCTCACAGCTCATCTTCATGATATTTCAAACATCTTCGGAACCAGAATTTTATGGTGACTTGGTTTACAAATTTAAGAAACTTATAGGAAGTAATGATTTTTCTTTTCAGTTTAGAAAAATCATAACACGTTACAGACGTATAGGTTATAACTTGAATGTTATGCGACAGTCTGCATGCTTAGTTTTTAACCCAATCATGGTTGATAACTATGCTGCCTTCTTTAATTGCACGCCGGTGGGTCGGGCGTCAGACTCTGTGATGGCCCCGACTTAAAGCTATTCATTTTAGTTGGTTGGGGCCGGAGCTTTTTGTCTGTTGCTTGGGCCACCGGGGTCCAACTGATGTTTTTCTTTTTTTCCAGAGTTAGTGTGTTCGGCGCCCGGGGATCTCCATCGTCGGGCAGCTTACTGAATCTGTGAGTCCTGGTTTTTGATTTATCAGGATGTTTATCATGATTTATTTGTTTGTTCTTGATGATTCATTGACTAGTTAGAGATTCACCACGAGGACAGAAGAACTAATTAAATGTTATGAAACACTGCAGAAGCTGAGGGTGAGGTTATGGCCATGTAAAATCGATTTAAGCCCGCCAGTAACTTTGTGTTGCTAATCGTTCCAAGTCGATACTTCTGTGGTGGTTCTTTTTGTTTTATGTCTCGGTGTTTTGTGCTGTTGGCGCCTTATGTACGTTTTCATATTTTTAGTTAAGTAAAGGTAACTGAGTGGCCACCTATTGGGAACATAAATGCTCATTCGGCTTACCTTACGAAATGTCTTCATGGTGTAAGTGCCTGATTGTTAGTTTGTTTTTTCCCACCTCGGTTTTTGGAGTGGGAATCTTTTTCTGATTGCGTCTTTTCTTGATCTTTGCCTACTTGTACCTTTCTATAGTGTTTAAGCCAAGGAAATCACCAGGAAATTCAAAGACAAACGTTCCTCTAATATCAAGAATGTGTTTGCCTTGCATAAACATTAATTCTTTTCGAATCCTTTATTGGCATGTTAATTTCCATGACTTAAACCTTATAGTAGAGCTTTGGGATATCATGAAGAGGAGATGTGAGTCATTGCCTAACAACAAATTTAGCCTACTATGGTATTCTGTACGGAGGAAAAAATCATGAAACTGTATGACGAAAAACCAACCCACGTTTGGCAGAATACAAATCCAAGTGCTTTAAAACATGCTTATCTCATGATGAAAAAAAAGGTACAAGTAGGCAACGATCAGGAAAAGGCGCAATCAGAAAAAGATTCTCACTCCAAAAACCGAGGTGGGAAAAAAACAAACTAACAATAAGGTACTAAGACCATGAATACATTTAGTAACCCGAATGAGCAGCTATTTCCCAATAGGTGGCCACTCAGTTACCTAAACTTAACTAAAATATGATAACATACATAAGGCGCCAACAGCACAAAAAAAAATAAACACCAAGACATAAAACAATAAGAACCACAACAGAAGTATCGACTTGGAACGACCAGTAATATAAAATTACTGGCGGGCTTAAACCGGTTTTTCAGGATCCTAACCTCACCCTCAGCTTAACCCACTAGCACAACCGCATAGGTGGAGTATTAGTTTTCTTGCAGAATTACACAGACGTGTTTAGTTAAATTGTAACAACCACTTTACCGTGATATTCTAAAATGCACATTGAATATGTAGCTTTGTAAATAGTGCTTAAAAGACACCAAATTTTCAGCCTTAGTACAAAATGGTTATTCTGTCATAAATTAAAAATAAAATTACAAACAATTAACCATGGTTCCTTTTGGAATCGAATATCAGCGATTTTTGTTTTTTTAAAAATTGGGCTCCATATATTATATACAATGTAGGCATAAAACATCACAAGATCTAGATGTTTTATATACAGAGCAAATATTTATCCTCATACGTAACAAAATATATAAACAAATGCCTCCAGTTGTCCATTTCTTGCCAGGGAAGCGCTTTTGTTTTTAAGATTTGTTGATGATGTAAATAGGAGAATTACTAAAACATGAAGAGTTGTCAATTTATTTCTGAATATTGGAGGGGTATATTAATAACTGAACGCAGCTGTAGAGCTTACCTTACCTTTTTAAACGTATGCTAAATGTGTTCAGAGCGTTCATGTACAAGAGGTACTTCAGCTTTATTTGAGACGTTTTTACGTATATTTGACGTATTCGAAAAGTATTTCGAGTGTATTCTGTGCGTACTAGCGTGCTTGTGAAAAAAATGGACGTGCTCCAAGCACGTACTGGACTTACTTGAATTCACCAGCGCATGTAACGAGAAATTACAATAAAAACGTACATGCATGGCTGTCGTACGGAAGCCATGCAATGACACGGCGCACATGTATAATACTTCAAAAAGTATGTATGTTTCTAATACCTGCATGTATGGATGTATCAGTGTCATAACTTCGCAAAGATGAATGGAAAAATAAATAAAACACCTGGAGATGTCAAATATTTATACATTTATTTGAAAAAAAAAAGAAATGATCATTTATTATCGGTTAAGATTCATTTTCTAACCAATGTTTAATATACTTGAGCCTATTTAGATAATACTAGTCTTTGTATCGACTACCCTGTTGAAAGTTGCAATTTTTCGGTAATTCTCTTTGGCTCCATGTTGCCAAATCTAAAGGGTCACTGACGAGACGTCAATAGTCGAAACCGTGGTATGGCCCATCCCCTTTCTTATTAATGTGTTCACTGCTCTTAAAAGGATCTCAGTTTTAATTTTTATTATCAAGTATAGCATCAATTGTGGGACTGCAGCAGGCTGACGACACATTTTTTGTGCGATAGCTGTGCATTGGCCGTTAGTCCTTCAATGATTGCCATAGATCTTGCTTTGCCTGCAAGATCATCGCACAGTGCCCACCCGGTCCTACAACGTGTACTCGAGCCTGAGGTTTTTCTGTATAAGTTAATAGTGCAGACTGAGACTGAGAGTAGAGCTCGTACTGGAACCGTGCGGTCATAGTATGACCGCCTACTATGACCGCCATACACTGACCGCGCTGAAATGGGGAAAAGAGCATAGCACGGCGTCGTGAGCTATTCGCAAGCCAGATGTCATTATCAATCATGCATTTTATAATTTTAAATGCACTTTTTAAATCAGCAGAAGCTTGAAGAAAAATAAACAATGAAAAATTTCCATGACCACATCTTCATTAAAGAAATTTGGCGCGTGTAGTGATCGATATTGGGCCCTCTTCAATCCGAATAAGACACCTAATTAACTGAGCTGATGTGCACAGTTTTGGAGTTTTATACAAA
This sequence comes from Rugalucina vietnamica, assembly GCA_964017185.1. Taxonomy (NCBI): domain Eukaryota; kingdom Metazoa; phylum Mollusca; class Bivalvia; order Lucinida; family Lucinidae; genus Rugalucina; species Rugalucina vietnamica. The sequence continues at coordinate 53,048,796 of OZ024876.1, forward strand.
TTGGATGGCCGGCACAGAAAATGATTGACTTTAATGCGACATCCGCACCAGTTTGTTTTTGTATAACTGGGTGTGCACAGTGTAGTTTACGACATTTTCGTTCTAGCTCCCCCTGTGCCTTCCATTAGCTATGCATTATGACGTACATCTATATAACTGGGTTTCTTTTTTAGTGCTGGTTTGAATCGGTGTCGAATTTTCAATTATTCATTTCGGGAAAGAGTCGCGTTTCTGGTGGATAACTAGTGCTTTGGGTGTAGCTATGCTTTGGTGTCGATTGGCTGTGATGTTCGGCCTTTTATGTGCATATTCATATATTTTATTTAGTTCACGTAACTTAGTGGCCAACTTTAGGGAAATATCTGTTCACTCAGCATGCAAAATGTTTTATCTCCAATGGTAGATCTTTTGTTCAGATTGCACCAGTTCCTGATCATTGCTTACTTTTCGCCTTTAACAGTTACAAAATGACCTACCTAGAAATAAGTTCGCATATGACCTTCAGCATCGTCCGGCACGATAACTATTTAAGTTGTTCAAATATATACTATGTAAAATAAATTTAGCAATTTTTGATGTTACATATATTTTTGATCATCTCAGAGCAATTTTGGACATTTCTTTAATTTAGATGACAAGAACAGTGTCTTAGGCACATGATACGATGAATTTAAAAACGCCATCCTTTAAAGAGGCTTCTGGAACAACCAAGAAATACAGAAAGGGTGTGGATGCAAAATTGTCATCCATTGAACACAATGCAAACAGCTGACATGTTTAGTCCATTAGGCCCATCCTTTTCAACCCCTCTTTATGAACACTGTTGATTATGTGACAAGTGAGATTGGTTTTTTTCGGTACAAACTTTACCTGACCTGCCAAAAACCGTCAACGCGCCGTCAGTAGGTCGAAATTGCCTTAATTTCGGGTAACTTGGTTTCCATTGATTTTATAAAACCCAAATAAGACAAACAAAGCACAATGCAGCCAATAGCAAGGTCAGTCACACTTGAAAAATTCAGAGCCATAACGCGTCATGCTAGTGAGAGAACGCTGACGTTAAACTCTTTATTTAAGCTCACGTTATAAAGCCAAGATAGGGAATTTGGCAAACTCTCTTTATTTTAACATATCGGTATGCAACAGACATTTAAACTCAATGCCGATTTTTGGGAAATTCCAGTTAGAAATGTAACTGTAAGGCGATAACGTAGGAGCAAAAGAAAAAACGTCGAATTCAAAAACTTACGATCTTAATTTCTCGGCGATAAAATTTTGTTTCCAAACGTTTTAAATGTTTTCGTTTGTTTTGATGACTAAAGAGTTGCTTAAGCATGATTTTGGTTTCCCACTTTAAGCAGACCTGCAAGTTTTGATCATGTGTCTAAAATTGTAACGTCACGTCAGTATCGCCGTAAGGTTTGATTTTTTCGAAATGTTTCACTTGGAAGCTCTTGCCGAAAGGGTATCACTTACGCCCATATTCCAAAATATGACTTTAATTTATCATGTGCAGAGACTGGCGAATGTTAAGAAAATTGCTAAATTTAATTTGCCTAGTATATTACAAACGTTTTTAAAACCAAATGAAGAATGATAGAAAAATCGGACAGATGAACGGTAATAAAAGATAAATCAAATGTGTATAAAAGACATGTTTAAAATTGGAATATATAAGTGAAAAACTTTGTGACATCATAGGTAATATTCATAAATAGTTAGCTATTATCTAAACACTAATGGCAATATGGCAAGTAAGTATGAATACAGTGTACACGACAATCATGAAGAAAAAATGGAAGACGAAGAAGATGGCTGGATGGCGTAATCCGATTCGTTAAGGGCGACGTACACCCAGGTATATAAACGTCGTTTATCCAACGTCAATAGTTCATACTTCAGAGAATTTAGGCCGTCGTTGGTCCTGTGACCCATGGCGTAATCCATCAATGAATATCTGAAATAGAACAATATGAAATTTTACTGCGCTATACACCGCCAAAATCTAAGGGCCAGACGTTTAACAATACGATTCTTGTGAATGTCAATGAAATGAGATTTGATACACAATACTGTTTAGTGGTTCCAATAACCAATAAACCTTAAAACCTTCAATCAATCTGCAATTAACATTGAAAACGACACAACACCATCTTCTTTAATTGGTGGGTGGGGTAGTTGCATGTATATTTAGAAACACTCTTGTTTTCACAAAATCCTTTTCTTGCTGTGGCAACTGAGTAAAAGGAATGCCCACAACAAAAATTCCCAATTCAAATCAATCTAATATTAACTTGCATCAGAAAAAAAACATGTCCGTGCAATGAATACCCCCTAAACCCCACTTTTATATAGTAAAACTGGGGAATGCAGGAGTATACCTATTTTTTCTTATTTTTGCTCAAAACATAGAATGTGGGTACTCGTTAGAACCGCCTCTGCTAGGCGGTTCCAGAGGCGGTTCTAACGAGTACCCACAATCTATGTTTTTAGCAAAAATAAGAAAAATATCAAAATTTTTCAGCTGAAATGTTTCAATTTTTAAAGCTCAAAGAATCTCTGTATATTGCATGGGCAAGTTTTCAAATTGGATAAAACAAAAGAATGCAACTGGGTCAGTCTGTACCCACCTGTCTGGGTTAATGGGATTATGTTTATCTTCCCCATGGTCTAACGCTTTATAAACACCCAGGTCGAAAGGAACCCTGTGTATCGTGTAACCAGCTAGTGAGATCCTGAAAGTAGAGTCACGTCATGAAAAAACATACATTCGCTTTCTTCCAACCAGATGTGATAGATTCCGGTGAGTAAATCATCCATGTAATGTACACCACCTTTGACCAGAATTCTTTATATCAAAAACAGGGGAGGGAAGGGGTATACAATGTTATTTATGTTTGATCCAAAGCATATCTTGTGGATATCGTAACTAGTTCTGGCGTGTGCCCACAATCTATGTTTTGACCAGAAGTTTGGAAAATATCAAACGTTTTCGGCTTTTTTTTTTTTTTTTTTTTTTTTTTTTTTTAAATTTTAGCATTAAAAATTGCTTTGTATTACATGGGGGAGTTTTCGTAAAGAGGGCTTGTTGTGTTTGTACCAGTGGCCAAGGCCACTCCCATGCCCTATTAAACGCATAGTCCTGCTCTTATCAGTCCTGCACTAACTTTTCAGGTTTTGCACTTATTGTTTAGACCCCTAGCTCAGCAGTTTAGCGGGGAAATTTTGACTTTTGTCCAGTAAACTCATGGGAGCCGTGGTTACAAATGAATGGTGCATTAGAAGAAAGTGGTCATCAGCTAGTATTGTACCGGATGGGCCACCCAGTCCACCACGTCCACCAAGTCCGTTTGATGTTACAGTAAAGGACCACAGGGAATTTTATTGCAATAGATTTCAACGTCACTGTTTCATTTTAAAAAGTATCAGAAAAGTGCTGGTCACCTCTTCAACCCAGAACGTCAGGTTTCCCATTATAAAGCGACGAAATGCAGTTAATTACAATCACGAGACAAGCTAGTGTCTAAAAGAGACTATATGAGCCTGTGCATGAGAAAACCAACAATTTGGGTTCCGACCAGGTCCAACACAAACCAGGCTGTACAGTCACAGAAGATGGCTAGAAGCTTGAAATTTCGGATTTAAGTAGAAGAGGAATTGTACTATCCTTGTAGCGAAAACAAAGGCGCTGATCAGCTTCGCGGTTACCGCGAAGCTGATCTGCGCCTTTGTTTTCGCATATGCAGATTGTTGGTTTTCCCATGCAGTGGCTCATATATCTGTAGAAATGTTTAGAAAGTAAAGGATAAAATAAGCCGCGTTAAAAGCATTTCAACTGATTTTTTGTAAGATGCGGTGTCTAACACACAGCTGCTTTTAAAACACACCAACTGTACAAATCAGAAAATCTACAAGTTTCTACAAGTCTTGTGATTCGGGTACTACATGTACTAGTAAATCCGCTGTAGGTACATATACGTTTGTGTGTGTATTGGCAGGGAATACAAAGGCGGTGTACTTTTATTCGTGTGCACGGCTCATACGACCCGTATTATGTCTTCTCGTTAACATGCATTTGCAATTAACTGCGTTTTGTCGGTACATAAAAACAAAAGGATCGCCTACTGCGTCTTTGAAATGTCACACGAGTTTATTCAGTCAAGTTATTGACCGAAACATACGTTCCTTTATAAGAAAGTTAAAGCTAAATGTCGATGTACTTTCCCAGAAATAATTCAAGAGGACTATGACGACAAGACGAAGATAACACTCCGAAATTCTAGTTTCGCCACGACGCGGTGGCGCCGAATAAAAAGGCACGTGTAACACTATAAGTACAAACTTGCGTCGACGATAAGCTAGGTCTTGTCATATAGCGACCTCGAGATGGTTTTCAAAGACTGTGACGTTTGCAACTTCTTGAAGCAGAATATCATTATCATTTAACAGAAGAAGCAAGAAGAGTGTGTCTTCTGTTTTCAGAAGACTGAAAGCGATCGTGATTCATTGCCTTCCACTTCCAAATGGCCTCGTCTGCAACAAATCACACTAGGATACATAAAGAGTGCCAAGAAAGACAACTTTGCTTTTAGCTTGGTTTTAATGTTTCAAAATACTCTTATGATGAAATGAGACTTTTATTTGGATCCATGAAACAAATCACACTAGGATACATAAAGGGTCACGGTCAAGAAAGATAACTTTGTTGTTAGCTTGGTTTAAAAGTTTCAAAAGACTCTAATGATAAAATAAGGCTTTTATTTGGACCCATGAGAAAAGATATAAACACACAAAAAGATAGAAACACACCAATTATCTATCAAATACCATGCCGTGAACGAAATAACGAACAATTTTAAATGCTTTGACATTTGGATCACAATGGATGTATCGAACAAAATAATGTACTAAGAATACATTCCATTTTATGCATAAACCCTAAATACACTTGTTTTTCAACACATATAAACCAAATATGGTTCAATTTTTCGTATAAAAACAGTAGACATATCATTGAAAACGTGATTTTTGAAGCATTTAATGTAAGACTTTGTATCACCCAACCAAATGGCACGCAGAATCTAAAATCAACATAATTATTCATTAAAATTCATTCTTTTTCTTGATTTTATCATAAAAATGTTCAATTTCTTTGCTGCGGAATGACCTTCCTGAAATCCATTTTCAAACCAGCGTCTAAGACCATACTACTTGTAGGCCTAGTATGTTTCTGTTAAAGTGTTAAATTAAGTAAGGAATATCTCTTTGCTGTTAGCTCAGTGTTTCATTTAAGAAATGAATTTCATTTTTCTGGTGTTCATGGAGCTATGAACCGCAGTGGGTCGCGTGCAAAGTGAATGAACCCCGAAGGGGTTCATGTAAGCTTTGCTAGCGACCCACTGCGGGTCGCGTGCAAAGTGAATGAACCCCGAAGAGGTTCATGTAAGCTTTGCTAGCGACCCACTGCGGTTCATAGCTCCATGAACAACAGAAAAATTAAACTCATTGCTTATATTTACATTCATTTCTCTCTATCGCTTGTTGAAAAATCACCAAGGCGGTCACATTTACCAGCAAACAGAGAATCTACACACAGTGTGTGTTCAAACAGCGGAACGGCGTCGACGTTTACAACGTCCAATCAGATTGGCGAGATTCATGTTTTTTGACGTCAAGTTTGGATTACGTCACGTCGCGTGACACAATGTTGTTCATGGAAGTATGAACACAGATGAACATCTAATGGTTCATCTAAGGAGGTTTTAGAAAAATGTAAATATAAGAGGATATAGACACAATAAGACTTTTATTTGGATGCATGAGAAAATATATTGAATGTTCTATCGAATACCTTGTCACGAGCAAAATAACAAAGCTAGTACCCCATTTTTAATGATTTGACTTTTGGATCAATCACGATGTATAGAACAAAATAATGAACCAAGAACCCATTCCATTTGGTACAGAAACACTATCTGAATCAGTTGTCCAAAATTTATATATTAAATTTTGTTCGATTTTTCGTAGAAAGCGTGTCATTTCAGAAGGTATAAAATACAACAAACATCCTTGGGCATGAAACATGATATTTGAAGCCACTTGTATCAACAACCATCAAAGTGTACACAGAATCAACGTATTCATTCTCTAGAATGTATTCTTAGTTTTATACGCTCGTAATTTCAATAAAATGTTTTCAAATTCTTTGCTGCGCCACGAACTTTCTGAACAATCCCATCAGGAAAACATGTCTGTGTAATGTATACCCATTGAAGCCCACTTTTATATAGCAAAACTGTGGTATACATGGGTTTACCTATTTTTTTTATTTTTACTCCAAAACATAGATTGTAGGTACTCGTTAGAACCGCATCGGCGATGCGGTTCTAACGTGTACCCACAATCTATATTTTGAACAAAAATACGAAAAATATCAATTTTTTTTTTTCAGTTGAAAAGTTTCAATTTTTAAAGCTCAAAATATCTCTGTTTATTGCATGGACAATTTTTCGTAATCCTAACAAACCTGCGCCTAAGATCATCATCCTCCCCACCCCAGCCGAAGAACACATTACTGAACCCATTGATAGCCTGGAACTGCTCTGGGGTAAAAGATATCACTCCACCGGCGTACTCGAAATACGGTAATCTGAAAGTAAAATATGATTTAAAGGATTTCTTTTGGAAGTTTAAAGCCTCCTCACACATAGATATAGACTTGCGTTGCTGCTCTAAAACACAGATTGTGTACCCATGTTTTGAGCAAAAATAAGAAAACACTTTCTAAAATTTCTACTAAAAATTGACAATTTTTACAACTTAAGAAAAATCTATATATTATATCGGTATGTTTTCGTCACGATTACGAAAAAAAAAAAAAAAAAAAAAACAAAAAAAAAAAAAAAAAACGAGTTCTTTTTTATTTATTGTTTTACGAGACAATCTACTTCTGTTTAAGGTGTTGACAGGGACTTGAAACAATAAACTAGTAAAGAAAAGATATCTAATCTACGCAAATAAACGCAAGTCTACGTCGAGTGACTTTCGCTTACGCGTGTCGAGGCCTTAAAATCAGCAATTTCTCGAAGACCGAATAGATAGATCATGATCGAATATTTACGGCAGTAGTTGGAGAATGAATGTTTAGTGAAAAGATATGTATTCTACATGTGCTCGCCAGATTCTTCATTCAACGAAATCAATAAAACATAATATTATACCATAGCGACAACTGGGCTATATCATCATACTCACTTATAATCAAATTTACTATTTGCGGAAGACATGTGGCGGGGGCTATCTGAACAGACATAAAGGTTTCGGTTGTCCGTGGGTAGTAAATCAACGTCATGTATGACGTAGCACGTAAACTTGGCGTCTGACTTCATCGCCACTTGAACACCAATATTGACCAGAACTCCACGATTAAACTTCGTCGGTAATGCCTGCAAGAGGATCAATTACACACATGTAAATTTAAAAATACATTCATATTTTTTTCCGCTGAATAAAATTCGAAGCACTGAGCACCCTATCCGGGCCTGATCTCTTTGCTTGGATTAAAATAAAACAAGAAAAATTAAATAAAAATCAATAAATAAAAGCAAGCATGATGCATGAAAGGGGAGAACCATATGATAACGACGATCAATTCCAGTCGCCATTAATGGGTTAAACCCCAATTTTCAATAAGAAGGATATACATGAGAAAACCGGATTTTCGCCAATGCGAAAACAAAGGCGCAGATCAGCGTCCTTGATTTCTCTACACGGATAGTATAATCCCTCATCTTCTTAAATCCGAAATTTCAAGCTTCTAACCAGCTTCTGTGGCATCATAGACCGGTTTGTGTAAGACCTGGTCGGAACTCCGGAAGACCGGTTTTCTCGCGTAAATGGCCTTACCGGTTCAACCACGTAGATGGCATACTCCAGCTGTTGAGACTGAAGAAACTCGTGCATATAATTAAGGAATATCTCCAGATGTTTTTCTCTGTCCCGATAAGGTACTATAATAGCAACTCTTTCTCGAGCCGTGCAGTTTTTGGGCTTGAAATAACCCCCGGGTCGGATTTCTGGTGTTGTTTGTTGAACCTTAAATTCTGAAATTTTTTTTTTTTTTTCATGGAGGAAAAAAAACAAATGGATTTTCTTTCCTCTTTTTTGTTAAAACTTGGTTCTTTTGGAACAGCAGTGTATATGTGTCTGTACATATATGTTATTCAGAACCGGAAGCTGGACTCATTAAGAAAACAACTGCATATTGATTCTGGATAATAAAATAAGTATTTACAGCCAAAATACACGTGGTCTTAACTGCACCCAAAAACGCAGGGATGTTTTTCAATACTTAAGACAAAAGAAATACAATATAATATGCTTGCAGGACATACACTTGGAAAATAAAATGGAATCTTATATTAAAAATGAATGGGGATATAAAATATTTATGTCAGGTTTAACAAGTAATAAAAGGGGTGTAATGATTTTATTAAATAATAACTTTCAACATGATATTGGCAGAGTTGTAACTGATCCAAATGGTAATTTTATAATTTTAGAAATCAGTCTAAAAGGTAAAAAAATAACTTTGGTTAATATATATGGGCCAAATGAAGACTGTCCACAATTTTATCTTAACATAAAGCAAAAAGTTGAAGAATTTGATAATGAAATGGCAATTATTTGTGGTGATTGGAATATGATTATTGATCCAGATTTAGATTGTGAAAATTATAAACATATTAATAACCCTAGAGCTAGGAGTGTTGTGAGAGAATGGTTGGACTTATTTGATTTTATTGATGCATACAGATTAAACTATGATGAAAAAAAAGAATTTACATGGCGAAAATTAAACCCAGATAGAAAACAGGCAAGGCTGGATTTTTTTCTTATTAATTTTGATGTTGTAAATCATCTTGATGACTGTCAGATAGTGCCAGGATATAGATCTGATCATTCTGGAGTTATTTTAAAATTAGACTTTTTTGAACACCCACGCGGCAAAGGTTATTGGAAATTTAATAATTCTCTGTTAAAAGATAGGAAATATATAAAAATAGTTAAAGACACAATAGCTGAAGTTTTAGATTTGCATGTAAAAGAAAGTAATAATAATAAGAATAATAATAACAATAATAATAATGATAATAATAATAACGAAAATAATGAATATACAATTAACGATCAGCTACTGTTGGAAACAATTCTTATGATGATCAGAGGAGAAACAATAAAGTACAGTACATATAAAAAGAGAAAACAGAGTGAAGATGAAAAACAGTTAGAAAAAGATATAGAAAAACTAGAATTCAAAATAACAAATTACTTAAATGATATAACGGAAGAAGATATAAACAAATTGGATGAAAAAAAGAATGCACTTCAAGACATAAGGAAAGTTAAAACAGAAGGTGTCATGCTCAGATCGAGGTGTAGATATGAAGACCTGGGGGAGAAACCATCTAGTTATTTTTTAAACTTAGAAAACAGGAATTTTATGGACAAAGTAATTACAAAACTAGTTGATGCAAATGGAAATGAATATAATAATTCTGTTGATATATTAGATTTACAAAAACAATACTACCACAACCTATATAAAGAGGATAACAATGTTATAGATGATGTACCATTAAATGAAGTAATTGGGGATAACACATGTAAATTAAATGAGGATGAGTCCAACAGTCTTGAAGGAGAAATAACATGCTCTGAATTAGCAAATGCATTGAAAAACATGAAAAACTCAAAATCACCGGGCATGGATGGATTTACTGTAGAATTTTTTAAATTTTTTTGGGTAGACCTAGGGAAGTTTATTTTGAGATCAGTCAACTATGCATACAAAAACAATTCTCTTTCTATAACACAAAACCAAGGTATAATAACATGTATTCCAAAACCAAACAAATCACGTCATTTTTTAAAAAACTGGAGACCAATTTCACTTCTAAATGTCATATATAAATTAATGTCATCAGTAATTGCAAATCGTCTTAAGTCTGTTTTAGATAAACTTATCAGTAACGACCAGAAAGGTTTTATTTCAGGAAGGTATATAGGGGAAAATATTCGAACTATCTATGATATCCTATTTGAATCCAAACAACAACATATTCCTGGTTTGTTAGTCTCAGTAGACTTTCAACAAGCTTTTGACACGGTTTCCTGGAAATTTATAGAAAAAGTTTTAGACTACTTCAATTTTGGCCCGTCCATAAAAAAATGGATAAGATTATTTCAAACTGGTGCTCAGTCATGTATTTTACAAAACGGTCATATTTCAGATCCATTTACTCTACAAAGGGGCTGCAGACAAGGGGATCCAATATCACCCTACATTTTTATTCTTTGTGTTGAAATCTTGGGTAAAATGATAAGAAATGATACTACTTTGAAAGGGATTATGATAAATAATAAAGAATATAGGCTGTGCCAGTATGCCGATGACACTCAACTGTTTTTAGATGGGTCCGAGAAATCTTTACATCAATTAATGTACATCTTAAATAAGTTTTATTATATGTCTGGTCTTAAAATAAATGAGGATAAAACTAAAGCATTATGGATAGGCGCTATGGGTAGGTCAGAAAAAAGAATCTGTATTGAATATAATTTAGACTGGGAACAAAAACCATTGAAAATATTAGGGGTAACTTTCACAGCAGAAGTATTTGACATTTGGGATCAGAACTGGGAAGACATATTACATAAAGTTAACTCATTACTGAACATTTGGTCAAAGAGAAGATTGACATTACCAGGTAAAATAACAATAATAAAATCATTAGTTTTATCAAAATTCACTCATTTATTTTTGGCTCTCCCAAACCCACCAGGGGTATTTCTGAAACTTTTAGAGAGGAAACTGTTTAAATTTCTATGGAGTAACGGTCCGGACAGGGTTAGTAGGAAAAACATTATTAAAAATATACAAGCAGGGGGGCTGAGAATGGTAAATATTAATGCTTTTATCACTTCTTTAAAGGTGACTTGGTTAAGACGTTTAATTGTATTTTCTCATAGCGATAGTTGGAGTAACCTGAGTAGAATAAATTTTGATAAGCTTTTCGCAGTAGGAGATTCATATGCTAGAGCAATTATTAATGATTTACATAACCCTTTTTGGATAGACATTTTAGAAAGTTGGATTAAATACTTAAAGTCCTTTAAAGTTGACAGTTTAGTTAAAATATTGTTTTCACCACTATGGGGTAACTCTAACATTCATGGAAATGGAAATTACATAATAAATGAATGGTTTAATAAAGGGATTAGAAATGTGTTAGATTTAATGGATGATGATGGATATTTTAATGATTTTCAAACGTTACAAGAAAGGTTTGGTATTCATGGTACTTTTTTGAATTATTTACAGTTAATTAATCGAATACCAAGAGCATGGAAAAATATTGTTAATGAAAATAGAATGAAAATTGCTTCTTTTAAACATAATGTGCCAGTAAATTGCTATGTATTTTACCTGTTAAGAAACAAAAAAGGATGTAGAGATATATATGACATAATACTTCCATTAAATGAAATAATAGTACCAGTTAAGTGGCAAGATGAAATTGGAGAGATACCGAACAATGAATGGGAAAAAATCAACAAAAATCTACACTATATCAAAGAAATCAAATTGCGAGACTTTCAATTTAAGATAAATAACCGAATTCTTGTAACAAATTCCTTTCTCTTTAAAATAAAAAAGAAAGATAATAACAAATGTTCGTATTGTAATCGAGAAACAGAAACTATAAGTCACCTACTTTATCACTGTGACAAAGTTGCAGAATTTTGGGGAAATTTGAAAATATGGTTAGAACAAAAAGCTTCCATCTATCTACATATTGATTTGAAGACAATTATGTTTTCTAAATCCACACAGGCTCTGTTAAGTTATTTAATTACAGTGGCAAAGTATTATATATATAAAAGTAAATTCTACTCAAAAAATCTATGCATAAAAGGCTTTGAATCTTTTCTTAGACAGAAATTTATAAATGAAATGTATATTTCAAAACTAAAAGGTACATACGATAAGTTTTTAGGGAAATGGTCGAGTCTTTACAATTATATGTCAAAACTTTAACCTGGTAACATATGTCTTTTGCAAATTTTGCAAATATTTTAACATTTAGGTATGTACGAGGTTAGCATGTGTTGTTTTGGCAAACTAATATATTATAAGTAATACTTATAAAAGATTAGAGATTTTATTAAATATCAATCAGGAATTTAGTTTTTTTAGCCGAGTCCAGTTTCCGGGAAAATAAATAGAATAGGGGAAACGATATAATAGATAGAAAATTTAAAATTCTACGTCTAGCATTCCTGAATTGTAAGTGTAGATCTATATGTACCTTTAAATTTTTGTATAGAGTGGGTGGTGAGGGATTTGGCTTCAGACAAGGCATGCTATAGATATGTTTTGAAAGTGCAAGTATTATATACGTATTACGAATATTAGAATACAATAAAATTTTACGATGCAGGTTTGTCATCCCGTGTCAACAGTTTGTTGACTCTGGAGGACAGGCCTGCATACCCGAAAACCCATTTCTTTCTTTTAGATTTAGCATGCTTTGTCGGAGCTTTTAAAGCACATCCTCATAAATATCACGGAAACAAACACTTATAAATTGCACTTCTATCTAAACACCACTTGTTTCAGGGATGCTTGCTTAGTACTTTCTATTAATTACAAACTTAGTTGTATATGTATAAGTAATATTTAACTGTACATGCATGTTTTCTATGTTGTTTCATTGGAATCAAATAAACCAGAAGAAAAGTTAAAAAAAAAAAAAAAAAAAAAAAAAAAAAAAAAAAAAAAAAAAAATTCTGAAATTTAACAATAGAGAATCCATATGTAGTAAATTACATGTATTCCTCAAATGAGCCGCCTCATGGGAAAACCAACAACCTGCATAGGCGAAAACAAAGACGCAGATCAGCTTCGCGGTAACCGCGAAGCTGATCAGCGCCTTTGTTTTCGCTACACGGACTTACAATTACTCTACTTTCTAAATCCAAAATTTCAAGCTTCTAGCCAGCTTCTGTGCTTGTACAGCTCCGTTTGTGTCGAACCTGTTCGGAAACCACATTGTTGGTTTTCCCACGAGGTGGCTCAAATGTAAGGACACCCAGTCAGATATTCTCCTTTGATCCTAAAATGAACCGCGTCATGGGAAACACTTTTTGCTTAGATGAAAACAAAGACGCAAATCAGCTGTGCAGTAACTGCACTGCACAGCTGATCAGCGCCTCTGGCTGCGCCACACGCGTGGTAAAATCCCTCTTCTCGTCAAATCCGGAATTTCAAGATTCTAGCCTTCTTCTGTGACTGTGACAGGCCGGTTTGTGTCAGAGCTGGTCGGAAACACTGAAAACTGGTTTTCTTACGTCGCGGCTCATATCATGTGACTTACCTAAAGATGATTTCCTTCTCGAGACGTCTTAATTGTAAGATATAATATCAATGAGTATGTTATTAAATTTCTTGCTTGCCTTGCCCTTCTTATTTTAATTAACAAGAAAATATGATAAATTGAAGAACGAACGAGTTTTATATTTCCGTCACGTTTAAACAAAAAAAATAACAGAGGTGCTGTAAACGCTCAGCTGAGAATCTGTGATCTACTACATACTCGAATCCTTGTCCTTGTGCATAAGCCTGTGCAGAGAAAATACAAATAATAATCTATTTTTTCATTTCTGCCATGTTTCCCCATGAAATGACATTTTTTCATTTCCACATCCAAATGCATAGGTGTCCTAAGTTGACATTGCAATTAGATATATGTCAAGCTCATCCCAATGTCATGACGTAGAGTTCCAGTTACTGATGCCAAGTTTCAAACTCATACGCCTTGTGGTTTTGGAGAAAGGTAAAAAAAGGCAACGATCAGACAATCGCGCAATCAGAAAGAAATTCAACTCCAAAAATCGAGGTTGGGGAAAAAACTAAATTAACAATCAGGTACTAATACTAAGAAAACATATAGTAAGCAGAGTGAGTAGTTAGTTTGCCAATAGGTGGCCACTCAGTGACCCAAACTTAACAAAAATATGAAAACATACAGAAGGTGCGAACAGCACCAAAAATCCAACACAAAAAGAACCACCACAGAAGTATTGCCTTGGAAATATCAGTAATATAAAATTACTGGCGGGCTTAAACTAGTTTTAGAGGTACCTAACCTCGCCCCCAGTCTCTGCAGTGGCTCTATTATACACAAATATAAACAAGAAATAAGTAAAGAAAATATAATAATATGTAATATTTATAACGGAAAGCAGGGTGAGCAGCTGTTGAAGGTAATGTGGTCACAGTGCTAGCTTGGACAGAACAAGTAAAATGAAGAGGGCTAAGTGAACAGCCAAATGATATTCGGGTGGCCACAAAGTCATGCAACATGAAACTCATACTTTGAATAACACGGATAAATTTGCATCACAAAAGCAGTACCGCATTGGAACGGTCAGTTACAAGTACTACTGGGGGAGGGGGGCTTAAACTAGTTTTACAGGTACCTAACCTCACCCTCAGGTGCAGTGGTTCACAACATTTGGTTCACAACATTTAGTTAGTTGTTTGCTTCTCATGGTGAATCTCTAACTGGTCAATGAATCATCAAGGACAAACAAATAAATCATGATAACCACCATGATGAATAAAACAAAAACAAGGACTCGCAGATTCAGTAAGCTGCCTGACGATGGAAATACCTGGGCACCATCGGAGCAACAGAAAAACACCAGTAGAATACCGGCGAACTAAGCAACAGACAAAAAGCTCCGGCCCCAACCAGTTTTAAGTCGGGGCCATCATAGAGTCTGACGCCAGTCTGTTTCGGACACAGTCACAAACGACGAAAAATATGAACCGCGTCATGGGAATACCAACATTACACAAACAGCCTTTGTTTTCACTACACAGATAGAACAATTACTCTTCTTTCTAAATCAAAATTTGCAGCCTCTAGTCATAATCTGTGCTTGTACAGCTCGGTTTGCGTCGAAACTGTTTGAAAACCACATTGTTATTTTTTTCATGACGCGGCTCAGATAATGCGGGTTTTACCATTCAAAGTCATAACGATAAATCATTCCGATTGATTTTAATATTGATTAATTGAGATACTGCATTCACCATACATTACCCCTGCATGCATGCACCCAAATAATAATCAAGATATTTCTATTCCGAATGAAATGGAATTGTGTTTATGTCGATTTATTTTTCTATACATTCTTGTTCGCTGGCTGTCACTACATTTTTTGATCTTTTAATTAAAAAAAAAAACAAAAAAAAAAAAAAAAAAAAAAACAAAAAAAAAAACGAGTTTCAAAGTCTCGGGATCAGTAACTGGTGTTCAGGAATAAAATAGTTATTACACACCATGAGTCTAAATTATGTATGGTAAGCACAGACGATCGTAAATGAAACGGCTTTTATTACAGACTTTATTACAGAGTTTGTCAAAAGGCTCAAAGACCAATGCATCTAGAAATCGTTCACAGATTTTAATTAATACAAACCAATAATTGATATCACATAAATACTTTCCATTGGAATTTTCTCAAGAGTACTATTTGAATACGAAAATTCCGACATGCTTTTGAACAAACTCGAGTAATTCAAAGAGGACGCTAAACAAAAACTCCAAAAGACTAAAGACTGCAAATTATATATACTTGAAAAGTATTATATATACTTAAAGCTATTCATTTTAGTTGGTTGGGGCCGGAGCTTCTTGTCTGTTGCTTGGCCCACCGGGGTCCAACTGGTGTTTTTCTTTTGCTCCGGAGTTAGTAGGTTATTCGGCGCCCAGGGATCTCCATCGTCGGGCAGCTTACTCAATCTGTGAGTCCTTGTTTTTGATTCATCAGGATGTTTATCATGATTTATTTGTTTGTTCTTGATGATTCATTGACTAGTTAGAGATTCATCACGAGGACCGAAGAGCTTACTAAATGTTATGAACCACTGCAGAAGCTGAGGGTGAGGTTAGGATCCTGTAAAACCGGTTTAAGCCCGCCAGTAACTTTGTGTCACTGATCGTTCCAAGGCGATACTTCTGTGGTGGTTCTTTTTGTTTTATGTCTTGGTGTTTATTTTTTTTTGTGCTGTTGGCGCCTTATGTATGTTTTCATATTTTTGATTAAGTTAAGGTAACTGAGTGGCCACCTATTGGGAAAATAGCTGCTCATTCGGCTTACGATATGTTTCATGGTATAAGTGCCTGATTGTTAGTTTGGTTTTTTCCCACCTCGGTTTTTGGAGTGGGAATCTCTTTCTGATTGCGCCTTTTCCTGATCTTTGCCTACTTGTACCTTTTGATACTGAGGATGAATACCATTTTGTGATAAATATTTTTATATTACTGGCTGTTCCAAGAAGATACTTCTGCTGTCGTTCTAACTGTTTTATGTTTAGGTGTTTAATTTGTGTGTTGTTTGCACCTCTCATGTACGTTTTAATATATTTGGCTAAGCCTGAGTAACTGAGCTGGCACATTTTTATCTCAGTACTAGTACAATTCAGCTGTCTCAAAAATATCCCAGACATGCACACAAAGGGATATGCTTGTCTGATGGGTGAGACTAACTATTTATTGATAAGATAAAATACGAATTATAATGAAAACGCATTAGCAATTATATATAACATCTCTGAGAAGCCCTTCTGGCTGCGCAGATATCAAAGAACCTTATGAAAACTCAAACTGAGAATTTCAATTCTTAATTGACGTCATGTGCCAGCTAGGTTATGGTTAAGCATCCAAGTAAAATACCTCTCATATTTGGTGAGCAACACTGTGAGCATGAGCCAAGGTCACGTGGATCAGTTAAAATTCCATCATAGTATGGCGGAAATTCGCAAATGAAATATACACCGTTCACATCAGAACGACATGTGTGTGTATATAGATTACGCACAAATGTCAAGAGAAATACACATAATATTGAATATAAATAGTATCTTTTCCTCCGAAGGAATATTAAATGCATGCTTGGATTTAACCCAGCATTTTGTCATGGTATTTAGGAGGTTTATTGCAAAGGCATCTAATTCCGTTCACAATGACACTATACTTTGTTACTAATTCCGGTTACAAAGGAATGACACCATACTTTGTACTAAGGTTACTAATTCCGTTCACAAAGGAATGACACCATACTTTATACTAAGGTAACTTATTCCGGTTACAAAGGAATGACACAAAGTAACTAATTCCGGTTACAAAGGAATGACACCATACTTTATAGTAAGGTTACTAATTCCGGTTACAAAGGAATGACACCATACTTTGTTCTAATAAATAAATAAATAAATAAATAAATAAATAAATAAATACTTTGTACTAAGGTTACTAATTCCGGTTACAAAGGAATGACAACAAACTTTATACTAATGTAACTAATTCCGGACACAAATAAATGACAACAAATTTATACTGAACAATAATGAAAACGTATATTAGAAATGCACTTAATATTACAAAGTACAACACATAATAGCCCGGCCTTCTGTTAATTGTACATTAACAGGTTTTTTTTGCATACTCTGGTCAGCGTTGTGATACGTTAGCTCGCATTCAATATAACCGATTTGGTATCTTTTATACGAAACACATATGTAAACTTGCATAAACGTATGGTTCTCAATGACTTTATTACATATGCAAATCACATAGCCTAAGCTTCGGTTACGAGAAAGCTTGTTTTCCTTGACGACAAATTAACTAAGCTGATCATCTGTATGGTTATAGAGCAGATTCATAGCTCTTTCATTTGCTTCGACATAACAATAATGAAGTCATTTTTCTGAACAGCCCAGTCTGTACCGGAAACAGTCGCAAACCTCGAAAAATATGTTCTAGATCGGTTTTATCATTCAAAGTCATCACGATAAATCATTTCAATTGAACTTAAATAATATTGATTAATTGAGATTATGCATTCCTGCATGCATACATACACCCAACGAATAATTATGATATTTCTATTTTGAATGAAACGGATTTACGTTTATGTCAATTTGCTTTTCTATATTTGAGCCGAAAAAAAAATCGCTACACGGATGGTACAATCCCCCTTCTTGGTAAAGCCATATTTCCAGCCTCTACCCATCTTGTGTGCTTGTACAGCTCCGCTTGAGTAGGACCCTTTTCGAAAAACAACATTGTTCATTTTCTCATGACACAGCTCATTTCTTATTCACTGAATTTCACTACATGTTTATTTCTTTTGATTTAAAAGTTGAATTCGAAGTCAAGGGAGCAGTTAGTCTTCGAACGTGTGAAAAGGTACAGTCATCGAGCGTCTGTGATCGTAAAGCCTTCATTTACCATTCGCTACCACTTCCTATATCGTTCGTGAGTGTTTCGAGTACAATTAAGTGGTATTCGTGTGTCCATCGTGTGGACCTACGGTAGGCTTCGTAACATTGGCTTTTTACCAAATTCGTGACGAAAATGGCGCGAAATTCAAAATTTCATATTCGTGTGGCCTTTGTATGCCAAAATTGGCTAGATGTGACGCCAGCATCAACGATATGTATAATAACGAAATATACACAGTATTATAGTTGACTCGCGCGATTTGACAATACATAATGAAAGGCCTTTTCATTGATGTTATGCACAACAATTAATTTTAGATACAAGCTGAGAAATTCTAACTCCTTATAATTTATTTTTGCTAAAAAAAAAGCTATTTTTGCTAAAAAAAAAAAAAAAGTATATTTTAAGTTTATTTTAAGTATAAGTATATTTTAAGTATGTTTTTAAAATGTATATCATAATTTATTTGTTTATCCTTGATGATTCATTGATTACAGATTCTACTCGACGGCTGAACAACTAACTAACTGTAGTGAACCACGGCATAAGCTGGGGTGAGGTTAGGGCCACGTACACCGGTTTAAGCCCCTCCCCCGAAGCCACCCCCCCCCCCCCCCGTAATTGTATATTACTGACCGTACGTGTCTGTTGTGACTCTAATTGTTTATGTTTCGGTGTTAAATATTTGTGCTGTTTGCACATCTCCTGTATGTTTTCATATATTTAGCTGAGCCCGGGTGGTCACATATTGGGAAATAACTGCTCACTCGACTTATGATATATTCTCTTTGTATTAGTACCCGATTGTCAAATTAGATTTTCCCTCGGTTCTTGGAGCTGGAATTTTGTTCTTACTCTTACACATTACAAGGACAGGTTATCATGATATTTTTCGACCATTAGGCAACTATGTGTAAGGTGTTAGGGGCGCCAATTTATTTCGAGTACATTGCGGACCATATTAGCTAGAAGCCACATCAAAACACCTCGGCGAATAAAAAAAACGTCATTAACTCGTATAAGCCAGCCGTACCCTTTCAGTATGGGGCATAGGCAAACAGTATAGCCCCAGCTGTGACGCCGCAGAACGCGGCGTCCCATCTGGGGCTATTCTGTTTCGTCGAAAAATGGAATAAAAATTAAAATAACTCCTAACGCCCTTAAAATGAAAGTGGACTCACCCAAATGACAATGATGGGTGACTCCATTCGTCATATATGGGTTATTTATCAGAATTATAATGATACAATTTCGGACTTGTGTTGGAGCAGTTGGTTGACCTTTGTAAACTTCAGTCAACCAGACTGTTCAACACATGTTCAACTCACAGCACAAGTTTAATCCATCAAAAGCAAACCATACATGTCTATGTCTAAACAAATCTTCTATACAAACCGAGCAGCTCATTATGATATGCATCACGAAAACATGTCCTTGTAATGTTTACCCCCTTGAACCCCACTTTTATAAAGTAAAACTGGAGTTTGCAGGGGTATACCTATTTTTCTTATTTTTGCTCCAAAACATAGATTGTGTACCCACAATCTATGTTTTGAGCAAAAATAAAAGAAAAATATCCATTTTTTTCCGATGAAATTTTCAATTTTTACAGCTGAAAAAAATCTCTGTATATTGCATGGGCAAGTTTTCGTAATGCAAGCCGCTGTGACAGTTTTGCTTTGTGAATGACTATACTATATTTATTCTAATGACATGAAGTAATTATATATTTTTACGTACACAATATGTAATTGCTTTGAGTAGAACGAACTGTTAAAGCTTTCTGTAGAGGTTGCCCTTATTCGCAGCTGAGAAACACGTAATACGGAATGGGTGACGCACAATGAAATTCTGTCCGAAGTTGAGATGAGAAATTCGAGTTTTCTCCTATCGCGTCAAAGAAGAAATTGAACATTTATTGAATGAAAGTAACATAAGGAATCCAGGTTATTTCGTTTTCGCAAACACTTCCGCCCCATGAACAATTTAACATAGTACTTCGATCATAATATTAAACATTGAAGTGTTTGCGAAAACGAAATACATATAGCCTGGATTTCTTATGTTATTTTCTTTCAATAAATGTTCAATTTCTGCATTGATTGCACCTACCTATCATTCAGTAGAAGAAACGCTATAGGGGAAAACCAGAAAGTCTAACCTCAACTTCGGTGTGTGTCACCGATCATTTATCGGTTTGTATGTATACAATACCAGGTGATTCTCAGTAGTGTTATTTGTCGCATTAAAGCACAATATTACGTTTAGTTTGTGGATACATGTATTTGTGGAACAATTCTATCGAGACCGTCCTTGTAAATAAAGAACCAACAACCATCATACTAGCAGTAGGACACGCCATCATAGGTCACGCTATGTTTTCATAATTTGATATTTTATTACATTGCAAATAATGAATACCGCATACACAGCTGTATATCGTAGGTCTACTTGCAGTACCAAAATGTATTGTGAGATTTTCTTAGCACAATAGTGTGTTATTAATCATTACAGATTTGCCTATGCTTTGTCAGGTTGAAAGTTCCAAGTGGGCAAATGACATAACATAACTTTATTTCTCTCAAATTGTATAATACAACTAGAAATTGTTTTCTATGTGAAAACTGATGTCTCCCCCCTTTCTACGTGCATGTCCAAAATATGCAAGCAAGAGTTATAGTTCTTGTGCATCACATATCCTGTCATTCTGTTTTATAAGTGTACCAAGTTTCATTGAAATATCTCTTACGGTTTTCAAGTTATATAGCGGGCACGAAACTGTATGGAAAATAAAGGGAAATAACTCCAAAGATATGAAAGCAAGAGTAATAATTCTTGAGCATGACATATCGTCTTATCATGCTTTATAAAGTGTACCATGTTTCATTGAAAAATCTCTAATGGTTTTTGAGTTATAGAGCAGACACAAAATTGTATGAAAAATAATCAAAGGGAAATAACTCCAAAGATATGCAAGGAAGACTTAGAGTTATGGTTCTTTAGCATGACACATCATCTCATCATGCTTTATAAGTGTACCAAGTTTCATTGAAATATTTCTTATGGTTTTCAAGTTATAGAGTGGACATGAAATTGTATGGAAAAATAATCAAAGGGAAATAACTCCAAAGATATGAAAGCAAGAGTTATAATTCTTGTGCATGACACATCGTCTCATCGTGCTTTATAAGTGTACCAAGTTTCAATGAAATTTCTCTTAAGGATTTCAAGTTATAGGGTGGACACGAAATTGTATGGAAAACAATCAAAGGGAAATTACTCCAAAGATATGCAAGCAAGAGTTATGGTTCTTTAGCACGACACATTATCTCATCGTGCTTTATAAGTGTACCAAGTTTCATTGAAATAACTCTTACGGTTTTCGAGTCATAAAGCGGACACGAAATTGTATGGAAAATAATCAAAGGGAAATAACTCATAAAATACTCAAGCCAGAGTTATGTTTCTTGTGCGTGACACATCGTCTTATCATGCTTAATAAGTGTACCAAGTTTTATTGGAAAATCTATAACGGTTTTGAAGTTATAGAGCGGACACGAAATTGTATCGAAAATAATCAAAGGAAAATAACTCCAAAAATACTCAAGCTAGAGTTATGGTTTTTGTGCATGACACATTCTCTCGTCGTGGTTTACATGTGTACCAAGTTTCATTGAAAAATCTTTAACGGTTTTCAAGTTATACAGCGGACACGAAATTGTATCGAAAATAATCAAAGGGAAATAACTCCAAAAATACTCAAGCTAGAGTTATGGATCTTGTGCATGACACATCGTCTCGTGGTGGTTTACAAGTGTACCAAGTTTCATTGAAAAATCTTTAACGGTTTTCAAGTTATATAGCGGAAACGATTTGTGACGGACAGACGGACAGACGGACGGACAGACGGACGGACAGACAGACGCACGGGGAAAAACAATATGTCTCCCGACCCTTTCGGGGGGAGACATAATATATGAGGTATTTAACACTGATCAAATAATATACAATGAAGTGACAAAGGTGCGTGCACAGTTTACAGACACCAATATTGATTAAGAACATCGTAAATGAACCTACTTAGTAGTTGTTGCAATAGTTTTACGCTTTTAACAGGTATTAAAATTTCGAATTTAACTATATTAATTTGGCGTCGATAATACTTAGGTACATGTAGGTATATTGCTATAGTATCATCAAAGAAATCACATTCAAAGAGGTAGTGAAATTCTCTGCATGACATCATATGTTAAATTACTATGGCGAATGATTGCATTTGCTTCGCATTTACCATTCTGAAAGTCCTCATTTTCCGATGAAACAAAAACATTTACCATTCACGTGATCTCGGCAAAACAAACGGGCGGAGAAATGCCAACGCAAATCATTTACTTCGTTTGGTTAAGTTGGCACCACGTTGGTCGCGTATCAACATGGTGTCATGAGCGAAACGTTTTTGTGTTTTGGCTATCCCAAAATCCCTGTTAAGTGAGACAATTATCCATTGGTAGTAAAATAAAAGGTAAGTACATGTATAGGAAAAAAAAAAACAAAAAAAAACAATTATTATTGCATCTCCAAGAAGCTCATCGGGTTGCACAGAGCCTAACATCAGGAAAACATGTCCGTGCAATGAATACCACCTTAATCCCCACTGTTATATAGCAAAACTGGGGGGTATGCAGGGGTATACCTATTTTTCTTATTTTTGCTCCAAAACGTAAATTGTGGGTACTCGTTAGAACCGCCTCGGCGAGGCGGTTCTAACGTGTACCCACAATCTATGTTTTGAGCAAAAATAAGAAAAATATCAAAAGTTTTCTACTGAAAATTTTCATTTTTCACACCTTCAAAAATCTCTGTATATTACATGGGCAAGTTTTCGTAATAATATTCTTACTTGACGCCATGTGCCACCCGTACATGTATGTTAAGGTTAAGGCATCTAGTACCTCCAATATCTGGTTGGCAACACTGTGGGCATGGGCGAAGGTCACGTGGATCAGTTAAAATTCCATCATAGTATGGCGGTAAATGACACACGAAATATACTCCGTTCATAGAACGACATGTGTTTGAATATAGCACATACATAAATGTCAGCATAAACACAAATAATATTGAATAAAATTTATAGCCTCGTTTTCTCCGAATCAATAAGTGCATATTTGGATTTAACCCAGCATTTTGTCGTGGTATAATGGAGGTTTATTGCAAAGGCATCTAATTCCGTTCACAAAGGAATGACACCATACTTTACACTAAGGTAACTAATTCCGGTTACAAAGGAATGACACCCTACTTTATACTAAGGTAACTAATTCCTTTCACAAAGGAATGACACCATACTTTATACTAAGGTAACTAATTCCCATTACAAAGGAATGACACAAAGTAACTAATTCCGGTTACAAAGGAATGACACCATACTTTGTACTCAGGTTACTAATTCCGGTTACAAAGGAATGACACCATACTTTCTTCTAATAAATAAATAAATAAATAAATAAATACTTTGTACTAAGGTTACTAATTCCGGTTACAAAGGAATGGCAGCATAGTTTATACTAATGTAACTAATTCCGGTTACAAAGGAATGACACCATACTTTACACTAAGGTAACTAATTCCGGTTACAAAGGAATGACAACAAATTTTATACTAATGTAACTAATTCCGGACACAAAGGAATGACAACAAACTTTATACTGAACAATACAATGAAAACGTATATTAGAAATGCACTTAATATTACAAAGTACAACACATAGTAGCCCAGCCTTCTGTTAATTGTACATTAGCAGGTTTTTTATTACATAATCTGGACAGCGTTGTGATACGTTAGCTAGCATTCAATATAACTGATTTGGTATCTTTTATACTAAACCTCCTTTTACTTACACATATGTAAAATTGCATAAACGTATGGTTCGCAATGACTTTATTACATATGCAAATCACCTGATAAGCTACGAGAATGCTTGTTTTCCTTGACGACAAATAAACTAAGCTGATCATCTGTATGGTTACAGAGCAGATTCGTGGCTGTTTCAACAATAATGAAGTCATTTTTCTGAACAGCCCAGTCGGTACCGGAAACAGTCGCCAACCACGAAAAATATGTTCTAGATAATGCGGTTTTATCATTCAATGTCATCACGATAAATCATTTCAATTGAACTTTGATAATATTGATTAATTTAGATTCTGCATTCATAATATGTTACCCCTGCATGCATACATGCGCCCAATGAATAATAAAGACATTTCTATTTTGAATGAAACGGATTTATGTTTATGTCAATTTGCTTTTCTATATTTGAGCCGAAAAAAAAATCGCTACACGGATGGTACAATCCCCCTTCTTGGTAAAACCACATTTCCAGCCTCTACCCGATGTATAAATGGTCTTATTTAGTGTTATATATAGTCCTGTCTTTTTGGCGTTTTCCTCGTAACGAACTGAACACGAGAAATATATTCCCCCATCACTTGTACGATACACCAAATTGTAACTCCGCTTTTATATTAAGCACGTCATGTTGATGCAAGTGCCAAGCATTATTCTCTTCTTTACCATACTTGTGCTTCTATTATAAACATTACACTGCACCGAGTTTATTTTTAATTTTATTTTTTCAATATTTTTATTTAATCTTTTTTACTTATCTACAAAAAATGACCCGGCCTGCTAATCAGGAGCATATTTTTAATCAAAGTTTAATGTCAAATCCAGGTAAACCTGGACATGATTTCGATGCATACGAACGCTACACCAGGGGGTGCAAATTTGCACCCGGGTGCAAATATACACCTGGGTGCAAAATATACCCGGGTGCAAATACTGCACATGAACACGGCTTTAAGTAAGCACTTCCATGCCCCCCCCCCCCCCCCCAACTGAGTTTGTTTGTAAATGAACCTCTTAAATGTAAATGCTTATATGGGTGAGACCTTTTAAAAGGATACTCATGGGTAGACAGCCAGCATTGAAATGACAGTAAAGGAAGAAGTACGAGTTGGAGATGCGGGGAATCCCATGACTCCAATAAAACTAGGACACCGCGTTTCCGGCATTATCTATACAGTAGCCCATAGACGAGAGTTGATTGGGGATTGATAGAAATGGTTAAGTAATTGGACGAACGTATCGTTAGTCTTCGAACGTGTGAAAAGGTACAGTCATCGAGCGCCTGTGATCGTAAAGCCTTCATTTACCATTCGCATCATATGCAAAACTACCACTTCCTATATCGTTCGTGAGTGCTTCGAGTACAATCGAGTGGTATTCGTGTGTCCATCGTGTGGACCTTCGGTAGGCTTCGTAACATTGGCTTTTTACCAAATTCGTGACGAAAATGGCGCGAAATTCAAAATTTCATATTCGTGTGGCCTTTGTGTGCCAAAATTGGCTAGGTGTGACGCCAGCATAAACGATACGTTTAAGTAATTGAAATAAAAACGAAATAGTATTATAGTTGACTCGCGCGATTTGACAATACATATATACTTAACCAAATTCCCAACGCACCTAGTATGGTTTTTAAAATTATTTCAAAAATGAATCGACCGAAAATGTTTAAATTCGCTGCAGGATTAGATACATCATTTTGAAACAATTTGGTTAAATTTCGTTGCGATCGGTGATTTCTATCGAAATTTATTGATATTTTGGAAACCCATGATTCGAAAAGTCTGGAAAAACGTATTGTAAACAACGTTAGTATAAGATAAGGGAAAATCGTACATAACGTTATAAAAATGATTTGAAGAACAATTTTGTTGTGTGATAGTGAGAATTTTATCAATAATTGAAATCCACTGCTTAAGAATGTTCGCTGCCAATGAAAAAGTATTCAAACTTTTTTCTAACCCCTCTTTTTTGATTTCAAAATTCAACACAAGACATTTGATAACAAAATAAATATAGGGTAGTGTGCATTTTTTCAAGCTACAGGCCTCTGAATGAAACCCCTGAGCACCATGTTTTAAATTTAGTAAAATTAATTTATTTTTTAATTCTTTGAAGCATACGTGTCTTGAACAAAGATATACTTAGAATGCTTTCAAAAGTCATAGTATTTACGTATCGCAGACTATTTTGGACCAAAAGCAAAGAAAAATTTGCAACTTGAAGTGGATGACAAAATTTTACGATTCCTTTTCCAACCCTACCCCCATACTTGAAAAGTCGGAAAACAGCAATATTTTGAAATGTGTCAAACTCATATTTGTTGATTCAAACTTTTTCTTGTATTTTCACACAGCATAGAACTTGGTAATATTGTTCGAATAAAAGAAAGAAATATATAGGGTAGTGTGCATATAAGAGAGAACCAACAACTTGAAAATCGCCATTTTCTGCCTTTTTTCGGCTGTTTTGTTTCTTAAAGCCCATTTCATAAAACCACCTAAAATTTTATAACCAGCACACCAAAGTTCCAAAGACTGACTTAGAAGACCATGTACACACATACTGCAGCTAAAATAAACATCGAACTAGTGCAATTAATTTGAAGATGTGTAATATTCAAGTTTAATCAACCCTACCCCCTAAATTTTACTGACAACTAAAATTTTCTGAAATGTTGAGAAAATTGGGTGGAAAAATGAAGTTTCTTAGATTGACAATTTTCATGGCTCATTCAATGCATATCATCAATATGTATCTAAATATAAAATATTAGGAAAATATCTGCAACCGTTTACGAGATATTTAACAAAAGAAAAACCGGAAGTTCCGAAATGTCAAATGTTAGCACCGAACATCCTTAAGTAAGTTCCCTAAAAGGGTACGTAAGCTGAACTTCAAATCTCTCAGTTCAGTTCATCTAAACAAATTAAAATCTAGTGTGTCCCCCATTAGCTCATACCACTGCTAAACAGCGCTGTCGCATGGATAGGATGTGATATTTTTTTACATTTTGTGGAATGTTAGCCCACTCAGCGCAACCAACACTATTTCTATCTGGCGACGGGTTTGAGGATTTGCAGGAATTACAAAACACTTTTATGGGCTATAGCTGAGTCTTTGTACGAGTGAACGGACGGACGGACGGACGGACGGACAGGCTGAAAGTGAAAACGAATTTAACTTTATGACAAAATGGTTGCATTTCAAACTTAAACTCGAAAAATACCAAATGGTTGTGTTTAAGAAAGCAAAAACGGCGTAATTAAGACTTCCTTATTGCATTGACTTTAACCGTACCTGCGTAAAATACGTAACCGATCGCTCTAGCCATTTGTTTAACAGATAGACGAACCATTTTTATTGACTTCCATCCGTTACATAACCAGGCTTCCAATACAAGTTTCAGAATGAGAAAAGCTACACACCACATGGAGCACGTGCAGAAAACATGTTATTCATGATTTCCTTATTGCGCGATTCCGAGAGAAAAACTGTGTGAAATAACCTAGTAGGTGTATGTAAATGCTTAAGAAACAAGCGTATGCCAAATTTCAAAGTCAAATCTTTAGCGAGAGTGAAGTTATTCAAATTTTAAAAGTAGTGCGTTGGCATTTTTGCCAAGTGTACATGTATGTATAAACAGCCACCGGTTTTTTTTTGCCACACCGGTTTTTGGCAAACTCAACATGCCTTTAAATTGATCCAAACTTCTCAAAACCACTTTTAAACATAACAATGGAACATACTGACTAATTTCTATATGTTTTCATGATAAAAAGTTTTACAGTTTGTGAGAAATTTACCGTCAAAGTTGAAATTCCCGCGGGATTTTTGAAAAATCCCGCGGGAAAAAAAAATCCCGCGGGATTTTTGGAAAATCCCATGGGAATAATTTCCCTTAATACATAATGGAAAAAAATACCATGGGAAAATTGAAGGAAAATGAAACACTTTAATAAACATTCTATAACCTAATCAAATACTTATCAATACATCAAAGCGATGTAGGAGGTGTTATTTCAAGTTCTTAATTTTTCCCGCGGGAATTTTTTACCTTGGTTCTACATTGGAAAAAAATCCCATGGGATTTTTTTGAAGTTGTAAAATTCTATTAAGCCAGTGATTGACCTATTCTATCTACAATGAGCAATATCATCGATCATTAGGAACAAGATCAAGACTCTATCATAACTTTTGATTTTTCCCGCAGAAAAAAAATCCCGCGGGAATATAATACCATGTTGATAAAATGGAAAAAAAATCCACGGGATTTTTTCCACAGAAATTTATTCCTGCGGGATTTTTTCAACATGTCCATTCAAAACACCAGTTTGGAGGCTGTAACTCAGAAACCAAAGTCGCAGACATTTCACACCATTCTGAGTAATATAAGAGTAAATTGATGAACACATATATTCTAGTCAGGTATTTCTTGACGAAATAAATCTGGTATTCGTGGCAGGCTGTTGTTCTTGGGGGTTTTACAAATATACGAGTCCTGCTCTGGGTCCATCTGTTTTATTCCTTCACACTGGTTTTCAAATAGAGTATGCATGAATAATCAATGTATCGTCTATTATGTAAATCACTTCACAGGACCTGAAACGACAATTCAAATCTCATGTTGCATAATTAATGGTCTACCACAGTATCTCAATTGTGTACAATAAAATATAGCACATAAATAAGACAGTGTGCTCAAACCTCAATTTTGTGTGTTTTACTATGGCATGAACCCCTTCGGTGTTCTTTAACTTTACATCCGACCCACTGCAGCTCATCTATAGCTCCATTAACACCCAGAAAAATGAATTTTGTTTCTTAAATGAAACACAGTTTTACTTTACATACAAAAATTACTGTTAAAACTGTGTTACACAGACTGGTGCACAGTTTAGTGATTATCTTACTTTATACTCAATGACAAAAATACAATATGGGTCTTACCAGATATTATGGGATCTAAAGGCCCTACAATCACCACCAAAAAAGGCATCTCTCTCACTGTCATATGTGAACTGTGGAAATAAGAACATAGTTAAGTATCATGCAGGCATAAATCATTCTGGGCCCTAGATTTAATAGTGAGGCATGCAGAAGGAGAATTACAAGATTGTCATCTTTACATATGGACTTTTAGTAAAAATATTGAACTTTTAAACATTGAATTGCTTGTTTTTGTGAATTAAATGCCCAATTCAAACTTAAATAAAAGGATTCTAAGAAACAATTTCAACAGTTCCAACTTCCTGAACGTCTGAAACTAGATATAATTTTAACGCCTGGACATTTCGAAGCAAATGACGCTTTAATATTAAAAAACAAAATTTCTGAGTCGCAGCACTCACTTCATATTTCAACAACTAACATCAGCTCTGTAGAGCTTTTATTGCGACTATTTTAAGAATATCTGTACATTATTTACACTGAGTTGTGGAAATGTGACTTGCTCAAGGCCACAACAGATGACGCCCCGGATGGGGATCGAACAAGGGAACCCTCAACCCAAAGTCTGATGCGCTACCGACTGCGCCAGTCCGCTCCGACCTATAATTGTAAATTATAGGTCGCCAGTCCGCTCCGACCTATAATTATGAATTTTACCATGTATCTATCTATCTTTCTATACTGCCATACGCCCTCACGGACATTCTAGGCAGATGCGCTGTCGAACAGAAAAAGGCTGAAAATTAATGAAAAGACCATCATTATAATTATACTCATTATCTGAGATATTGTGAAATGAAAGTTTTCTAAACATTTAAACAAACTGGTCTCAAAGCCAATGCTTACTTTCTCACATTTTCATCATTTCCGAAGTGAGTGCAAGATCAGAGCAAAATACATGGTTTGCATCCAAACCATGTAAATTGTTTATTTAAAAGAGATAAAGAAAAATCGTTCAATATTACAATAATGACTGTGCAAGGCAAAGTGAAATAACATGTACAACTCTTGGTAAATTTAGCGCTAAATCTACAGAGACAACTGCAGTGAATTTACTCACTACAGCAACAACTGCAGTGAATTTTCCGAGACATCTCGGTCAAAATAAAACGTGAGAGAGTTGTCTTTACTTCTAAATGTAAGTGCTTTCTCGGGAACAGGCAGTCTCGTCATTGTTGCTTTTGGGAAGGTGATTTATTCCTCTTCTTCCCATATAGTTCTTCCCTCGGATAATCGGGTATTATCGAACTGTGTGCATATGTACACGTGTCGTCCGAGACTGATTGAGAGTGCAGTTTAAAAACAGTTTATGTACAGATTAAAATTTTGATGCTGGTCTACATGTACATGGAGCTGAATGGAAGCTGGTCCCTGAAGGCCTCCAAGCTTGGTGCTGAAACTGCTGACTGAGGGAGCTGGTTCCAGAGACGTATGACACAAGTTTGGGAAGGAGTTCACTGATGATTGTGGAATGGCAAATTTCATGTTGTGGCCTTTAGAAACTCGAGCTGGTATCAGGAATGGTGTGTCGGGGATGGAAACCAGTTGGTGTACTACTCTGTATAGCACCACAGTCTTTCTCTGCATCCTCCTTTGCTGAAGAGTACTCCACTGGAGATCTGCTAGTATGGCTGTAGCACTGCTGGTTGTGCTGTAGTCGACCTTCACAAACCGTGCAGCTCTTCTCTGAACCATCTCTAGTTTATGGTGTACTGGAAGGGTCAAAATGACCGTATTATTAGAGGTGCACCCGTAAAGTAGAGGTTAACCCCTAAAATAGGCATGCACCCCTAGAATAGGCATGTACCTGCATTTTAGGGGTTAACCGATCGGTCCATGCCTATTTTGAAATAGGCATGCACCCGCAAATATAGGGGTGCACCCGCATATTTAGAGGTTCACCCCTATTTTCAGATACGGGTTAACCTGCATTTTAGGGGTTAACCCGCAATTTAGCGGTGCATGCCTATTTAAGAGATGCATGCCTATTTTAGAGGTTAACCTCTAAAATGCAGGTGCACCCCTATTTTAGGGGTGCATGCCTATTTTAGCGGTTCACCTCCATTTTAGAGGTTAACCCCTAAAAACACGGGTGCAAGCCTAAAATAGGCATGCACCGCTATTTAGGGGTTAACCTCCATTTTACGGGTGCACCCGCATATTTGCAGGTGCATGTCTAAATATAGGGGTTAATCCGCAATTTAAAAATAGGGGTTAACCCCTATTTTTAGGGGTCCATGCCTAAATAGATGTGAACCCCTAAATAGGGGTGAACCTGCAAAAATAGAGGTTAACCCCTATTTTAAAATTAAACCCCTATATTTAGGCTTTAACCTGCAAATATGAGGGTGCACCCCTAAATAGAGGTTAACCCCTAAAAAGTGGTACATGCCTATTTTAGGTGTGCACCCGTAAAGTAGAGGTTAACCCCTAAAATAGGCATGCACCCCTATAATAGGCATGTACCTGCATTTTAGGGGTTAACCTCTATCTTAAAATAGGGATGAACCTCTAAATATGCGGGTGCACCCCTATATTTGCGGGTGCATGTCTATTTTGAAATAGGCATGGACCGATCGGTTAACCACTTCGGTCATTTTGACCCTTCCAGTACACCATACTAGATGTTTCGCTTGGTATGTGGGTCCCAAACACACCAGGTGTATTCCATGATCGGCCGGACCAGTGACTTATAACATCTTTCCTTCACTGTTGATGGGCAGCTGCTAATGTTCCGCTTTAGGAAGTTGAGGCTTGTGGTTGCAATCTTAGCTGTAATGTCCACATGTGCGTTCCATGACAGGTCTGAGCCGATGGTCAGCCCAAGGTGTTTTGCAATTTTGACTGTCTGAAGCTTTGTTCCCTGGATGTGATAGTCATGGGTGAGAAGATTCCTATTGTTGGTAATCCTTATGACATCACACTTGTCTGCGTTGAACTGCATTGATCAGCCAGTCTCATTTCCAATCTTGTAACTTGTCCAGGTCTTGTTGTAGGAAAATTTGGTCTTCCTTTGACTTGATTACCCTGTAGACAAGTGAGTCATCTGCAAACAGTCTCTTAGTCGATGTAATATTATCCGACATGACATTGATGTAAACCAAGAACAGCAAGGGTCCGAGGACAATTCCTTGTGGGACGCCTGGTGTGACGTTTGTTGCACTTAAGTGGGTACCTTCAAGGACAACCTATTGTTGCCTGTCAGCCAGAAAATCTGTGACAGAAATATCAACGTAAATATTGTTTTGTTTGTTTTGTTTTCTTGTTACTCCCATCAATCAATTTCTGATTATTCTTGGGAGGTGTACATTGTACACACCGGTGTGTTTGCAGGATGAGCCTACATGCATGTGTAGGGATCTTTAACCTGCACAGGGGATGACTGTCCCTGGACAATGGGCCTGCAGTTAACGTCCCGATCCGAAGGACGGCGCACTTTGTCATGTCATTCCTGCAAATGACACGAAGGGAAACAAGTTCGGACCAACAAATTTTCCTCGCCACCGGCGGGGATCGAACCCGGGACCTCTAGCACAAGAAGCCAGTGCGCTAACTACTCGGCTACCTCGCTTCATTGATTTCACACACTTCAAGAAAGATTGTATTGTTAAATTGACATATCACCCGGTAGGCTACACCTAACATACTATTTGGTCTACCGTGTGTATATTCAAGGTGTCATTACGCTTTGTACTAAACTTGTGAAACGAACATGTAGATAAAGCCAGTTAATGCAAGTTCAGCGTTTTGCCCAGAACTGTGGTACATGTACTTTGGAATGCTCTCCTCGCCTGCATTGTAATTCGATAGCGTAATTTATATTAGAGTGTCCGTTTCGGGAGCGGGTGGTGGTTGTTCGATCCCGGTTCATACCAAAGACGTTCAAAATGGAAACAGTGGCTACTACCATCTGAATGGTTTGAATCTGAATGGTTTACTGGCGATACGCCAAATTGACAATACTTCAACAGCTTGGCGCTAAGCATTCCAAGCACTGGCTTGATTTTAAAAGACATGTCACAGAAAAGTAAAGCATGCTACTTTTTTTAGATATACCCCCATTCAGCCAATTTGAAAGAGAAATAAACACAAAACAAAATTGTTGTTAAAACTCATGAAAAGTCCTTAGTTTACCTGTTGAATGTTGATACATCAAATCATGTCAATTTCACATAGCCCATGTTAATTTCATGCTGATACTATTTTTGGGTACTCAGGAGGGGACTATAGGTTTTGGAAGTTACCCGTACGAAAAATACTACAATACTACAGCTATACTATTGCAATATGTCAACAAGATTCTTGCTAAAATTTGATTTTATAGCAATATTACAACAATAATAATATGAAATGAGTAAAAATATTGTAATAATTTGAACAAAAGTTTAGCAAGAATTTGAGAGAAAAACTACCACTGAAAATATTGCCATAAAACAGAGGAAAAAGTGCTGAGTAATAACTTCCTGTTGCATCATAGTTTTGGAGGTTCACTTGAGATTAACACACAGTAAATACACATGCTGTTTAAATCTAAGGACTGAAGAAATGTGCTCCAAGTTAAATAAGCTTAAATTTTCTATAATTTGAAGGAAAAGTTAACAACATTTTGCATGAAATGGATATATAAAGGTTAGTGTGTTTTATGCATGTTTTTAAAAAGCAATTTCAATTAACAATTTCAAGTTTTATATTGATTTAATGTTTATAATACCCCACCCACCTACACTGGCAAACAAATTTTAAATTTTAGAGTGTTTGGAGTTGGGCACCAATTTTATTCAACAAACTGGCTAAGACTGGTCATCTTTAAGCTAAGATGTTGCTTTGGTAACTTATCTCCCTAAATTAGCATGCTTCATGTTCTGTTACATGTCTTCTTCTATATGCTATGAAGTGTGTTGAAAATTTGAAATAAAATGTCAAGGTCTTTGTGTGAATATCAATATACACATACATGTATGAGCAAATTATTGCAATAATTTTTGAAAAAGTTTTGCTAAACTTTTTGAAAAAATATTGCCATACTTTTTGAAAAAATATTGCAATAATTTAAGCATTAATTATGGCCATAATTTTCCATAGCAAGAATTCTGGCAATATTTTGGCTAGAATTATTGCAATATTTTTTGACAAGATTCTTGCTAATTTGAATATTTTACCTAAGATTATAGCTGAAGTATTGTTGTCATTATAGCTTGAAAAAGACAAATTTCCTGCCAAGAATCTTGCTTTACTTTACAGCTAAAGTATTGTTGAAGTATTGCTGTACATTTTCGTACAGGTAATTTAGAAAATCTGTCAAAATAATTAACCTCCAGGTGCTGGTTTGATCTGGTTTTCATCAGTTTGGTCTAGTTTCAGAAAAATATAAGGATTTATTAATACTGAATGAGCCAATCCGGAGACAGGATTTTCTTCAGTCATATAACAAACATGTATACATATTGCCCTGGGGTGGGGGCATATGAGCCCCTGGGGTGCAAATTTTTTTCAGAATCGTTAATATTCAGTCCTACTGCCCTTTTCCTGCAAATCTTTCACTTAAAATGACATTTTAAAAGTTTTCCCCATTCAAATGCATTGGCGACCTATGTTGACCTTGCCGTAAAATAGGTCAAGGTCATCACAGGGCCATGATTTATATACACATTAAAGTGCTTGAGCCATCCATGCTTCATGCCAAGTTTTGTTGAAATCGGTTCATTGGTTCTGGAGAAGAAGATTTTTGAAGGGTTTTTACCATATATGGGCATGGCGGCCATCTTGGTCATGTGACCTAAATTTCTTATTTACACATTGGTTCTTCCTTCCTATAGATGCTTCATATAAAATTTGGCTTTGATTGGCGAAGCAGTTTCAGAGAAGAAGATCTTTGAAAATGGTGGACGACGGACGACGACGGACGGACGCCGGGTGCCTACCTATCCTATAAGCTCACCTGTGAGCCTGAGCTAAAAAGATAACTTCAGTGATGACAATACAGTAAATATGTTAAGGTGTTGATTGATAGCGGGAAGTACAGTTCTATCATTGGAGTCTGGTGATGGTTACAACGAGGTGCGCCGTTAAGTCAACGGCGGAACACTACAAACATAATATATAATACAGTTGCACAGTTCAGTTATGCTGATAGCCAGATGATGCACATATCCCATTTATCACAGGACTCTTTTTAACAATTATCTTTCTCTGTGCAGTCATCCCACCTTCTATCTTGTACCATCTTTTACTTCAAGATGTTTTGGACCGAGATGACTCCAAACAAATAGAGTAGGCGCGTAAGAACGGCTTAAACTGCTTTGATTAAACAAAGTCTTTTTGATATATTGCTCTCGAAGTCTCAGAATCTATAAAGATTTAGTTTAAAACGTTTATTGGTGTAAAAATATGAAATATGATGGATTTTAATCTCACAAGGTAAATTTTTAATCTTTTATGGCTGGCGTAATTTTATGATAACGCTATCATTAATTGATCGCCACAATGACATAGGTTTTCGCTCTGAATAGTTTACTGGTGACACGCCAAATGACATTATTTCACCAGCTACCAACAGGTAGTAGAAAGATATTGATTTATAGAGTATCTTTAAATTTTTAGAGTTTCTATTAATTTATAGTACAAATGTATCTATATAGATCAAACATGTAATGGGGTGATCGTGTGGCTCGGTAGCTCAGTCAGTGGTAGAGTGCTCCCACGCTAAGCGAGAGACCCTGGATTCGAGTCCCAGTCAGGCCACATTCTTTTTCCGCCCCTTTGACATTTGGTGGCTCAGTGTGGATCTGTGCTCGGGCTGCGAGCAGCAAAAAAAGGGACTGTCTCTTTGGTTCCGGCATGGTTCCGAGCAGATTCTGGGATGAACCTAATTAAGTAGGGGGAAATTGTAATGGGTCGATTGTGTGGCTCGGTAGCTCGATGGTAGAGTGCTTGCATGGTAAGTTAGAGTCCTGGTCGGGCCACATTCTTTTTCCACCCCTGTGACATACGCTTTAAACCGAAAACTGTTTGCGTACCACTGATTTTTACTGCGTACATGGTATGCACAGGTGTGAATTTTTTATGCGTACAGGGCGAAAAATCATGCGTACATACTATCATACGCAGTACGCATTGTTATCTACTTCGCTGCAACAGTATAAAATTTAGCTTCAACTACAAAGAATCAGAGGGATAACATAAAAATTACAATTTTGAATTTTTGACAGTGTTTTAGATAATCATTGATGAATTTTGTAGTGCAAAAAAAGCCAATGTCATGGGAACATACGGAGCAGTGTGCGGTAATCAAGTATGTTGAAAGAGCGGGCAAGACCTTACAAACACTTCGTAATTCATGAAACCCAAGGAAAGTGCATAGAAAATGGTGAGGAGTCGTGTGTTCCTCTGGTATACGCTATTTTTAAGAATCGAAAAAGTGGGAGGCGTAGGGAAGAACTGGTTGGGCTTCGACTTAGAAAATCAGATTTTTCACCAAGACAACACCACAGTGCTACAGATAAGCAGTATATCTGGGTATTTACCCAATTAAAATGTCTTAAAACCCAATTAAGATTTTCAGCTCTGCGTACAGAAAAGCACAAGAAATCTTCGATCCGCAAATCAGATTATTTTCTTTGCTTACAGTCCTATAATTTGTCAAAATCTTGTTTACCCAACTGTGCCTGCACATGCGAATAATAATAATCGAGCACATGGGTCTATTTTTGGAACTTGGTCCCCGTTTCGCCATTCATATAGTACAGAGCGTCTTGATGATCTAGACTATGAGCCAAGAATTTCAGCCAATCGATTTTCGTCGCCAGGTTGCATGTAAGAATAGAAATTGTACTTTCAGTTTGGAAGCCCAATATTCTTTAGCCTATTTCTTTCAATAATGACCCATCAAACTTGTTTTATTGAATGTAAAGTTAAGAACACTTGCTGAAATTTTATTTTTCATTATTTCCAAGCAAACAATTTATTGATTCTGCAATTAACAGCTTAAGGGCATCCTAAAATCTTACGCACTTGAACTTACGATCTGTTAACCGTACCCCATCCACTATGTCTGTATTATAGAGCTTGATGGCTCTGACTATAGTTGACTTGTACTATTTGATACGAGAGACTACGGAATTAGCCATATAGCCCCGCTTTAGCCCCGGTGGCTCTTAGTGATTTTTCCTCCTCTGAATTCTGAGTTTGATGACACGCTCAGTTATGAACGTTGTTCATGTCAAAGGCAAAGGGCTCCATACTTTGTTAGTGGACACACTTTGAGACTAAATTTTCGGCAGTTTCATTAAAATGACCCTAAATGTAAATATTGTTGTGTAGAAAAATGTTTTTCCCATTAGCATGATTAGTGTGCAAAGTTTGGACTTTCATCTTTGAAAACAAATAACACACCAAGAACAGTTCATGAACTTTCCGACTGTGCCTTGTATTTGATGCATTTGTCCAACAAGTTAAATTACTGTAGACATATGAGAACAATTTGTTATTGGAAGAATAAAAAGACCAGGAATCGCTATTTACAAGTAAATTTAAAGCTGATTTTAATTATGTCAAAGCTGTGGAAGGCATATAAGCAGTGAATATGCTGCAGCACTTTCTGAAACCATTGACTGTATAAGGCCAGTTATCTTGTTCGCATTTACATTTTTGAGTCAGAGTATATGTAGAGATCTGAGGCAGCTTATGCTACATTGATATTGTACGCATTACCTTCTAAAATTCTTGATGTTGAACCACACTGGTCAATCTATACGTTGCATTGCCGGGGTCTAAGCGGACTTGCCGGGGATTGATACGCTGATTTGTGGAATAAAATGGCGGCCAACAATAAACAAACTGCGGAAGTGGTACGGATTATCCTGCTTTTCTTCAGTTATAGTTTATTCCAAAACATCATCATTTGGCCCCATAGCATCGGAAACTAGCAACAGTTGGGAAGAGATGTTTGTTTTCTGAGAAATATCTCGAAAAATATCGTTGTACGCCGGAGCTGGCGGAACCATGTGCTACGCGGTTGAATGTCTGATGACTGTGTGTTCAAGTTTGCATCTCTTGTGAGAGCCAGGGACTGATTTCCCTCCTGGCACACACCCCTGGTGAAGTATTGCCAGTTTGGCGTGTCACCAGTAAACCATTCAGATATGCACATTATCCCTCGTTTGAGTTGGAGATTTCAAAATAAACATGGGTAAATGCCAAAGCCATGTTAGAACAATCAATTATCCTGGCAAAAGCCATCCAGAGGCAGGCTACTTAGTGCACATTTCTTTCAACTGCCAAATGTTCAGATTCTAGATCAACAACTAAAGGCCGAACTTACTCATGGCCGAAATGGCTCGTTACTGATCGTCGGGTATAGCTATTTAGAAATGCCATCATTTGTGTCAATTTGGCACTTAATTTTAGCATCCGAGTGCTCTTTCTGAACCACTGTATTGCCTAATTCATATTTCTCTAACTTGGCATGCCCACGGTGGTGTTTTAGGCAGATTTTTTAGATATTAATTGCTGTAATGTGACTTTATCGGTTATAGAATGAAACCGAAAGTAGAAAACTGACCCAACGTCCGGAAGCTATTCTTACCAGATTTTTGATTGGCTGATGGTGTGCATTGAATTAGGAATATTCCTAAATGAGCCATGTCATGACAAAACTATCAATGTGGTTTTATGAACAGGTCTGACACAAGCCGAGCTGTACAAGTACCGAAGATGGCTATAGGCTATATATATACATAGATGTTGGATTGGAAAGTAGAGAAATTGTAGTGTCCAAAAACAAAGGTGCTGATCATCTTCACAGTTATTGGGAAGCTGATCTGCATCTTTGCTTTCACATATGCAAAATGTTTGTTTTCTCATGGAGTGGCTCATACATTCTGTGTAGTTTTCCAAAGCTCCCTGAAATGAAAGCAAAATCTCTGAGCATGCCAAATTTTTAATTAAACTTCACTTGATACTAAATTCTTTATTATTTTTTTCTTCTTATTCTTCAGTTGTGTGTGTGTGTGTGTGTGTTTGTGTGTGTGTTTTCATCCCAAAGCATTTTTTCTTCTTTGTAGGAAATAAGGAAATAATGTTCTGTGCTCACATTTTGTAGCACAAGGTCAAATTCATAATTTAAAAATAAAATGATTGAAAAGTAAAAAAAAAATAATAAAAAAATAAATAACTGCCTCTGTGGCTATTATTTGTAATATAAATGCATTTTTCTTTCTCCCTCTTAAAATGATTAATAAAACATATTTTTCTAGTGAACAATATGCCAATCTTCTAATAGACACTAGAATTGGTAAGTCACACATGTAGGCTATGTTCAATAGACAGTCACAGGTCATAAATCACCATTCAGTGTCTGGGGTCAAAAAATGGTCGTGTCATAAAAAAACATGCTCAAGCATTTATGCAAACAGTATTATAGGTTATGATCAGCCTGTACATTTTAAGTGATGGATCAGCACATCATTTTTTGCTGTTGATTGCAATTGTTTTATATCAAACACACATTTAATAGAAACTAGACACTGTGGCTCAACAGATGTACTTTTTTTTGGAAATAATGAAGGTAGACTTTCTCTTGATGGTACTCAAAAAGACAAAAGGATAGAAATTCATTTTAGTCAATGCATCAGGTGATGCCTCACCTTTATATGGATATGATTGTTTGTTTTTATTCTTTAAACATGTTACAAATAAATAGTCTGGAATATTATTACCAGAAACTTTTTCTTGTAAGTATATTTATAGAAATTTTTAGTTTTTAACATGTTTAAATACTATTGATTATGAAATACATGTATGTCAAAACCTGACTTTGAAAAAATACATCATTATGCAACTGGGGGGGGGGGGGGGCAGGGTGTTATGAACAGTATTTCTTGCACACCTGACGAGAAAATAGTACATTTACTTGGGTTGTTTTTCATGGATCATTTGAACTTTGTTCTTTTTTTTTATTGGTCGGCAAGCTAACTCTTTCGTGAGGAAAAATCAGTATTGGTTACCGGAACTGTACCTTTCCCGCCTCTTCGCTCATTCGGTTGAGGGTATAACTCGGTCAATATCTCTGTGATTTAATCATTTTTAGACGCTTATAAAATCATAATTTGCCAGAAACATAACGGGGTTCATACCTTGAGTTGTAGTAATTGTGAAGATCGAAAAATACATGTAAAGCTTTTATTAATATTTTTGTTTTGTTTTCATATTTTCTGCTTTTAATTCGGTAAGGTTACAGCGATAAACACCGTGGAATTCACCTCGTACGAATGACTTATGACGTCACGCCGACCCGATCAATATAGAGAATATACATATATGTATAGAGAGACCTTGATTATATTAACATGAAGATTTTTAGTATAAACATTGGGTTTTAATTTCAATGTGTGGAAAGACCACACACTGACAAATATGGGAACTTTTGAACAAGCTATCATTTACAGACTTTTTATACCCCCGGCATTTATGCCGACGGGTATATAGCTTTCGCTTTTCCGTTCGTCCGTTCGTATGTTAGTTAGTTAGTTAGTTAGTTCGTTTCTTCATTCGTAATTCCGGAACGTTCATGGAATTTACGTCAAAGTTTTGGTTAAAGTTTCTCTAGAGGTGTATATCTCATGAACCAATGGTCAGAAACCATTCATATTTGGACCATAGGTACCCTATAGGGTTTGCTTTGTTTCCATGAGTTCGGACCCCAGGGCCCATGCCCGGGGGTAGGGCTGGAGGTCAAAATCTAGGTCACCTTTAAAATAAACTATTTACAATTTTAATGTTTCTTCTCTAAGTCCATATCTTAACAAACAATCATAGGGATGTATTCTTATTTAGTTCCTAGATACCCTATAGGGTTTGCTTTCATATTTCATGCCCGGTACCATCTGATTCTCCAGGGGTGGGGCTAGAGGTCAAAATCTAGGACTTATTTATAATATGATAAATACCAGGATAAATTTTCTATAAGTCTATTTTCTTGACATCCACAAAGTCTTTTCAGAAAGCATTCATACTTAGACCATAGGTACCATGTAAGGTTCAGACACTAGGGTCCATGTTCGGGGGGTGGGGCTAGAGGTCAAAATCTATAACTTCTTTAAAAATTATATTTTCTGTACTTTTCTCTACCACTATGTTTAGAAATGATTTGTACATGCACCAAAGGGACTCTATAAGGTTTGCCTTGTTCCTAATGACATTAGACTCTAGGGTCCGTGCCCAGGGTGGGGCTAGAGGTCAAGATCTAGGACATCTTATTATTTTTTTTTTTTTTTTAATATTATGGAAGAATGACATTCTACTTTACATCTAGGACCGAGGACCTGACCCTCAATGTCCGCGATCAAGTCCTAGATTGAGTATACAAGTCAGCTCTGTATACTGTTCTAAAATAGATCGTCATTCTACTACATTCCCCACCCCCACCCCCCCTTCCTATGGTTTTAGACAGTGCTTTTTGCAAATACAAATTTATAAGTAATACTTGTTGAGGTTGCTCTCTTTTATACGGGAATGCAGGTTCATTGTATCAGTGTCAGTGAGCATGTCTGGGTGGTGGGCCGGGAGGGGGGGGCTAGGGGAGGGGGGGTTGGAGGGTGCTACCAGCCGGGGGTATACGTGCCTCTCAAGGCACTTTTTCTAGTTTTTTTTATTCCAAAGAACCGTGGGTCAGACAGTTGGATTAAAAAAAAAATCAGTATAATAACGAAAACATGCCTGTACACTTTGGTTTTTATTCCTACTAAGGCCAAAAAAAATAATACCATTGTTTCTCAGGCCACTTTTTGAAGAAACAGATGCGGGCGGCAGGTTTTTTATTTTAATTTTTATTTGAACAAAAACGAATGCGGGCGGCGGCATATTTTTTTTTTTAAACCTTTTTTCGGGGGGGGGGGGGGGGGGGGGGGGGGGGGGGGGGGGGGGGTAGGGTCGGTATGGAGATATGGCGAGTGAGTGATAAACGGACAATATGCTTCCGGCGATCTATGCCCGAGTCACCGTACGGTAACTCTCGTTTATTTAATGATCGATATTTCACACCTAATTTGTGATTGCCAAAATTGGTTGAGCATTAGTAATTCGGAAACAAATGAATATCATACCTATTGGTCTATCACTTAATCCGATAACAATAGATTTGAGAACATCAGTCAGCACGAGTTCCCCTCAATTATCATGATTATCACGCTCAATCTCAACACGAGTCATAATCTCCGCCCATTGGCCCATGAGATAGCGAATGACGACGTCAATTAGTAATTATTGTCAAGACATTTTATAACTTGTCGGAAAAGAATCGAAATCCACTGTATGTTGTGTCAGCAAGTAACACATTCTATTCTTGTCCTTATTTTCTAATTTCACTCGAATGAAAGTTTGAACATTGTACCGATCACACATCGGTGATCATATGATAGCGAAATGATTAGAGCATTCGCTTCGGGCAAGGGAGGTATCGGGTTGGATCCCGGGCCGCGTGATACCAAAAACGTTAAAAATGGTACCAAAAAATACCTTGCTAGCTTGGCGCTCATCATTCATAAAGCAAGCACTGGCATCTCTTCTCCCAAAAAGATAACTTCCGTGATGGGAGTACAATTATTGAGGTGGTGGTTGGTGACGGGCAGTTTAGTTCTATCAAGGACAGTATATCGATATACGGTCCTTGGTTCTATCATTAGATGATTAGAGTCTGGTGATTGCAATACCCTTACTCGGGGTTAAAACGAGGTGTGCCGGTAAGTCAGCGGCGGAACACTATACAAACATACAACATACATGGCATGACTAATTATATTATTCCACAAAGGATTCTTGCGGATGCTCAAAACACTCATTTTCCCAGCGGGAAAGTAAAGAAATCACATTTTATTTTTCAGCGCAAACTTTTACATACCTTCCCGGACATTACCGTTCTCAATCGCGAATATTAAATGTAGGTATCCTAATGTTTTGGACCACAATAATTGTTGACGAAATCATTGACCAACGTGTCATCAATAGCCTATAATAACCCAATGTTTACGGTAACGTTACGGTCTACCAATAATCCCATAGTCACGAGTGCGATAACGTGTATGGCTCGGCTTATTTTCAAAACTATTATGGATTAATATAATTTGAGTGTCATTCACGCTTCGCGAGCAATGGATTGTGTCACCTAAACATTAGTGAGATGACAATTATCACTCGTGAGTATACACGAATTTTGAGCAGACGACATGATTCATACACATTAGGCTATCAAAAACACAATTTTCCGTTTCAAATGTGTTTATTCATTTTT
The DNA here is from genome assembly GCA_964017185.1 of Rugalucina vietnamica. NCBI lineage: Eukaryota > Metazoa > Mollusca > Bivalvia > Lucinida > Lucinidae > Rugalucina > Rugalucina vietnamica. Next base: position 53,092,300 of record OZ024876.1, read on the forward strand.
AAAGTACTTAAAAGAGAAACTGTAAGAAAACTGCGCCTTGGCGAATGCCCGGAAAACGATATTTCATTTTTCCTCTCCGCGAGTTTTGATTTTTTACTTGCACATAAATAAATTAGTATAAAGGAACACAAGGGTAAAACGGCGCCTTGGTGCCACCGTCGCGATATTTGGGTGGATGAAATTTTGGTTTACCAGACTATATAGCAGTACAGGTGTCTACATGTTCAATACAATTATCCAGTGGCTATCCTAAACCTTATGATATAAACAGCTGAAACAAGCATCAGAATATTGACCGCATGTAATTTAGCCCAACTAAAGTTCGTACGTAAACTGTACATGGACAATAGAACGCGGGATTGCTACCTAGACCCTATGTGTTTTTGACTAAAAATTGAATACCTCTAACAGACATTACCATATGCTGTACTGTACCTGCACATCATGACGAAGCAGTTCGGTCCTTTGGTGAAGGCTCGAAATGTCCCGGAACCGCGTCACAACGAATACCGTGTTACTAGCCGTCATGCGCAGACTGCATGCGCAGTCGTTTTTCTGAAAACCGCGAGCGGAAAAGTGACAATTGTGAAGGTTTCAAGACAAATGCGGTGGTTTCTGTATTTTTTTTATTTTGAGCAATAAAAAAGGGTAATGCGGTGGGTCTGAAAGAGATGCGGCGGTGCCTGAGAAACATTTATTTATTTTTTTTTTGGCCTAATTTGTAAAAACTGAAAAGTTTTAGTAGAAAAAGAAAAGAAAAAGTTTCAATTCTTATTTTTACTCCAAACATAGATTGCGAGACACTTCTAACATGTACCCACAATCTATGTTTTGGAATAAAAACAAGAAAAACAGGAGTTATTTGCCCCATGAATTTTGCGCAGTTGAAAATTAATCCCCAATGTAGTATATTCTGTAAATCCGAACATTTTTGTGTGACTTTTATTTTGTGAGTTTTCTATTTCCGAATTATTAGCAAGCATGTATACAGAGTTGTAAATCTTAATTGGGCTTTAGGGCTTTAGGACATTTCCATTTGGGTAAATACACAGATCATAAGCTGCTTAATTGTAGCACTTCTTGAGTGGTTATATTTTAAAGCAAGCGGCCCCAGTGGCCAAGCGGTTAAGAGCGCTGTTTCTTAATCACTCGATCATCTCACCGCTGTGTTTGTTGTGGGTTCGAGCCCCAAACTGGCCACATGTGAGACAAGCCAAGTTCTGCTTGCGGGTTTGCCAGATGGTTTTTCTTGGGGTTCTCCCTTTTTCGCCCACAGTCACCTACTGATTGGCTCGTCTCACATAAGCTGAAATATGGTTGAAAGTGGCATAAAACTGAATTTTAAAAAATATATATACAGTGTATATATAGTTTAAAGCACATTTTGGGTGTCATGACATCCTAATGTTGTGTAGTAGTCCCATTAAGGAACTTCCGGTTTTTCTTTTGTTGAATATCTCGTAAACGGTTGCAGATATTTTCCTAATATTTTATATTTGGATACATATTGATGATATGCATTGAATGAGCCATGAAAATTGTTAATCTATAGAGGATATTCAAGTTTTTGGAGTGAATATGAGTTTTATTTCATTGAGTGAAGTGAAAAATTTTTATATTTCATGAGTGCCGAAGGCATGAATGAAATATATAATTTTTCACTTCACGAGATGAAATAAAAGTCATATCCACGACAAAAACTTGAATTTTCTTTTTATTATATTGCATGTAGTCATTGTAACGTTGCGCGCTAAAGCATATGACGTCAAAATCTTAAATGACGTCATTACGTCACGTCATTACGTCGCTGTTGTGTGTGAACGTTCATTGCGTCAACAATAGCATAGATTATGAAATTTAGTTATGTATAAATTAGAAATGAAACGGTGGAATCGTAATTTGCGTATTCCCAAATCTTATATTTTCACATGTGAAAATATAACTTTTTTATATTTTCACATGTGAAAATATAACTTTTTCAAATATTGGTTATATTTAATACATATTTCTCTATATTTCATCACTTGCCATATAATAAAAGAAACTTCATTTTTTCACCCCATTTTCTGCAACTTTTCAGAAAATTTTAGTTGTCAGTAAAATTTAGGGGGTAGGTTAGATTAAACTTGAATATTTCACATCTTCAAATTAAGTGCACTAGTTCGATGTTTATTTAAGCAGCAGTATGTGTGTACATGGTCTCCTAAGTCAGTCTTTGTGTCTTTGGTGTGCTAGTTTTAAAATTTTAGGTGGTTTTATGAAATGGGCTTTAAGAAACAAAACAGCTGAAAAAAGGCTGAATATGGCAATTTTCAAGTTGTTGGTTCTCTCTTATATGCACACTACCCTATATATTTCTTTCTTTTATTCGAACAGTATTACCAAATTCTATGTTGTGTGAAAATACAAGAAAAAGTTTGAATCAACAAATATGGGTTTGGCACATTTCAAAATATTGATTTTTTCCGACTTTTCAAGTATGGTGGTAGGGTTGGAAAAGGAATCTTAAAATTTTGTTATCCACTTCAAATTGCAATTTTTTCTATGATTTTGGTCCAAAGTAGTCTGCGTAACGTAAATATTATGACTTTTGAAAGCAGTCTAGGTGTATTTTTGTTCAAAACAGGTATGATTCAAAGAATTAAAAATTAAGTTAATTTTACTAATTTTAAAACATGGTGCTCAGAGCTCTCATTCAGAGGCCTGTAGCTTGGAAAAATGCACACTACCCTATATTTTGTTTTCAAATGTCTTCTGTTGTATTTTGGAATCAAAAAAGAGCGGTTAGAAAAAAAGTTTGAATACTTTTTCATTGGCAGCGAACATCCTTAAATGGAGGTTAAACCTTCGGACATAACCATAGCTGTTGACTGGGACTTAAAATATTTATTCAAACAAAGTTATTTTAAGGGTAGTCTGACTAATATTTTAATAGTCTGGTCTTGTTGAAGGCAAGGTTTAGTCTTCAAGCATGTTAAACTTACAAAATGAAGTACCTTGAGGGCAGAAATGTTTGCTTATACCAACAGTATGAAATGTTCCAGACTTCGCAGAATAAAGTTTTGTGCCCTAACTTACATTGTTCACTATATAATATTATGTCTTGCCAAAAGTTAAGCATAATGCAAAAAGAAATAAAAGAAACTACATGTACCAATTTTATTTAGTTGAGCCCATTGTATGCAACTTTCTATTGAAAATTGCATTATGTTCTGAAGGGTACTGTGTATTTAATTTATGGATTGGAGTCATGGATTGGAGCCATGGATTGCAGTACTGTATTGGAGTAAAATGTTGGAGAGAAAGAGAAACAGTTATTCTGGTGGTGAAATTGGTCTTGTTTGAATGCACTCCATAGCGCAGCATGTAACAAATTTATGCATTACCCATATACATGTAAATCATGGAAAATTTATGGTTAATTTATGTTACACATCCGTTACTCATTCAGTTTATGCATTCATTACACATTTTGTGTTATGTTCACCCAAGGCGAACTGTGTACCACCAGAAATGAGTTTTTCTGTTCCTGGACTCAAAATTTAACTCCAATATCCACTCCAATACTCCATCCCATGACTCCAAACCAAGACTCCAATCCATGACTCCAGTCCATAAAATACACAGTGCCGTTCTGAAACCACACTGATCATAGAATGTTCTGGCAGTTTCATAAGAAAGCTGATTTTTAAATAAAAGTTTCCTTTTAAAAGGAATGTTTGCACAGAAAAAGAAAAATAGAATATTTTACTACTGTCCATACACATTCTTCAAGAAATTTATGACAATTTATCTCTATTTTGCATTCCAAAAGTCTAAAAAGGTGTAGCAAAAATTATGAAAATAGGTAGTGGTAGGACGGTTAATCGAGTTCATCGAGCATAATTAACTCACTTTTGGGATCCTGATTTGATGATCAGTACTTTTTCCTGTAGTTGATTAATCGGTTCCAAAATTTGAATGTTGCAGTTAGTTTTGATCGATTCATTTTTACTGGCAAAGCACTTCCAAAAGTCTAAAAAGAGCAAGTTTTTCCATATTCCAGACAGAAAAAAACACTCTGTCATGTGGGCATACTTTGGTTCTATTAAAAATGTGGTGGTCTGGCATGTTAAGCTACTCTGGACATGGGAAGGGTTGTTTGCCACCACTGCTTAAAGTTGTATGTTTTTCATGAATAAAAAATGGTACCTGAAAATCATGGCCATTGAATATAAAATACTCTGTTTCTGCCTGAAATAATAGAACTGAGAATTTTTTAATAAAAATCTGAGAAAATAAGCTTCATCAAGCAAGGCGCATTACAACACATGTACACCCAAAACTACAATTTTAATTCAGAGGATTAGCTAAACATGTACGTCCTCATCTTACAGGTAGCAACCGAGGCATACAGTCCAAACAGTGTGTTTGACTTACAAATGAGCGGATGTACTGATATCCTACTTGCGATGTTTTAAACCTGGTCCTATACAAACCAGCTTAAACAGTCACAGGGGCAAGTTTTGGAGTTTCCTGTCCGTGAAGCATAATTTAGATGTGTTGTTATAGTAACTGCACAGTGCACAGTCTTAGAATTTCACAAAGGGTTTCTCACGATGCGGCCCATATACAAGGCTGTTGTCTTGTAATTTATTTTAAAATCATTTTAATAGTGATTGTATCTGATTTACTTATGTTCTTCTTGGTTGTTGCATTGCACAGCAATAAATGGCATTTATATGTTTATGTTGGTGCACTGTTACGAGACACAAAAAGAAAATAAGAAAGCAAATCTGTGTGGCGAAAACTATATGACTCAAACACGAACCTACATAAAGCTACCGCTGTAAACTTATCAAAGACCCAGAACAGCCAAACACGATTATACGCTCTCATCGTAGCCAACCCTGACTCATATATTTTTGTGAACTATGACACACTCTACGCACACAGATACTCCTTTACATTGATACATGTATTCATTTCCCGAACTCTTTATGGCGCTAGCTCCTTAGTACTTCTCTTTGCTAAAACGTTTCTTGAGTTATAACCGAAAACATGCTTTTTATACACAAAAAACAGAGACGCAGATCAGCTGTGCAATACTTTCTTAAATCCGAAATTTCTTGTTTCTAGCCTTCTGTGGCCGTACAGGCTGCTTTGAGTCGAAACTGTTTCAATGTTTTAGAAAATTGTTGTCATTACAATTACAGGTATTCGCAAATTGGGCTATAAAGTATCTGTGACATGGAATGTTGATCAAACATTTAATGCACATTATGTTTTTCAAAAATCTTGCTCTTCTTAGTAATTTTTTCAATGTATCATCTTGGATTAATATTTTTCGACACATGCAATTATTTGTGGTGATATTCCGCCAAAAAAAAAAGAGATTTTACTAAAGATGGGTGTAATTCCTGATCTCATTTTCAATATGAATATGCTCACAATGCTAAAATACAATACTCCAAATGGAATTATAGGGCCAATGAAAGTCGGGCCTTTGGAGTATGGTACAGGTGATTTTGTGCACCCACTCATGCCAAAACAGCTTAAGTGATTGAAATTACCTCATGGTATTTATAGGTAAAGTCAGATTTAAGAACTTGCTTGCTAGTCAGTTTCCAAGGACGATTAAACTAAAGTTCTATCTCAAATGGCTTATGACCGAAATGGCTTGGTTACTAATGATAAATACAATAAATGGTGTTTAGTATGAGCAGAATCTGGATTTTAGAATTTGCTTTGAATCAACAGTCTTTCTGGTTATATGACTGGCTGGTTTATGATCAAGATACATGTAACTATATGGCTTGCTTTTTTCGTCACAGCGATGTAAGATACCAAGGTGGCAAGACATGACCCTTATCATGACACATTTATACCAGCAGTCAGTGGTGCCAACCATGACTTAAAGACCCGCTATAATATTTCAATTCATATGATTTTACCTTGACATGTGATTTTCGTTTTTGACCCCCATGTCATTTTTGACAAGCTATTTCTCAAAGATGGAACAATCATGCAGCATCTTTGTTTTGTTTAAATAAGTCAATCGACAATTGAATTCTGATTAAAAGGATATATTGACTCAAAGATAATTTCTTAAATAGCTTTATTCTTGCAGGAGCTTTGACTGAAATAAAAATGTGTAACTTTCAGAATACATGTAGAATTCAAACTCACCATATCAGTCCTATGGAAAACAAGTATATTGCATATTGAGCGATAATTCACTTGGTGGTGTAATCATAGCATGATGTTACATCATGTGTACTTTGGATTGTTGGTTGGTTGTTTGATTGGGGTTTAACGTCCTACCAACAGCTAAGCTCATATGGAGACGGGTTTATAGTCCCATCCAACAGACTGGAGAAGCCCGGGATCGAACCTGGTTTACAAGGCAAGTGACATAACCACTGCACCACGGAGGCTTCTACTTTGGATTGTGATTGAGTAATGATGTCAGCCTGATCATCTACCAAAATAAAAACTTCAAAATAGATGGCATAACACATGACAACTTAATTACGGGTGTATTCTTAACATACACTCAGGGCACTCTCCACTCAAACTCATCCAGTCACTCGTGTGAGCGCATGACTGCTTGATTGGAATATGCACATGCCCCACTCGTACGCGAACGCAACTAGAATTTCGAGCAAACATTGTGTAAAGGCAACAACTCACTGAAGTGCTACCCGAAAAATTTTGGACCATTAGGCCATTCCAATTTATTTCTAAGTTTAGCATCCATGGGTGGGTTGGATTGAGGCTTAAATTTAGAAGAAATAAAAAACACAAATAAATATGCTTGCCGATTGTGAAAATTGTATTGTACTTCCTGATTTTCGATGTATTTAAGTTCTGGATAAGTCTGATTTAATTTTGTCTAGTCTGAGGACATTATAATCCAAAGTTTGTTCAATTAAATATCTTTATATTGTTTACCCAGTTATTTATGTTTTTTTGTATGTTATTCCTGCTTTTTTAGTAAAACAGGAAATGCTATGTTGTTTTTTCCCAGCTTTTTGTTTGTTTTTTCTGGATAGGTAGGAAGGTTTTGCTGACTAGGGTGGATGCTAAACATAGAAAAAAATTGGAATGGTTCTAATTTGTACCCACAATCTGTGTTCTGAGCAAAATTAAGAAAAGATCAAAAATTTTCTGCTGAACAATGCTGAAAATTTTCATTTTTTACAACTTTAAAAATCACTGTTTATTACATGGGCATGTTTTCATAATGTGCAAAAAAAAAAAAAAAAAAAAAAAAAAAAAAAAAAAAAAAAAAAAAAAAGCCTCTAAGAAGGTTTAGTACTCAGGAAGCATTAACTCCATCCCGACATTACTGAAAATTGATAATCAGGACGTAAAACATCAACCCATTTCCAACAAAAAGATAATTTTTATTGATTTTTTGCTGCACCTTTTTTCCTACCCAAAACTAAGACTTTTTTCCCCTGATTTTTATTTTCTTTTCTCACCTTTTTTATTACATATGACTTTTTTTTGTTAATTTCTGAGTTATACATGTAGTTTTGATAAAAATCTTGGTCATGATTTTTTTGTGTGTTTATATGAGCTATGTCGCAAGAGACCTTTTTACAGTCCTGAATAAAAACCAGTGAGACAAAAATCTGATTATAGTTTTGGAATATGGTAAAAAGCTTTAAAAGGTTTAAAAAAGAATATGCAGTGAAAACAAAGGCATAGATCAGCAGTGTTGTAACTCCATAGCCGCAGATATGGTTTTAAAAGGCAGGTTTTCTCATTATTCAACTTGTTTCAAAACATCTTGTACCATAAACTCATAAAATTCTTAACTTAAAAAAAAAACTGAAATAGAACTTTGAAAGCCATTGCTTTAAGATCTTTATAGGCATTGATTGTCAGCTTATATTATCAATAATATATTAATAATACAGTGATTTTATATGGGTAAGTAGAAACTATATGGCAGTTAATGTGACTGACAAATATCACTCACACCTATTCAGTCCTAAATTTTAGAACTATTATGGTAGTCATAAGCAGCCAAGGTATAGCTTATCTCTTGTTATGACCAGCCCTCAGGGCATATTTTGTGTGTCTGGTTTTATTAATGTACAATATTTCACCTGTGGGGCTACATATGGGAAATGAAAAAAAAAAATCATGTTAAAGTGAATGAATTATTTTATATAAAAGGATGGAATATTCATATATATAGGAATTGCTAGAATTTTGGGTAACTAATTATGATGGCATTAAGAACAGTATATAGTACCCAGTTATACAACAAAAGCTTAGCAGGAACCTTTCTTTCTTTCTGTTTCTTTATTAATATCATACATGTGATACATCTGAGAAGCCATATAGGGAGATTTACTTTTCGAAATAGGAAGAATGATTAAACAAAGAGGGAAATTGTTGATTTCAAATAGGGAGATGTATACGTTATATATATAGGGAAATTTTGAAATTCGAAATAAGGAGATTTGCTGAAAAATAGGGAGATCCCTCCGAAATAGGGAGATATCACATACATATGTTAATATAGGTAACCAACCTAAGGTTGGAAAATTTGGTTGAATTTGCAGTAGATTTCTTACTAGCTCACCTGAGCCGTGAGGCTGACAAGGTGAGCTTATATAGGATGACCATGATCCGTCGTCCGTCCGTTCGTTGTCCACACTTTTCAAAAGATCTTTTTCTCTGAACCCACTTGGCCAATCAAAGCCAAATTTTATATGAAGCATCTATGGGAAGGGGGGAACCAGTGTGTTTATAAATAATCCAGGTCACATGACCAAGAGGCCTCCATGCCCATATATGGTAAAAAACCCTTCAAAATTCTTCTTCTCTGGAAGCACTGGATACAGAGTGTTGATTTCCACATGTAGTGGTTATTTTTTGGGTTAAGGTCAATTGTGTGTTTTCTGAATTTACCCTCCAGACCTTTGTATAACAACATTTCTCCCTTTCTTATTATAGGGATTCCCTTTAAATTTGTCCAAGAATGCCAGTCATACCCCCAGGTGTATCTGAATAAAGACTTTTATCAACCTATTCTGTACATTTATCCGGATCATAACTGAAAAAAAAAAACATTAATATCTCAAATAATGAAATAAAAAATGTAGATAAACATGATAAAAAACTTAAAAAATTTCAAATGAAAATTTTTGAGTTTTTGGTCTGCATCAGGAAAACATGTATACCCCCTTGAACCCCACTTTTATGTAGCAAAAATGGGGTATACAGGGGTATACCTGTTTTTGCTCCAAAACATAGATTTTGGGTACACATGCAGGGGTATACAATGTACTTATTTTTGCTCCATAACATAGATTGTGGGTAGACGTTAGAATCGCCTCGGCGAGGGGGTTCTAATGTGTACACACAATATATGTTGAAAAATATTAAAAAAATTCTGATGAAATTTTCAATTTTTACAGTAGAAAAAAAATCTCTATATATTACATGGGCATTAGTTTTCATAATGGGCAAAATAGCCTACAAGTGCATTACAGCTATTTTGCCCCGTCCGGCAGAATAGCTGCCAGGGGCTATTTTGCAGGGTCTGGCAAAATAGCCACTGCTTTCATTTTATGCACTTTTATAAAACCGAAAGGACTCATTTTATGTCAAATGAAGCTGTAAATGTTCTATTTGATAACATAGAACTTTTCAATGCAATCGTATATGACTATCTAATTATTACATCTTTCTGTGCTTGAAAAATTGTGATTGTTTCAAGACAATTTTTTGTCAGCTGAGTTGAAATGTATTTATAGTTGGGGCACTTGGTCTCTATAGACTGAAAAGAAAAGAGAAGAATTACTATGGAAAATGAAAAAATCTTAGAGCAAAATTGATATTGTTTTAGGGTGTGTGAACTTCTGTGCAGTGTATGCTTCTGTGCAATATGAAATCAGTGTACATACCGGTATAATAAATTATGCAGTACATACCTAAATCGATCATATTAGGCTATTAGCTACAGCAGCATGGATCTAGCCAAGTAAAAATTCTAAGACAGGGCAGTATGAATGCAGCATACAGCAAGCAGTATGCTTCCAGGGTACGCTACAAAGAAGTATGTCAACAATGTAGGTATATAGAAGCATACTTCCAGTGTATGCTGCAATGCAGTATATATACTGCAAATGCGCTGCGGAGATAGGGCAAATAAGAAGTATGAAAACAGTATGGATGCAGTATGATATCAGCATACGCTGCATTCCAGCATATTATGCAATTCCGTAAGGGTTGCAGTCTTGAATTATGCAGTTACGATTTAACTGTATATGGTATTATGTTGGCATTTAGGACCCTAGGAATCATCTTGGTGTATTGGGCACTTCATGGTAAGATTGTAGACTATCATATACATAATTTTAGGTCTCATGATCAGCGATGTAGATAACGATGCATACTGTTTATGTACACACGATTTTTTACTCTGTACGCATAAAAAATTCAGACCTGTGCATACCATGTACGCAGTAAAAATCGGCGGTACGCAAACATTTTTCAGTTTTATGCATACTCGGATAAAAAATACCTTTAAATGACAATTTTCAACTAGTTTTGTCTGGCTTATCTGTCAAGAATCGAAAAGTAGTTACAAAATTAATACAGCTTTAGATCGTTCAATATTACATAGCATGCAATATATTATCTTCAGTAGTTATTCCATATACATGCTCTCTGTTCAGTGCCTCGGTCAGACAAATTTTTTACAGGGTTACAGGTCGAGTTTGGCCTTACCTATGACAAAGGTCACAAATTAACCCTGCTATTATGCTCATGGTCAGCAAAAATATAGTTTCCTATTATGTTATTAGCTCACCTGAGCCGAAGGCTTAAAAGGTGAGCTTATAGGATTGCCATGCTCCGCCGTCCGTCGTCTTTGTCATTGTTCACTTTTTCAAAGATCTTCTCCTCTGAAACCCCTGGTCAAATCAATGCCAAACTTCATGTGGATCATCCTTAGGAAGGGGGAACTAAAATTTATATAAATGGTCCAGGTCACATGACCAAGGTGGCTGCCATGCCCATATATGGTAAAAACCTTAAAAAATCTTCTTCTCTGGAACCCGTGGACCAATTTCAATGAAACTTGGCATGTAGCATTGGGGAGTGGCCCATCATAGTTTGTATAAATCATGACCTTGGGTTGACCTTGACCTATTTCACGGCAAGGTCAACTTTGGTTACATAGGCTTTTAAATGGAAAAAAGTGAAAACATTGGATTTTTCAGGAAGTTTTGTGACCTGTGACCTCAAAGTTGGTAGATACATGTACATATAACTTACTGATTTAATGAAGTCATAGGATTATTCAAGGTCATCTCTTGACCTTTGCCAAAGGTCATTTACATATTAAATTTAAACATTAATTTTCTCAGGAACCAGTTTCACCAATCAAAGCCAAATTTTATATGTGGTATCCTTAGGAAAAGGGAATCAATTTTTGTATAAATGGTCAAGGTCACATGACCAAGATGGCTGCCATGCCCATATATGGTAAACACCCTAAGAAATCTTCTTCTCTGGAACTGCTGGACCGATTTCAATAAAACTTGGTATGTAGCATCGGGGACTGGCCCATTATAGTTTGTATAAATCATGACCTTGGGTTGACTATAAATCATGACCTTGGGTTGACCTGGCAAGGTCAACATTGGTCACATAGGCTTCTCAATGGAAAACATTGGATTTTTTAGGAAGTTTTGTGGCCTTTGACGTGAAAGTTGGTACATACATACAACTTATTGAATTAATGAAGTCCTATGAATATTCAAGGTCAAGGTCATCTTTTTACATTGGCCAAAGGTCATTTACATATCAAATTTAAAACTTAATTTTCTCAGAAACCACTTCACCAATCAAAGCCAAATTTTATATGTGGTGTCCTTAGGAAGGGGGAACCAAAGTTTGTATAGATGGTCCAGGTCACATGACGATGAAGATGGCCGCCATGCCCATATATGTGGTAAAATCCTTTATAAACAGTGGCGGATTTAGAGGGGGTTCAAGGGGTTCGCTCGAACCCCCCTCTTGACCCGAATTATTTTATCTTCATGGGGAATTTCAAGAGATCTTGTGTGAAATTAGGCAAACGAACCCCACTTTTCTAAGTTTGAACCCCATCTTCAGAAATCCTGCATCCGCCCCTGATAAATCAACTTCTCTGGAATTGGTGGACTGAATTCAATGAAACTTGGTATGGCTCTGGCCCTTCATAGTCTATATAAATCATGACCTTGGGTTGACCTTGACCTATTAAACTGTAAATTTAAACAGAAAGATCAAATATTGCCAGAATGATTTGAAAGTTGGTAGATACAGAAAGTTTATAGTGTTAACAATTATGAGAGTATTTGAGGTAAAGTTTACATTTTACGTTGGCCAACATGGCCTTAGCCAAAGGTCATTCATCAAAGACAAAATCTCAGGTGAGCGATATCAGGCCATTTCTTCTAGTGTTACATGCTGTCATCTTGTAATTATCTCTTTCGCAACTTTGATACTTCAAGGAAATGAACTTCATAAGCCATAGGCTTTCGTTCTGATCCTAATTTATACTGTATGTATATGTGTTGCTTATTTGCTTTAATTCAAATAAATATAGTTTAACCCAAAAATGGTTTACGTTTGTTTGTCAGAGTGGAGATGAAGAAGAGTTACAGACAATCCGAGATGAGGAAGTGAAAGTTAGAAACCTGATACAGGAAACCCTAGTCAAGTCAGATGAACTCTGTGTAAGTATTGGTCTAATTTCAGTTTGATTATTATTTCTTATGCTGGAAACAATACCTCAGCTTATAGTGTTAGTGCTTTATAAGCTGATGATTGGAGATACTCTCTGTAAGGCTGAAATCTTCAAATTCAGTGTGAGTCACATTTGTTCGACATTCAAATCAAAGTTTTTAATTTGAATTATCCACAATATAAATGATAAGCAACAAATATTTATTCCTATAAAAAGGCTTCATGTTCAATGGAAGTTTATCTTTTATTTCAGAATGAAGTGGCTAAACTAGCAGACACTAACTTCCCAGAGCTCATACTTGGTATTGACATGCAGCTGGTAAGATAGTTTTCTGTATCCATTAAACTAAGGGTTTCTCATCTTCCATCTTCCTGTGATCTGGGTGACACATACTGGACAATCACATTTCGGCTGTAATGAACATAACATCAGGAAAACATGTCCATGTGATAGTGAGACAAGCCAAGTTCTGCTTGCGGGTGTGTCAGGTGGTTTTTCTGGGCGTTCTTCCGTTTTCGCCCCACCTACTGATTGGCCTGTCTCATATGAGCTGAAATAATCTTGAAAGGGATGTTAAACTGAATAAAAAAAAAAAAACATGTCGGTGCAATGTATACCCCCTTTAACCCCACTTTTATACTGAAAAACTGGGGTATGCCGGGGTATACCTATTTTTAGCTCACCTGAGCTGAAGCTGGCTCACAAGTGAGCTTATAGTATACCCATGCTCCGGCGTCCGTCCGTCTGTCTGGGATCCGGCATCCATCCGTCGGCGTCCACAGTTTCAAAGATCTTCTTCTCTGAAACCGCTTGGCTGATCAAGTTGAAATTTTATGTGGAGCCTGTATGGGTAGGGGGAATGGAAGTTTGTTCACATCACCAAGATGGTCGCCATGCCCATATACGGTAAAAACCCTTCAAAAATCTTCTCCAGAACTGGTGGGTAGATTTCCATAAAACTTGATATGTAGCATCGTGGACTCCAGCCCATCATAGTTTGCTAAAATGATGACCCTGGGATGACCTTGACCTTTTTTGCGGCAAGGTCGATTTTGGAAACATAGGCTTTTAAATGGAAAAAGGTAGAAACAATGGATTTATAGAAACTATTGCAGCCTGAGACTTGAAAATTGCTAGATGCAAAGTTGCAAACAACTAATGGAGTCAAGGAAGGTATGTAATTAATTAATGTCAAGGTCATTTCTTGTCCTTGACCCAAGGTCATTGAAATATCATAACTAAGTCACAATTTCAAAGATCTTCTTCTTTGAAACTGCTTGACCGATCAGGTTGAAATTTTATGAGGAGCCTCCTTGGATAGTGGAATTGAAATTTTGTTAGCCACATAACCAAGCTGGCCGCCATGCCCATATATGGTAAAACCCTTTAAAAATCTTCTACTCCAGAACCGGTGGGCTGATTTCCAAGAAACTTGATATGAAGCATAGAGGACTCCAGCCCATCATAGTTTGCTAAAATGACCCTGGGATGACCTTGACCTATTTTACGACAAGGTCAATTTTTTCAAACATAGGCTTTTACATAGGAAAAGGCGGAAATAATGGATATTTTGGAAACTATTGCAGCCTCAGACTTGAAAATTGCTAGATGCAGACATCTAATGGAGTCGATGAAGGTATATAATTAATGTCAAGGTCATTTCTTGTCCTTGACCCAAGGTCGTTAAAATATCAAAAAGAATAGGTCACAATTTCAAAGATCTACTTCTTCGAAACTGCTTGGCTGATCAAGTTGAAATTTTTGTGGAGCCTCTTTGGGTAGTGGAATTGAAATTTTGTTCGCCTTATCTTGGTCACATGACCAAGATGGCCGCAATGCCCACATATGGTAAAAATCCTACAAAAATCTTCTCCAGAACCAGTGGGCCTATTTCCATGAAACTTTGTATGTAGTATTGGGGATGCCAGCCCATCATACATGTAGTTTGCTAAAATGATGACCCTGGGATAACCTTGACCTATTTTATGGCAAGGTCAATTTTGGAAATAGGATTTTACATGGGAAATGGTGAAAACAATGGAAATTTTTGCAACTATTGCAGTCTGAGACTTGAAAGTTGCTTGATGCAAACAACTAATAGAGTCAATGAAGATATGTAATTTTAAGGCCAAGGTCATTTCTTGTCCTTGATCCAAGGTCACTTAAATGTTAAAATTAAGTCACAATGTCAAAGATCTTCTCTGAAACCCCTTGGCTGATCAAGTTGAAATTTTATGTGAAGCCTGCTGGTGTAGTGGCATTGAAATCTTGTTCACGATATGTTGGTCACATGTCCAAGCTGGCCACCATGTCCATATATGGTAAAAAAACCCTTGAAAAATCTTCTTCTCCAGAACTGGTAGGCTGCTTCACAGGAAACTTGGTGTGTAGCACTAGGGACTCCAGCCCATGGTAGTTTGCTAAAATGATGACCCTTGGATGACCTTGACCTATTTTACGACAAGGTGAATTTTGGAAACAAAGGCTTTTATATAGAAAAGGGTGAGAATAATGGATATTTTGGAAACTATTGCAGCCTGAGACCTGAAACTTGGCAGATGCAGACAACTAATGAAGTCAATAAAGGGGTGTGAGTATTCATGGTCAAGGTCATTTCATGATGACTAAATGCTCCAAGATCAGGCTTCAGGTGAGCATTACAGGACCAATGGTCCTCTGGTTTAGCTCACCTGAGCCGAAGGCTGACAGGTGAGCTTATAGGAAGTGGGAGGCACCCGGCCTCCGTACGTCAGCTGTCGTCTGTCCGTCTCCATCAACCATTTTCAAAGATCTTTTCCTCAGAAACCCCTTGGTCAATCAGAGCCAAATTTTATATGAAGCATCTATGGGAAGGGGGAACCAATGTGTATATAAATAATTTAGGTCACATGACCAAGATGGCCACCATGCCCATATATATTAAAAACCCTTGAAAAATCTTCTTCTCCGGAACTGGCCGGCCAACTTCAACGAAACTTGGCATGAAGCATTGATGGCTCAAGTACTACAATGTGTGTATAAATCATGACCCTGTGATGACCTTGACCTATTTTATGGCAAGGTCAACCTAGGTTGCCAATGCATTTGAATGGGGAAAACTTTTAAGATATCATTTAAAGTGAAAGTCTTGCAGGAAATGGGCAGTAGGACCGAATATTAATGATTTTGAACAAAATTGGTCCGCAGGAGCTCATATGCCCCCACCCCGGGGCAGTATACATGTATATTTCCATAATATTTAAACATGTTCTCCTCTTAAAACACTTGGCCATTCAAAGCCAAATTTTTATGCGAAGCATCTATAGGATTGGGTAACCAATGTATATATAAATAATCCAGGTCACATGACCAAGATGGCTGCCATGCCCATATATGGTAAAAACGCTTCAAAAATCTTCTTCTATGGAACCAGTGGACTGATTTCAAAGAAACTTAGCATGAAGCATCAATGGCTAAAGTATCATAATGTGTATATATTTCATGACCCTGTGGTGACCTTGACCTATTTTACGACAAGTTCAATTTAGGTTGCCAATGCCTTTGAATGGGTAAAACTGTTAAAATGTCAGTTGAAGGGAAAGATCTGCAGGAAATTGGCCAATGGACAGGATATTGATTATTATGAAAAGAAAAATGGACACCAGATCTTCATCTGCCCCTTTAATGTGGCTTTTTTCCATAATTTTCAAACATGTTTATTGGTATATACAGCAGATCTCAGGTGAGCGTTTACAGGACCATTGGTCCTCTGGTTTATGTATCCCAATATGGCCCTAAGCACATTGATATGTGTATCGCAATGTACTGATTGATACCTGGTTCAAGTTTATATTAAGACTTGCCATATCAGAAAAGTTGATTTGTGGTGTGTTCTCAATTTACTTTTTGAGAAAGATACATTTTTACATCAAATTATCTCCTATACAGGATTTACCTTTTGTGGACATTATCTCGGATCCAAAATTGGATATTATTGGATCCAAGACATTATATCACAAACAAATCAAGACTAATAAAATTCTGGCTTGGCCAGTAAACTGTTCAAAACTCAGCCTGGGTGATTGATGTTCACTTTCGCATTCAGACTCAGAGCAGGTCACATTTCCACACCTTCTGGGGTATTTGTAAATTTATCATTTCCATATACAGTAAAGGGTACTATTCTACTTTTGAAACAAGCTGTAAAATTTAGAAAATCTTAGAGAGCTAGCTAGCTCGGTAATGATGTTTGTTGCTGTCCATTTCATCCATTTTCCTTTTGCATTTCAGGACAGAATGTAACCTGGTGCATTGATGTTACAGCTCCATGAGAAATTCTGTTCATATAACAAACAGGAAGACTTAAATTACAACAGCGAAAACTCAGAAATTGCTAGGATAGAACATATACCTACCTTGTGACAAGGCCTTATGTAGATTTAAAAGAAAAAGAAGGGAAAAGTAAATCAAGTGCCGGATGACAACCTATTTGAAAAATAAAATCATAGCAATCTATGCAATGAATGCCAACTGATTTTGTTAGTTTAATATACTTACATTATGATTTCAAAACAGGAAAATCTAATGAATTACAATGTTTGTGAAAAAATCTTGAATCCTATACTGAGAATGCTAAAATCAACTACTGAATTGTGTAAAGTCAGGGTCAGTAGCAGTCTAGTAGATTTTCCGGAGTTGTAGGATGTGAAACTTCATGAAAAATTGACCTGTTGAAAGAAAGTTTTCTGTTAGGTAGAGTGTGTTACCCATAATGACTGACTGGATTCTTCAAGAATATAGCCAAAGCTGCTGACTGATAGGATAACATGGGATGACTCGATCCTTTAAACTGTGGAGAGACCTAGGGCCTCAAAGAAAACTTGAATGCGAACAATGACTGTAGGAGTGTATTTTAAATGAAAATTAGTGATAGAAGTACAATGTACATGTATTATGAACTACGTAAAAAAAAGATTCCAGTGATCCACAATTGCAGTTTGCAAAATTGCTAAAAAGTTACCTTTTAGTAATCAAGTACCCACACTTGTATGAACCCTGTCATGAGAGAAACAGCATTTTGCATATGCAAAATAAAGGCACAGAACAGCTTGGCAGTAATTGCAAAAGCTAATCAATTCCTTTACTTTTGCTACACGATAGTATGATTCCTCTACAAATCTAAAATGTACAGCCTCTAGCCATCTTCTGTGGCTTAGAAGTGAGCTTATAGGATAAGCAGGCACCACACGTACGTTGTGTTCTATTGTCCACACTTTTCAAAGATCTTGATCTCTTAAACCGCTTGACCAATCAAAGCCAAATTTTATATGAAGCACTCAGAAGCAGAAAGGGGACAAAAGTGTGTTTAATAATGCAAGTCACATGACCAGATCACATGGCAAATGGACAGAATATTGTTTACTCTAAAAATATGGTCCCAGGGCTTTATCTGCCCCTTTACTGGGACCATATACCATAATATTTATACCCCCGGCATTTATGCCGACGGGTATATAGTTTTCGCTTTTCCGTTCGTATGTTCGTTGGTTCGTTCGTTAGTTCGTTCGTTATTCCGGAACGTTCGTGGAATTTATGTCAAAGTTTTTGTTAAAGTTTCTCTGGTGGTGTATATCTCATGAACTAATGATCAGAAACCATTCATATTTTAACCAAAGGTACCCTATAGGAGTTGCTTTTTTTCTGTGAGTTTGGACCCTGGGTCCATGCCCGGGGGTGGGGCTAGAGGTCAAAATCTAGGTCACCTTTACTTTGGGTCAAAGTTTTGGTTTAAGTTTCACTGGTGGTGTATATCTCATGAACCAGTGATCAGAAACCATTCATATTTTAACCATAGGTACCCTATAGGGTTTGCTTTGTTTCTGTCAGTTCGGACCTTGGGTCCATGCCCGGGGGTGGGGCTAGAGGTCAAAATCTAGGTCACCTCGAAAAT
Organism: Rugalucina vietnamica; assembly: GCA_964017185.1. Taxonomy (NCBI): domain Eukaryota; kingdom Metazoa; phylum Mollusca; class Bivalvia; order Lucinida; family Lucinidae; genus Rugalucina; species Rugalucina vietnamica. The sequence goes on from OZ024876.1 coordinate 53,110,971, forward strand.
GTGCTATTTACAGAGTGTTTTTTCATCTCCAAGTTCATATCTTAACAAATACTTATAGGAATGTATTCCTGTTTGGATCATAGATACCCTTTAGGGTTGAATTAAATTCCATGGCACCAAACTCTAGGGGTGGGGCTCGAGGTCAAAATATAGGACACATAAAATACAGTAGTTACCAAGATTAATATTCTGTGTGTCTATATCTTGACAACCATGTATTAGAAAGCGTTCATGCTTACAACACAACATAGGTACCACATAAGGGCTAGGCCCACTGGTCCATGCATGGGGTGGGGGTGGGACCTGAGGTCAAGATCTAGGACTTTTTTTATTTTTTTTATTTTTTATTTATTTATTTATTTATTTTTTTAAGAATGACATTGTACTTTCATTTCAATCTAAGACTGAGGACCTGACCCAAAATGTCCGCGCTTATGTCCTAGATTGGGTGTCCTAGATTGGGTATACACGTCAGCTCTGTATACCACTCTAAAATAGATATGTCATTCTAAAACTACACTTCCCCATGTTTGTATGTAAAGTACTTTACACTGCTTATTTCTAAAATGTACTTGATAAGGGTACTGTCTTTCATTGGTGATGTGAGGTTCAATGTCAGCGGTGAGCATGTGCCGGGTTGTTCAATGACAGGGGTGAGCATGTGCCGGGTTGTTTGGGTAGGGGGTAGGGAAGGGGGCTTAGTGGCTACCAGCCGGGGGTACACATGCCTCTCAAGGCACTTTTTCTAGTCTTCAAAAGTTTATTGGTATATATAGCAGATCGTAGGTGAGCGTTTACAGGACCATTGGTCCTCTGGTTTGATTGTTCTTTGTGCTTTGTGTAAACAGATAATATTCTTCTGGTTGTCATGCAAAATATTAATTTCACATATTGGCTAGGTGTTGTATTTATTGCAGTTTAACATATCAGTCAACAATTTTCAGTCAATTCGGGACTGAGCCATGGCTTCCTGGGTGTTAACCAGTACTGTCGGGAGTTAACTTGTCTTGCTCAAGGATACAACATGGCACCATTGTGGTGATCAAACCGAGGCCTCTTGAGTATAGTAGTAGTAGCTATGCTCTACCACCAGGCCATCACACTCCCAATTCAAGTGTGGTAAATAAGTGCATATGTTTTATGATATTTTTATTATGGACTATAGCTCGATTTTGATGTTACAGGGTCTCATAATACACAATACAGCTGTAAGTTGGTTAATCATGATCTGTCTAAGGGCAAAATCGAGCTATAGCTAGTATTGTTAAATTGGACATTAATAAATGATAAAACGCATTGTATTTATATTTTATCCTTTTTTATTTCCTTCAATATTGTTACATGCTATAACTATAATTTGTAACATAGCATTCATAAAACTTGACAAGAGTAAAGACCAAGAAATATTTGTGCACACAATCAAACATATGAGCTGTCTCGTGGGAAAACCAACAGTGTGGTTTCCTAACAGGTCTGACACAAACCAGGCTGTACAAGCACCGAAGACAGCTACAGGCTGGAAATTTTGGATTTAGGAAGTAGAGGAATTGTACTATCCATGTAGCGAAAACAAAGGCTGATCAGCTTCGCAGTAGCTGATCTGCACCTTTGGTTTCGCAGAGGCAGATTGTTGGTTTGCTCATGAGGCAGCTCATATTGAGTTGCTTCTTGGCTGCCTTCACTTGTTGCCCCTACAAAATGCTAGTCAAGTAGAAACTGTAAACATTACTTGATGACAGCAGAACCAATTACCATTCATAGAATGAATTGCAATTACTGACTTCTGAGACTTTAAACATTTTGAAAATATAGGAATTTTATCGCGGTCGATAACTTAAGGGAAGACCTAAGAAATTAAGACAAGAGATATGATCGTAGACCTAAAAGAGCCTGTGGAAATGTCTTTCTGCTTGACCGATATCATGTTGAAAAAATCCTGCGGGAATAAATTTCTGTGGAAAAAATCCCGTGGATTTTTTTTCCATTTTATCAACATGGTATTATATTCCCGCGGGATTTTTTTTCTGCAGGAAAAATCAAAAGTTATGATAGAGTCTTGATCTTGTTCCTAATGATTGATGATATTGCTCATTGTAGATAGAATAGGTCAATCACTGGCTTAATAGAATTTTACAACTTCAAAAAAATCCCATGGGATTTTTTTCCAATGTAGAACTAAGGTAAAAAATTCCCGCGGGAAAAATTAAGAACTTGAAATAACACCTCCTATATCGCTTTGATGTATTGATAAGTATTTTATTAGGTTATAGAATGTTTATTAAAGTGTTTCATTTTCCTTCAATTTTCCCATGGTATTTTTTTCCATTGTGTATTAAGGGAAATTATTCCCATGGGATTTTCCAAAAATCCCGCGGGATTTTTTTTTCCCGTGGGATTTTTCAAAAATCCCGCGGGAATTTCAACTTTGACGGTAAATTTCTCACAAACTGTAAAACTTTTTATCATGAAAACATATAGAAATTAGTCAGTATGTTCCATTGTTATGTTTAAAAGTGGTTTTGAGAAGTTTGGATCAATTTAAAGGCATGTTGAGTTTGCCAAAAACCGGTGTGGCAAAAAAAAACCGGTGGCTGTTTATAACGAAAAGCCTTTTCATTGATGTTATACACATTTAAGATGTAAGCTGAATAAACTTATCATTTATTTTATGTGAGTTATGCTGTTTTTGCTCAAACACACACGTATATCTTTTTAACAAAATAAGTAAATAGTTTATGATGGTGTATATCATAATTTATATACTGGCCCCTTTGTTTCGAGCTGGTCTCTAACAAACATATACACCTACTCAACAAAGGAAGTTTTGGCGGTAGGTGTATAAGTTTCCCGCCGTTTATTATACACCGGTGTATAATATCCGGCGGGAAACTTATACACCGGTCTCTAATATCAGGCGGGAAACTTATCAGTCCTGTAGATATAGTTGTGATTTTTATATTAGACTCAATAAAAGGTAAGTACATTATGTAATGGGTCAGATGCACCGCAAAAATAATGTTTTCACCGTGTTCAAAGATATTAAATATTGCCAAAGCTGATTGGAAGCTTTTTAGCAAATCGTGGTTTAGAATCTTTCTAACGTCAAATGCAATTTCTTCCTACAGAGTATTTAAAATCCTTTGCCATGAAAGAAAAGAAATTTCCGGTTGCATTTATTTACAATTCCCAAACCGTTATAATAAACGAATCGTCGAATATAGTATACATTTGTGTGAAAATAGCTCTTGCTCCCTGTTTCCATTGTTAGTATAAGGTTAGAGTTAGTGTGAGGTGTGAATGAGAAACCTGGCAGTAGGAACGAACTTCACACAATTATTTTGACCAGCTGTTTTCCCCCAAAACAGCCGGGCATAAAATGGTCCTCTGTCTTTCGAGCAAGGAGATTAGCCCTTGACAGATCCATATACACTAGCTGATCAATTTAAGCACATTATGTAGTTATGTAAAAACATACTAAAATGGTATTGAATTATTTGCGTTATTCATAAGCAATACGTTTAACGACGTTTTAAAGGGAAATTACTCTGAAGATTCTATTTGTTCATGATTGCACGAGGAAATGTAAATATCGTTCGCAGTTAGTTACCTCGTTAAGTCCGTGGGATAGTTTGGCTAAAATGCCATGTCGCGAGAAAAGAAAGTTAAGCGGAATATAATTGGGCTAAATATGCTGCGCAAGGTTTGCCCAAGGCTTGCTGTCTTAAGATAAATAACAGTCGTTATAACGAAACAAAGCAGCCAGTATATAAGTCAGTTAGAGTATGTCGGTATCGGTCAATACGAAAATTATAGACCCGGCACGTGAACTTAAAGCCTCCCTCGCTGCGCTCGGTCGGCTTTAAGTTCACGTGCCGGGTCTATAATTTTCGTATTGACCTCTCCTCCATACTCTAACTATTACTTATTTGTCTGTCCTTGATGATTCATTGATGACAGATTCACCTCGCGGGCTGAACAACTAACTAAATGTTGTGAACCACGGCAGAAGCTGGGGTGAGGTTAGGGCCACGTACACCGGTTTATTTAAGTTCCCCCACCCTCCCAAAAATTGTATATTACTTACCGTTCAAATGCGATATGCGTCTGCTGTGACTGTAATTGTATATGTTTCGGTGTTAAATATTTGTGCTGTTTGCACATCTCATGTCTGTTTTCGTATATTTAGCTAAGCCCGGGGTGACTGAGTGGTCACATATTGGGAAATAACTGCTCATATTCTCTTTGTATTAGTACCCGATTGTCAAATTAGATTTTCCCACCTCGGTTTTTGTTCTGATTGTGAATTTCCTGATCATTGCTTTCTTTTACACATTACAAGGACAGGTTATCCTGATGGTATATTTTTCGACCATTAGGCAACTATGTGTAAGGTGTTAGGGGCGCCATATTACTTCGAGTACATTGCGGACCATATTAGCTAGAAGCCAAATCAAAACACCTCGGCGAATAAAAAAAAGATACCACTAACTCATATAAGCCAGACGTCCCCTTTCAGTATGGGGCATAGGCAAACAGTATAGCCCCAGCTGTGACGCCGCAGAACGCGGCGACCCATCTGGGGCTATTCTGTTTGCCAAGAAAAATTTCATAGAAAAATGGAATAAAAATTCAAAATAACTCCTAACGCCCTTAAAATGAAAGTGGACTCACCCAAATGACAATGATGGATGACTCCATTCGTCATATATGGGTTATTTATCAGAATTATTAAGATACAATTTCGGACTTGTGTTAGAGCAGTTGGTTGGCCTTTGTAAACTTCAGTCAACCAGACTGTTCAACACATGTTCAACTCACAGCACAAGTTTAATCCATCAAAAGCAAACCATACATGTCTATGTCTAAACAAATCTTCTATACAAACCGAACAGCTCATAATGATATGCATCACGAAAACATGTCCGTGTAATGTTTACCCCCTTGAACCCCACTTTTATAAAGTAAAACTGGAGTTTGCAGGGGTATACCTATTTTTCTTATTTTTGCTCCAAAACATAGATTGTGGGTACTCGTTAGAACCGCTTCGGCGAGAATAAGAAAAATAAAAAAAAATCAGCAAAAAATGTTAATCTTTTAAAGCTTAAAAATCTCTGTTTATTGCATGGGCAAGTTTTCGTAATGAAAAACATGTCTATGTCTAAGCAGCTCATAATGATACATGTATGCAAGCCGCTGTGACAGTTTTTGCTTTGTGAATGAGTAGGTTTCAACACTATACTCATTACGAAAACACGCCCATGTAATATACAGATTTTTCTTAAGTTGTAAAAATTGAAAATTTTCAGAAGATTTTCAAAAATATTTTTCTTATTTTGTTCAAAACATAGATTGTGGGTACACGTTAGAACCGCCTCGCCGAGGCGGTTCTAACGAGTACCCACAATCTATGTTTTGAACAAAAATAAGAAAAATAGGTATACCCCTGCATACCCAGTCTTGCTATATAAAAGTGGGGTTCAAGGGGATATACATTACACGGACATGTTTTCCTGATGTATATTTATTCTAATGACATGAAGTAATTATATATTTATACGTACACAATATGTAATTGCTTTGAGTAGAACGAAATGTTAAAGCTTTCTGTAGAGGCTGCCCTTATTCACAGCTGAGAAACACGTAATACGGAATGGGTGACGCACAATGAAATTCTGTCCGAAGTTGAGATGAGAAATTCGAGTTTTCTCCTATAGCGTTTACAGATAGGTGCAGTCAAAGCAGAAATTGAACATTTATTGAATGAAAGTAACATAAGGAATCCAGGTTATTTCATTTTCGCAAACTGAACAATTTAACATAGTACTTCGATCACAATATTAAACATTGAAGTGTTTGCGAAAACGAAATACATATAGCCTGGATTTCTTATGTTACTTTCTTTCAATAAATGTTCAATTTCTGCATTGATTGCACCTACCTATCAGTCAGTAGAAGAAACGCTATAGGGTAAAACCCGAAAATCTAACCTCAACTTCGGACAGAATTTAATTCTGCGTCACCGATCATTTATCGGTTTGTATGTATACAATACCACGTGATTCTCAGAAGTGTTATTTGTCGCATTAAAACACAATATTACGTTTAGTTTGTGGGTACTTGTATTTGTGGAACAATCCTATCGAGACCGTCCTACTAAATAAAGAACCAACAACCATCATACCAGTAGTAGGACACGCCATCATAGGTCATGCTATGAAATGTTTTCATAATTTGATATTTTTTACATTGCAAATAATGAATACCGCATACACAGCTGTATATCGTAGGTCTACTTGCAGTACCAAAATGTATTGTGAGATTTTCTTAGCACAATAGTGTGTTATTAATCATTACAGATTATCTATGCTTTGTCAGGTTGAAAGTTCCAAGTGGGCAAATAGACAAGTAACTATTTTTCAGGAGAGCGTTAGAAACCATTTTAGGGAGGCCGGAATAGTAATGCAAAGTTATATGGTGGAAACTGTTCATCAACCTTTCCGAAACAATTCCTTCCTTGTCTGCACTCCAGGAAATGACTTTTATGTAAATTACAGAGGTCAAAGGTCATCAAGTGCATTTTTTTATTTTTTAACATGAGGTGTACATACAAGATTGGTCATATCTCCAAAGTTAATTATCCTAGACCACTAAACATGGTCTTATTCAAAAGCACAGACATAGCCCTTTTATCATATGGTAAGTAATACAAGTTATCTAATTTGCATATTCATGAATTATAATGAAAACATTAAAAATTACAGAAAATTATTAAAATCCACAATTAAATTAGTTTCAAACCCAAACTATATAATTGTGACACTTTGTTATTGAACCAGTAATATCATAAGACAAATTTATTGATGTCATGTGCCTAAATGAAAATTATCGCATTTGCAAATTCATAAATATTAATAAAAATGTCGAAAATCAACGAAAAGGAGAGAAAAAACTACATCCATAGCAAGGTTTTGGATGGGTTATAAGAACTATCTTGCATCCCTGAAACCAATTCTCTTGGCTGTCAGTGTGGTTATAGGGACCACCTAAATGCCATAAAATATTGTCCCCAACAATGAAGACATGTGCATGATGTTAACTAACATTGTTTCCACACCAACACCTAGTGTGATTCTAGAGAAAAGGGTATACACACAAAAATACACATATACCAACAATAGCATGCTCTAGAGTACTATAATTGGTTTGATAGTGATACATGGACATAGCAATTAAATCTTAATACCTATTATTCAAATCATCGAATTTACTTATTCATGAAAATTCATAAAACACAATAAGAAATCGGAGCAAAATCTTGAAACAAAAAAAAAACAAAACAAAAAAAAACAAAAAAAAAAAAAAAAAAAAAAAAAAAAAAACGGGAAGTATATGTAAAAAATCACTTGTAGCACAGCTGTTAACCAACCAAGGATGCTGAAAGTAGTATAAAATAAATGCTATAGCCTATGGCAAACAACTGTGACCCTAAAGTCTGATATTAGCATGGGCCGAGTTTCAATTTCATGAATTTTAATGAAAACTTCATAAATAAAAATTAAAACTGGAAAAATTAAACGAATAAACCTACAAATTGACTTGTATCTTGACAACCAAAAGCCCTAACATGCTGAAAATGGCATCAAATAGTTGCTAGGGCAACATTATACCATCCTGTTTTACAATAGACAAGTCATTCGATTTTTTGTTTTATAAATATTAACAAAACTATTCAAATTTTGATGAAAATTACAGAAAAAATTAGACGGTGTACATGGAAAATCACATATATCTTGGCTACTGATAGATCTAGAGAGCTATAATTGGTACATTTACCAAATGATTATTAGGACAATGTTCTAAAACCATAAAATCTGATTTATAAATCATCATTGATTTTTAATGTATGTGTATTAATGAGATCTTTATAAATAAGAGAAACATCAATGAAAAATGAAGATGTGTACCAACCAAATCACTTATATCTCAGCTGCAAATTTCCTTAGAGTACCGAATATGGTACCAAAAGAATGCTAGGGTAATGCACTATTGCCATGGAGTCTGATAGCCTAACCATATATTTCTAAATTTTGTGAATGTTACATAAAAGTTCCAAAATTTGTAATATTAACGGAAAATTGAAGCTTGTTCTCCAACAAAATTGAATGAATCTTGGTTGCTAACTAGTATGCCTTGTATATCTTAATGATTGACAATAAAACATTGTCCTAGCTATAAATTGGTGCCATTTTGAGTTCTTAATAGCTATTGGTAGTCGAGATATAAGCCGTTTTGTTGGTATACCCCCTTCATTTTTCGTTGATTATTCAATATTTCTTTAGATCTCATCAATATCCATACAACAGACATAGCTGAAGATTTATATATTAGATTCTATGGTTATAGGACATTGTTCTAGTTATAGGACATTGTCCTAGCAATTATTTGATACAAATTGTAGCTCTCTAGGTCTATCAATAGCCAAAACAGGTGTGATTTTCTATGTACTCCACCTTAAACATTCCGTAAAATTCCTCTTAATTCCAAAGGTTTACTTAATATTCATAAAACAAAAAACCGAATGACTTATATACATTGGTATACAGAATATATATTGCAATTTGGTGCCATTCTCACCATGTTAGGGCTTTGGTTGCCGCAATTCATGTCATTTTGTAGGTTTACCTGTTTATTTTTTCATTTTTTAATTCCTATTTATGAAGTTTTCATTAAAAGGTATGAAATTGAAACTCATATCATGCAAGTATCAGACTTAAGGATTACAGTAAATTGCCATAGCATTCATTTGATACTTGATTCAGCAATCTTGGTTTGTTAACAGCTCTGATATAAGGGCGGTCGGGTTGGAATATGGGCCCCCACCCATTGGGCCCTTAAAAATAGATGGGCTGCTTGTGCCCCCAGGCAAAGAGTCTACACTTCTGAATGACCATCTGAATAGTGGTTAATCACTTAGGTCTGAGCCTGTCCAGGAAACGTAGCTTCAAGACATACCATCAATACATATAAGCCGTATTGATTTAGTTAGGTGGTTATATATTTTGAGCACATGTTGGATGTCATGACATCCTCATTTTGGGTAAAAGTCCCATAAAATGGAGGCAACGTCCCGACATGACCTTGGAAACTGGGACCTTAAGCATCAATTCAAACAAATAAACATAACACATGATTTTGTACTTTTACCCCCTTTTTCCAAGACTTTTCTCCGATTTCTCAGTTATGCGTTTTATTAATTTTAATGAATAAGCAAATTCAACGATTTGAATAATATGTATTAAGGTAAAATTGCTAGGTCCATGCATCACTATCAGACCAATTATAGTATTCTAGAGCATGCTTATGTTGGTATATGAATATCATGAGTACACTCTCTTCTTTAGAGCCACACTAGGGGTGCGCATGGAACCTATGTAAATTTACATCATGCAAATGTGTGCATTGTGGAGGACAATATTTCATGGCAGTTAGGTCGTCCCTTTGACCACAATGGCAGACATGAGATTGGTTTCACGGATGCAAGATAGATTTTAAAACCCATACAGCCTTACATTGGCTGTAGTTTTCCCTCGTTTTTCTTCGATCTTCGACCTTTTTATTTTAAAATATTCATGAATATGCAAATGTGATAATTTTCATTTAGGCCCATGACATCAATAAATTTGTCTTATGATATTTCAGGTGCAATTATAAAATGTCACAATTATAGTTTGGGACTGAAATTTATTTTTTATGGATTTTAACGATTTTCTGTCATTTTAATGAATTCATTTAAATTCAGGAAATTATGCATCAATGCAAGTTAATCTCAAAGGTTGAAATATATGTTTGATAAGCATATAAGGAATAAATGACACCAAACCGTTTGAAATAAATTTGCCAGAATATGTTAATTGGTGCCAACTTGTACCTTTTCTCACTGAAGCACTCAATTGGGGTACTTTTAGTACTCTGATTATAATTGTGACTTATTTGTTGCCATTTAGCAAGTACATAATCATTTAAAATATTATTTGCACATGTACTCATTAAAACTACCAAAAATCTGGTTTTATTTTGAACATACCATCAATAAAAGGGTACATTATTAAGATTTTTTACTTTTTTGCACTCCATGACCTTTGACCTCTGTACTGACCTACAAAACGGATTGTGACTTTGCAGACAAGGCAAGCGCTGTTCCGCAGATATTGGGCAAGCAAAATATCCTTGTCTGCATCCATTACAATGCCGGCCTCCCTGGTCTCAAAATTTGAGATTGGATCACTAGTCTAAAATGACATAACATAACTTTATTTCTCTCAAATTGTATAATACAATATATGAGATATTTAACACTGATCAAATAATATACAATAAAGTGACAAATGTGCATGCACAGTTTACAGACACCAAAATTTATTGAGAACATCGTAAATGAACCTACTTAGTAGTTGTTGCAATAGTTTTACACTTTTAACAGACATTAAAATTTCGAATTTAACTATATTAATTTGGCGTCGATAATACTTAGGTAGGTATATTGCTATAGTATCATTAAAGAAATCACATTCAAACAGGTAGTGAAATTCATCGCATGACATCATATGGCGAAGGATTGCATTTGCTTCGCATTTACCATTCTGAAAGTTTCAATTTTGAATGCCTTCATTTTCCGATGAAAATCCTTTACCATTCACGTGATCTCGGCAACGCAAATGGGCGGAAAAATGTCCACGCAAACCATTTACTTCGTTTGGTCACTCAAGTTGGCACCACGTTGATCGCGTATCAACATGACCACTGTTATGAGCAAAACGTTTTTATGTTTTGGCTATCCCCAAATCCCTTCTGAGTGACAAATATCCATTAATATTTTAAAAGGTAAGTACATATATAGGAATAATGAAGAAAAAAAAGCAATTATTATTACATCTCCGAGAAGCTCATCGGGTTGCACAGAGCCTAATATGTAAGCTCAATAGTCTTACTTGACGCCATGTGCCACCCGTACATGTACGAGGGTCATTCAGGAATTAATGACAATGATTCCATTAAACTTTATTCTTAATACTTGTGTGCTTCTCATATACTAATTACCAAATTTGAAGATGTATGCTATTCCATGGTTCCTCCAAAAGTACGCTAAGATGCCAGTTCTGTGGTTGCTAGGCAACCAAATTATACAAGGTAAATGAGCTTGGACGCGACATACAGTAGTACTTGCCTGGATGGAAGACCAGTATCTTGGATATGTTAACAACATTTCATGAGGATTAAATATGTGGTATGTGGTTGCTGTAAGCATGGCTGTCAATGGTATTGATCACAGTGACACTGCACAGAGTTTCAAAATGAATCATCACCGTCTCCAGTTCAAATTTAACTGTATCAAATCTAGCTAGTCTTTTTAAAATCTAATACTTGTTCCAGAACAGTCTCAGAATTTTGAATTTTTGTTTTTGTTAAGAAGCCATAGGAATACATTTAAGATTAAACACATCACTTGCTGTTGGAATTTATTTGATTGTTTCATTATTTGGTTTAAAACACACTGTTAGGCCAGAATTGGTTTATTTTGTCCTGTTCTGCTGTTGCTTAGCAACCACGCAAGTTGCAAATCAGGAAATTGACATAAATGTTATGGCTGCCCTTGTTGACCTCTAGTGCTTTCATTAATCATCATAAAACACTGATAAGACTGTCCAAGCAACAATCCTACAGTTTTACTTACCCTACCCCCATACAAAAATTAGTAAAAATTGACTTTTTCGCGTCCATGGACACTTCAGGAGCCATATTCAAATTAGCATAGCGTCAAATCTAGACATGATAAAAGCACAAAATTTTCAGCACCAATGCATAATATATGTGTCCACATGTAACATATCAAATAAAGCCGAGCTTAATTATACTTTCCGAGATATGAATCCATTGTCATTAATTCTTGAATGACCCCCGTATGTTATGGTTAAGGCAACTAGAGAAATACCTCCAATATCTGGTTGACAACACTGTGGGCATGGGCGAAGGTCACGTGGATCAGTTAAAATTCCATCATAGTATGGCGGTAAATGACATATGAAATATACTCCGTTCATAGAACGACATGTGTTTGAATAAAGCACACACATAAATGTCACCATAAACACAAATAATATTGAATAAAATTTATAGCCTCGTTTTCTCCGAATCAATAAGTGCATATTTGGATTTAACCCAGCATTATGGCGTCAGTAAATTAACACGCCCAGATCTTATGCTTTCTATCGAACTTTATTGATAACATGATGTATAGTACTTGGAAATACCCGGAAAATCTATAAATGCACCCGCCTGGAAACTCATTACGAAAGCTTGCCCATGCAATATACAGAAATTGCTTAAGCTTTAAAAAGTGATTTTTTAGCTGAAAAATTTTGATATTTTTCTTATTTTTGCTCAAAACATAAAATGTGGGTACACGTTAGAACCGCCTCGGCGAGGCGGTTCTAACGAGTACCCACAGTCTATGTTTTGGAGCAAAAATAAGAAAAATAGGTATACCCCTGCAAACCCCATTTTTTCTATAGGGGTATTCATTGCATGGACATGCTTTGCTGATGTTTTCTTCATGTGCCGCGTGATTACAAAGCGATCCTTGATGCGGCAAACATCGGGCAGTACAGCCATAAAATATGAATGGAAATGAAATTTCCTGCTTTTAACTTTAGGAAACAGAGGGATTGTGTATGTCTGTATTGAAAGAGAGAGGAAAATTCGTGTGAATGGCGCTAATAGACTCTCATTTTTCTCATGAGGAAACTCTTATTGTTTAAACATGTCAAGCTATCGGATTTAAATTGATTTTCATCTTTTGTCATTATGTTCAGACGCTCATGATTTATAAATCATCGAACTTCATGTTGTTTAAGATGTGCGTGTTTATTTATTTTTATGTATTTTTTTAGTTCAGTTTCAAGATTATGTGCGTGTTTAAGACTTAAACTAGACTATACAGGGTGGCATATTTCTGCTTTGCTTAATCCTGTAGAAAATGAGGCACTTGAATAAGGTCGTGGTTTATAACATAGGTGATGAGTATGAATCGCCAAATACCTGGGCTTTTTCGAGCACCATCCTTGCTCATCAATCTGTATTAAAGGATGAAATTCAATGTTGCAGCAAAATATAACTTATTCAAGGGCAGTCTTACATTCTCTGGCGTATTCCCGCAACTATAAAAATGTCACCGTCACTAGACATATTTGTTAAGAGCTGCATTAAATGGCTGAAAAATTAAGCTTCTCAGAAGTATTTTAACGAGTTACCTCCGCCGCAATAAATGGTACAGCTCTCTATCTCTGTCTCTCTCTCTCTCTCTCTCTCTCTCTCTCTCTCTCTCTGTTTCCATATTGATATACTGATATTTTGTTGATTATATTATGCTTCATCACCATGTATCCATGAAATTATTGTATATTTGTTGATTGTATGTACTGTGTTTTGATGGCCCCAAGGAAGATTTGTACCATACCAAATGGGTTACCCCCTTAAAATAAAGTATTTACTTATTTACTTACTTACTAAATTGCACGGGAATGTTAGCGTAACGCAGTGATTGTTGAACTGATATAAATGTAATCTTCACCATCTCAAGTACAGCGAACATCATGTATCCTGTACATTAATATCCTGTTCATAATAATGTATCCTGTACTGGTTATAATTGCGAGAAAATTATTTCTCCGTAATGCAAGATACAAGATGCAAATTCTTTATTGCCAATTAGGGCGCCCAACACGAACAGAATAATCAAATAATGAAATGAACATAAATGATTAGAATAATTGGAGAATCAGACACTAAAAATACAAGTGCAGACGAAGACAACACAGAAACAAAACCACAGCTCAACAACTGGAGTACCAAGGGGGGGGGGGTGAGGGGGGCATCCAACTTCTCAGTTATCCCTGAAAGAGCTAACTGAAGAGCAAGATGTCCAAGTTTAGCAATATGGTTATGGAACAGTATCATGTTGTAATAATACAGATTTCTTAGCAAATAATACTATCAATAGCTTACTTATATTTCTTAAAATAAATGGATCTTCTGAGCTCATCAACCAGATAAAAACCTCACGGGTATTAAGAATGGATAAATTCTTATACTTTGAATAAATTTGATTTAAAATGACACGCACAGTTCTTTTGTTTCTCAGTTTAGGACATTTCAATAAGAAATGGACTTTATCTTCAACTTCGGTATTACATAATTTACATGTACATATCCTTTTATCAACATCAACCTTATAATAACGCCCTTTTTAAATTTCCAAATCAAGACTTTTTTCATGACAAAAGCTATGTTACAACCAGGAATGTAACAATGTAACAATTGTTACATTTTGGGCAGTTTGTTACATTTTGGGCCGACAACGACGACCAGAAATGTAACAATAATGTAACAATTGTTACATTTTGGGTAATTTGTTACATTTTGGGCCGACAATGACGACCAGAAATGTAACAATCATGTAACAAAATTTTGTTACATTTTGGGTCGATGAGTGGCATATTTTTGAAAAAAAAAATGAATATTTGAACAAACACTTTAGCATCTATTATCCGTCAAAGACGATGAAGAGAAACACGTTTATCTTTCAATTTCTTCACTCAATCCACATTTTCAACAAACTATAATATTAAGACTTAATATTTTGAATTAAAACTTAGAATATGACTTCCCAATGACTACTATCTCCTACCATCGCATGTCGAAACTTTTCCAGTTATATCCAAAACTGAGGAAAGAATAAATTATTCTATCATTTTTTCTTATTCAAGACATTTGTGTTGTTACATTGTTACAATTTAGGTTTTCCATATACGACCCAAAATGTAACAATGTAACAAAATCTAAACTTTCTCTTCCAAACTACTAGCGTTTCCTAACCCTTAACCTTTGTAAAGTTTTGAAAAGAAAAGTAGCTACTTTGCTGGCTGCGGGGAACACCAGGATAACCATATAATCAGATATTGAATACCCAAGACTTAAATAGTACGTGATTTTGGCCCGGGATTTTGGCCATTTGTTACCACTTGGGAAGGAAAAATCTATACATGTGTTTTGTCGATGAGCCTGATATGTACAGAGAATTTTTCAGTATGATAGCTGTCTCATATCGATAGCTTTTACCCTAAAAACTTGTATTTCGACATGTACCAAAGTTCGTCACTTTCAATTAAGACAATATGGTGTACCTACGAAATCAGACATATCTTACATGTACAAGCTACTATCCTTAACATGTGAATATGGTAATAGTTAAGGTTTAGGCGCTGAACCTTTGTCTAGTTGTCATACACGTAAATGATCTAATTTGCATACTCATTAATATCTAAGAAAACTTAAAAAATAAGATGCTAGAATATCCCATTTTGTAAAAATATATTTGTTACATTTTGGAACTACAGCGTCGACAGCGACAAACTGCCCAAAATGTAACTTGTTACATTGTTAATAAGAGCCAATAAGACAACTACAACAAACTTTCCCCTTCTCGAAATGAACATCATTTTTGCGTATTTATGCATGTTAATGATCATTTATAAGTACGTCTACAGTCAATAATATACGACTAAAGCTGTTTATTTATTACAAAATGGGTTGTAGACAGCTAGAATATCCCATTTTGTAAAAAATATTTTGTTAAATTTTGGACCGACAGCGTCGACAGCGACAAACTGACCAAAATGTAACTGTTGTTACATTGTTACAGTTTGGGTCGATAGATACTCTATCGACCCAAAATGTAACAAAAAAAAAATATTACATTATTATTACATTTCTGGTCGTCGTTGTCGGCCCAAAATGTAACAAACTGCCCAAAATGTAACAATTGTTACATTGTTACATTCCTGGGTGCAACAAAGCTAAACCTAATCTATGTACTAGATGACTGAAAGCATATTTCAAATTCTCAAAATACGGGAATCTTGGGAAGCACGATGGCTCTATGGTGTCGTAGAGTTTCGTCAAATACATGTATGGGGCGAGAGGTGGAGGTGAGCTTGTTGAAACCGTGTCCTTGGAAACATACATGCCCTTTCACTCGAGTTTTGCATTACAGAAATAGGCCATGTGTTCTGAAGATCTGAGCTTCTTTTCATGTTGTCCACAAAGACATCTGGATTGATTGATCTGCTGATTTGAGTGACAGTTTCAATCTAAATGACCTTTAAGGATCAGTCAGACCAGAGAACGGGTTCCAACGGATGCCGAACGGACAGAAAATATGCAAAAAATACTTGTCCGTTGATATCCGTTCCCAAAAGTCGTCTCGAGGGCGGTGAAGACCATCGTGGAAGATTTCAGGAACGTGTAAACCAGACGAGAACCGCATTTGTAACGGACAAGGAACGGTTAACCAACGGACAGAACGGACAAGGAACGTTTAACTAACGGATATTACCGGATGAGGAACGGATGTTTACCGGACAGAACGAACATGAACCGCACGAGAAACGGGCAAAACGGTCGTCTAACGGTTAACGAACGTGTTTAAACGGTCACGTGACGGATGAAACGGGTATAAATACTCAGGCAAGACTGGCCAGTTCATACTCATCAATACTGACCCCAAGCAGGTCTATCTCAGCCTGGATCAGTGCTGCTTGGCACTCAAGGCCGGCTCTTACACGACAGTCCATTGCACTAATATCTTATTCAACTAATATTCTATATTCCTGAATGTCCTAACACACAAAGTGATAGAAATAAAATGAGTGTAGGATTGGGCAAGTCGCATCTTTTAAGATTGAGGTAATTGGTTCGATCACATGAAACAGAGCTTATATTCGTTACTTGAACGTTCCCTGTCCGTTGTTGTCCGTTTAGCAAACGGTCCCCGTCCGTTCCAGACCGTTTTAACCGTTACATGTCCGTTAGTCGTCCGTTGGCAACCACTTTCGACCTGACGCGAACGGGTATCTACCGGATGACTACAGAATGTAGAACGGATAAGTACCGGGCAAACCGGATACCAACGCACAGCTAACGGACAACCAACGGACGCCCAACGGATTCATTTATCCGGTCTAACCCGTTGGAACCCGTTCCAAGTTTTGAACATGCACAAAACTTGTCAACGGACACCAACGGATAAAACGGACATCAACGGACACGGAACGGGTTCACCGGATAAGGAACGGATGCCAACGGACACGAACGGACACCAACGGACTTAACCCGTTTGACGTCCGTTCGCCTGGTGTGACTGATACATTAAAACGACCGACTCAAGTTAATTTTTTTTATCTGAATATGTGGAAATTTAGCCATATAACTGCTAAAATTGAAAATAAATCTACTTTTGTCCCTGTCCTATTTCAAATGTGTGTTCTTAATATGCATTGTACATGTATATGCTGTGCAAAGGATTTTGAAATTTTGCTTTAACCAAACCATTACAATGCTTTTTTTTCTTTTTGTTTTTGTTTTTCTTTTTTTTTCTTTTATTTATTTATTTTTTTTCATTTTCACATCGTTTCCCAAAGATACATGCTGAATAGACTTTAAGAACACCTGGCAACTGGGACACTGTTTAAGTACAGTTACCTGATTGACCTAATTCTCAAATGGCAAACTAGAGTGAAAGGGGCAGTGGTACCTCAGTCCAGACATGACGAGCCGCGGTAAGAGAAAACTGACTTTTAAATTTGCATCTTTGCGAAAACAAAGACGCAGTAAGTGCACAGCTATCAGTGCCTTTGTTTTCACTTCTCCGATAATAAAATCCCTACAGCTGCTTCTTAAATCCAAAATAATTTCAAGCCTGTAGCCTTTCTTTGTGACTGTACAATCCGGTTTTTGTCGGGTTTGGTCAATAACCCCGACGACAGTTTTTTTTCGCGTCACGGACGTCAACAAAAACATCGTTGGGTATACACAGTTGTTCACGCGCAACGACAACCTGGGGACATAATTTATTCTGCCTCATAAAATATATTTTTTATTTAAAGAGTTATTTTAAAAAAAGGCTTGTGAATAAATGAAGTAAAATGAATAATTATCAGGTTATCGATTTCTGCGCTGTATGGAAACAATCTCTTTTCCATTACGGTGCAGTCCGGTAACATTGCGCTCCTATCTTGCCAGGCTTGACGTGAAATATCCCGCTCTGGCCACATGTGAGACAAGCCAAGTTCTGCTTGCGGGTGTGCCAGGTGGTTTTTCTCGGGGTCCTCCCGTTTTCGCCCATCTACCGATTGGCCCGTCTCATATGAGCTGAAATAATCTTGAAAGGGACGTAAAACTGAATTAAGGATGTTCGCTGCCAACATTTGACATTTCGAAACTTCCGGTTTTTCTTTTCTTGAATATCTTATAAACGGTTGCAGATATTTATCTAAATTAAATATGTTATATTTGGATACATATTGATGATGTGCATTGAATGAGCCATGAAAATTGTCAATCTAAGAAACTTCATATTTTCACCCCATTTTCTGCAACTTTTCAGGAAAATTTTAATTGTCAATAAAATTTAGGGGGTAGGGTAGATTAAACTTGAATATTTCACTTTTTCAAATTAATTGTACTAGTTCGATGTTTATTTTAGCAGCAGTTTATGTGTTTATGGTCTTCTAGGTCTGTCTTTGTGCCTTTGGTGTGCTGGTTTTAAAATTTAAGGTGGTTTTATGAAATGGGCTTTTAGAAACAAAATAGCCGAATAAAGGCTGAAAATGGCGATTTTCAAGTTGTTGGTTCTCTCTTATATGCTCACTACCATATATATTTCTTTCTTGTTGTGTGAAAATACAAGAAAAAAGTTTGAATCAACAAATATGGGATTAGTACATTACAAAATATTGATTTTTTTTCCGACTTTTCAAGTATGGGGGTAGGCTTGGAAAAGGAATCGTAAAACTTTGTCATCCACTTCAAGTTGCATTTTTTTCTATGCTTTTGGTCCAAAGTAGTCTGCGTTACGTAAATATTATGACTTTTGAAAGCATTCTAGGTGCATTTTTGTTCAAGACAGGTATGTTTTAAAGAATAAAAAAATAAATTAATTTTACTAGATTTAAGACATGGTGCAGAAATAGGCCATGTGTTCTGAAGATCTGAGCTTCTTTTCATGTTGTCCATAAAGACATCTGGATTGATTGATCTGCA
Source organism: Rugalucina vietnamica (assembly GCA_964017185.1). NCBI lineage: Eukaryota > Metazoa > Mollusca > Bivalvia > Lucinida > Lucinidae > Rugalucina > Rugalucina vietnamica. The sequence goes on from OZ024876.1 coordinate 53,130,126, forward strand.
GATTTGAGTTACAGTTTCAAACTGAATGACTTTTAAAACGACCGACTCAAGTTAAATTTTTCTATCTTAATATGTGAAAATTTGGCCATATAACCAGATAACTGCTAAAATTAAAAATAAATCTACTTTTGTCCCTGTCCTATTTCGAATTTCAAATGTGTCTTCTTAATATGCATTGTATATGTTGTGCAAAGAATTTTGAAATTTTGCTTTGACCAAACAATTACAAAATGTTATTTTTTTTTTTTTTTTTTTTTTTTTTTTTTTTGGACATCGTTACCTAAAGATACATGCTGAATAGACTTTAAGAACACCTGGAAACTGGGAGTTTAAGTAAAGTTACCTGATTGACCTAATGCTGAAATGGCAAACTCGAGTGAAAGGGGCAGTGGTACCTCAGTCCAGACATGACGAGCCGCGGTAAGAGAAAACTGACTTTTAAATTTGCATCTTTGCGAAAACAAAGACGCATTAAGTGCACAGCTATCAGTGCCTTTGTTTTCACTTCTCCGATAATAAAATCCCTACAGCTGCTTCTTAAATCCAAAATTATTTCAAGCCTGTAGCCTTTCTTTGTGACTGTACATGCCGGTTTGTGTCGGGTTTGGTCGAGAACCCCGAAGACAGGTTTTCCCGCGTCGCGTACGTCAACAAAAGCATCGTTGGGTATACACAGTTGTTCACGCGCAACGACAACCTGGGGACATAATTTATTCTGCCTCATAAAAACTATTTTTTATTGAAAGAGTCATTAAAAGGCTTGTGAATATATATTAAGTAAAAAATGAATAATTATCACATTATCTATTTCTGCACTGTATGGAAACAATCGCTTTTCCATTAAGTCGCCACAAGATGGTTTTGAATGGCTCAGTATAAAAGATACATATGCTAGTATAAAAGATACAGCCAAATTTGTCTAGTGTCAGAGGGTCCGACTCCTAATTGAGAGGTCGTTGTTTCGAACACCTCCTGACTATGTGAACGAACGAGACCCATTTACTCTACATTATAGTACAGCTCGGGGCCGAGTCTATCCGTCTGCTAGGGTTTAAAGTACAGTTTTCTCTTTATGCAGTTAGCTAGTAGGACCTTAATGTTTTGCCGCCCCTAAGCTAGAAGAAGAAGAAGAAGAAGAACAGGAAGAAGAAGAAAAAGAAAAAAGGAGAAGGAGAGAGAGGAGAAGGAGAGAGAGAGCTTTATTACCTTTCAGAGCTTCTTGGCAGCACCTAGGACAAGGGCTAAGGTTACGGGGGTCCTTAATTATTCCATCATATTCTGGAGGCATCTTACAAAAATAAAACTCACGGTCTACTGACCGGCAAATACTAAAGTACAAGCATATTGCAAAAAGAAAACATAAGAACACATTGATTTTTCGACGAAAACATGGATTTACATTCATTTGATAACAATTTCAATGTATATGACAACGTATTAGAGCACGATAATTAAAGTTTTCCGTGTAGCAAATTCGATGAAACTAAGTCTTTTAATATGTCGAATTGTCTCCCTCAATTTTGTAATGAAATCCGCATCCATACTCAAAACAAATAATGAATGCGTGAAAAATGTTTTTGCCCAACAATATTGTATTACAATTGAATGGTATTTGTACCTTGTTCACGGTGCGTGAAAAAGTAGTCGGCCTTTAAGAAGAAAATAAATTAAAATCAAAATCGATTGAAATATGTAGACATACATGTATTTAAAGTTATGTGCAAGAAAAACCTCAAAACATGTTAACTTGGCTTAAACAGGTTAAATTTACTACCCCTTTGTACTTAGAATAAAAGTGCTTTTGTACATAATTCCCATATCCAGCTATACTACAAAGTACTACTGGAATGAGGGTACTTATTGGACAATCATTTTTTCGGCGCTGTATAACTCTCTTTATTCAGAACACGCGTATTATCGTGATGTATCAGGGGCGCGACAGCTGGCTTTTGGACAATTAATTGTGTATCACAATTATTAAACATATTTTATACACCTGTGACGGGATAGCCTCCCTTGGAAATAGGCAAATTTCAAACTCGAGAAAGTATGAATCGAGAAAGTGTTGGGTATATAGCGCAGTAAACCACCCTTGGTGGATGAGCATGCTTTTACACCGACGGGGTTTTTGTGGCTCATCTCGGCTGTTCGTTACATTTGGTGGCAGCGGTGGGATAATGACAACTGCCAGAACGGAGTTGCCTTACCCATGTAGTCCCCAGGCCAAGACTCGGGACGAGTCTTCTCGGAGGGGGGAGTAATGTGACGGGATAACCTCCCTTGGAAATAGGCAAATTTCAAACTCGAGAAAGTGTGAATCGAGAAAGTGTTGGGTATATAGCGCAGTAAACCACCCTTGGTGGATGAGCATGCTTTTCCACCGACGGGGTTTCTGTGGCTCAGCTCGGCTGTTCGTTACACACCAAACGAAAACTTGTCACTTCGGTCCAGCTCTAACCGACCGGTACACATATACAAGATATCTCAGACTTGATATTCTACATTATGTGAAACGTCGGTGCTGGTCAGATATTCCGGAAGGCAGCTTTTCTCGTGATACGGTTCAATTTTAATATGAAAGGTATCAAAATAAGTAAAGCGAATTTGCTTGCTTAGCAACATGTCAAAGTGTATGTGCTATTTGCGGGTGTATCATGTGGATTTTTGGGGGTTCTCATGTTGTCCCACCTTCTGAATGATTCGACTCATGAGTGAATACGTCTTTCCTCTTTAATAATCAAACCCATGGCGCCCCAAGAACGAATATGGTGCCTAAAAACGAGCAAGGCGCCTTAATAATGAATATGGCGTCTTACGAACGAACATAGCACATTGAGAAAGAACATAGTGCCTTTAGAATGAACAGGACGCCTAAGAATGAACATGGCGCCTTAAGAATGAACATGACGCCTAAAGAATGAACATGGCTCCTTAAGAACGAACACAGCACCTTAAGAATGAACATAGCCTCTTAAAAATGAACATTGTGCCTAAAGGGGCCGTCACACCTATGCGAAAGTCCCTCAACGCAGACTTGCGTTAAGTTGCGAATATGAATTCAGCAACATTCGTTTCAATTCGTTTGTCTGCGTTTCAATACGTTGAAGAGCGTTTGTGGTGTTCGCATAAATGCGTTAGCCTTCGTCAAAATGAGTCGTACCTGCCAGAAAATGTCAAACAAACGTGGCAAAAACAAATTTTCGCATCCGTGCGTTTCGCAAGTCGCAAGTCTTCGCAAAGCTTTCGTTATCGTGCGTAATAGTGCGTAAGGCTTCGCAACTAACTGTAAAATTGCATCACACGATCAGGCTAATTTGCATATCCACCGAAGGGTTGCGTTTCGAGGACGATTACTTGCGCTGTTCAACGCAATGTACCGAATATAAGCGCATTGTAGCGAATCGAATCCGACGCATTGAAGCGAACTGTTGCGTTTAGTCAACGAACGCATACGAAGGGAAACTTAGACAAACGGATTTATGTGATTCGTAGCGTTGTAAATATATACTTATACGTGTATAGAAATTTTGTTAAAAAAAATCAACAATTATTAGACGTTATGAAAAAAGAAAGAAAGAAACAAATGCTGATCAAATTTCAAACTGTGCAAAGTTCATATCAACTGAGAAATGGCGTCGGATCCAAAAAGTCAGAAATTAATTTTTAACTTTCCCGATTTTTGGACAAAAATAGATTTCTATGAATCATCTGCGAAACTATGGTACATGTAAATATGGGATATCATAATATGAATTTAGGATATCATAGTATGAATTTAGGATATCTTAAAATGAATTTAGAACATCGTAAAATTATGTCAGGTACCTGCTGATCTCTCTCTCTCTCTCTCTCTCTCATTTTGCCTTATTAACCATGTCATTCTGTATTTTGCTTGTATGTGTTGCTTGTGTGTTAAGTATGTTTTGAGGGCCACAAAAAAGATTGGTACTTTGTACTTGAAATTCAACATACTCCTGCTGAAGGGTATCTTTCGAGCGATTTTAAGACAATCAAAAATACAGTTTATTATTATTATTATTATTATTATTATTATTATTATTATTATTATTATTATTATTATTATTATCTAGAAATCAATTTAATAATAATTAATACTATGAATTTGCTTAATTTTTCATGATTTCCTGATATCCAAATGTTTTAGGATATCCGAAAAAAAAGTAATGGATATTCATGAAGAAATTAGATTTAAGGACTATCAAAAATAACATAAAATTAGGGAACAAAATATTTTATGATGTCTATGTATATCTTTAAATCGAATGTATGATATCCTCGAATTCGGAATAATCATCAAGGAAATCTTAAATTGATTTTGGGATATCTTAATTCGTTCATGATTGGACTTTCCTACATCCCATCCCCACCCCCACCACATACTCACAAACAAACATACATAAGGATATCTTAAAATCGGCTTAATGATAATATGCAAATTCGCCAACGTATCCTAAATAAACTTAGTATATCCTAAAATGAATTATGGAATTACTCAAAAATATGGAATAAAGCTCAGCCTCTCGCTCATTGCCCGCCCTGTCCATGGCTAGTTAAGACTTTAAAAGTTTTTAACCTTTGAAACAAAATTGATCAGATCGTTTGCACGACCGGATGGGGAAATAGCGTTTCATTAACACAACAATTCGCTGAAGCTCGTATGTCTGCGCTCTTAACCGCTCCTTAGCGCATCATATCGTAGGTGGATTAAACAAATATTACTTGCGCAGCCCAACGTATTTCGCATAATAACGTCACGATTCGTAACCATTCGCAACAAAGCGCAACCATGCGTTTACCGTTCGTTAAAGGATTAATTACAGGATTTGTTATATAAAAAATTTTCAAAACTTTCGTCAAGCAAGCGCAAAATATAACAGTTTTTCCATTTTCGCAAGTCTGCGTTAAAGAAATTCGCATAGGTGTGACGACCCCTTAAAGAACAAAAATGGTGCCTTTTAAAAGAACGAACATGGCGCCTGAGGAATAAACATAGCGCCTGAAGAATGAACATGACGCCTTAAGATGCGCCTTAAGAATGAACAGGATGCCTTAATACAAACATGGCGCTTTAAGAATGAACATACATGTACATGTAGCGCCTTACGTATGAAAATGACGCATAAAAACGAACATGGCGCCTTAAGACCGAACATGGCGCCTCAAGAACGAACATGTTACCTAAATACGAACATGGCGCTTTTTAAAATACGAACATATCGCCTTAAGAACGAACATGGCGCCTTAAGAACGAAAATGGCGCCTTAATACGAACATGGTGCCTTAAAAACGAACATGTCGCCAAATGACGCCTTTAGAAAGAACATGACGCCTTTTAAAAAAGACGCCTCAAGCATCTCTGGTATCTGAATCATCCGTATTTTTGTCATGTGACTTACAAAAACCTAAGATATGAATTTATTATTTTCCTAATATGGACAAGACTGTTATTAAGTGTATTATAATCATTAAACATTAAAGGTCATTTAGTTTCAAAGCCACGCTTGACGTGCGGTTCGACCACGAAAATGGATAAAATGACAGCAATGTTATCGTGACAGTTAAAACGCTTACTTACATTTATGTCTAGTTACACACATATACATTGTATATGAAGTTAATTTTATAACTTAATATTTGGGTGTGTGAAATAAGGTCTGTACTTTTGCTGCCTGAGAGAAAGATTTATATTGTACTTTAAGGGATATAAAAAGTTCATATGTTCAAAGTTAATTGTCCTGTTGCTTAACAGATACAAGATCCACCGGACTCGCTTAATTCCCTTTTATGGGGAACGCGGGGTCCCATTTGGGACTATTTGCTTAGAGAAATTTCACCGAAAATTTGAATAAAACTTAAAAATCACTCCTGGTGCTCCTAAAAATGAAAGTGGGCTCACCCAAATGATAATGATGGGAAATGTATTCGTCAAGAGTATTGGTTAATAAGAAACAGGCTTCGGTATTGATTGTGTGAGGGATTCAAAATGCTTGTTCAACGTCAAAGTACCGTCACATTTCGAAAACTCGCGGATGTATGCGTAATAAATAGGGAATTAATGAAAACTTAAAGTAGAAAAAGGATTTTTCCTATTGTTGCTCAAAACATAGATTGTGTGTACGTTAGAACCGCCTAACGTATCCGATTCTGTAATCATCTGGCGTTGTTTTGCTTTGTACTGTCTGTATCCAATCATTCGTTACTTTGTGTTTTATCTTTTAGTCCTTGGGGGTTTCCATTCTTCTTTGTGCTTTATATAGTCGCATCATTTGAAACGCCAATATCTGCTCTTTAAATGTATTTCCAATCAGGTTACAGACGTTTCTTCAACGTTTCTTTAGAAAGCATAACTTCAACATGTGCATGTACACCAACGCACTGCATATTGCGATCCAAACTTATAACTGTACTTTATAGCAGCAGACTCACGTCAAAGATTTATTGTTATACATATGATTGATTCGACTGTTTCTGCTGGTCAAACACATTAATTTGATTCAAATGATTCGTATTTATAATGGTAAACGTAACGGTATTTGTGACGTCAGTCTTCTACGAAAGAAATAGAGTTATACAAATCAAACAATCGTTGCTGTAGACAGTATGGTGTGAGGCAGTACTGTACGGTGCAAAACAGTGTGGTTGGTGCGGTACGTTGCAAAATGGGAGGAACGGTGCGATAGGAACTGTGTCTACGGTGTCATACGGTGTAATAGGGTAATGCGGCTTTAGTGTGATAAGGTACGATGTTGTGCGGTATTTACTGTATGTGCGGTGCTGTAAAGTTCGATGCGGTGTGGTGCAGTGCAAAACGGCACGGTGATTATACTGCCATGCGAGTAAGTATTCTGCGATGCGATATGGTAAAGTGCATGTAGATACAAGGGGTACGGAGCATTACGTTATAACTGCCATACAGTTCGGCGAGTGCGACGTGATACGGTAAGTACGATACCTATCTTTGACTACGGCGCAATAAGTACCGTAAGAAATGTGCGGTAAGTACGAAGTGATCAGTTGCGATGCGGTTTGATTAGTACGGTGCGATACGGTATGTATAGTGCGATACGGTACGATGAATACGACGCGATGTGGTATGGTAAGTGCGGTGCGGTACGGTGGGAAATTGTACGATTAGTACGGAGCGATGCGGTACGGCAAGTACGATGTGATAGCGTACGATACGGTACGTACTTACATGTATACCATTCCATACCTTACTTACCGTTTGGTGTCGAACCATACACACCGTTTCTTTAGTACGGTATCTAACTATCTCAAAGTACTTAACGCAACATATCACACCGTTTTAACCACACCGTATTGCGCCGCACTTTGCGTACCGTATTGCACCGTACTTACTGTACCGTATCATAGCGTGCTCACCGTAGCGTATCGTACTATATCGCATCCTTCTCACAGTACAGTATTGCTCCATACGTTCCGTGCATATACGATGCGATACGTTTCTATGCAGTGGGAACGTTGTCATAACGGTACGGTTAGAAAAGTTTTATGCTGAGCGATATGGTACGGTGAGTAGGATGCGATAAGGCCCGATACGGCGCGATACGGTTCAGTGATTCGGTGCGATACGACACGGTACGTTGCGATACGGTATGCAAAGTGTGGCGTGATACGGTACGGTAAAACGATAAAATACGTTGCGTGAAGTACAATGTACATTGGGATAGGTAGATACGTAATGGTGTGTACGATACGACACGAAACGGTATAATGCGGTACAAGTATATGTGGTATTGTACCGTAATTACCATACCATATCGTACCGCATCGCATCGTACTAACCGTACCGTATCGTACAGTATCGCGCCGTTCTTACCATGCCGGATCGCACCGTACTCAGTGTACAGTGCAATGAGTATTGTCGACTATGTTGTGATACGGTAACGTGCGTTTCGATACGGTGAATATGGTGCAATACGGTACGGTTAGTTCGCTGCCAAACTGTACGATTTGGCACGACGAGTAGGATGCGATACGGTATGGTGCAATACGGTTAGTATGATTCGGTGCAATACGGTACGATACGTTGCGATACGGTTCGGTATAAAAATGGTGTGACACGTTGTGTTAAGTGCGGTATGATAGGTACTGTAGAAACGGTTTATATGATACGATACGAAACGTTGATATACGGTATAATTATGCACCGTATAGCACCATATTTGCCAAAAGAACTGTAAAAATCATTATCACATTTTACAGTACCGTACACGATATCAGTTCCTACTAATCGTACTGTATCGTACCGTATCGCACTGTACCTGCCGTACCGTATCGCACCGTACTTGCCGTACCATATCGCAATTGATTGTACCGTACTTGCCACACCGTATAGCAAAGTTTTGCACCATTCTAACGTACAGCACCGTACCTATCGTATCGTACACACAGTAAATATCGCACTGCATCGCAACTTACCGCGCCGCAGCCGCCTTACTATATCGCTCCGTGCAACACCGTTCCTATCGTACTATTTCCCAACGAATCGTGCGTGCCGTACCGTTTCGCACAGTGCCATTCCAACCTTATATATGTAGTTTCGCACCGTAATACAGCACAATACCACAAGTATTGACACGGCAATAAACATTGCAATACCGTATTCGTTCTAATTAGCGCACAGTGCGCTTAACTTTTCAAAATAATTTAAAGTTAAGGCACAATAATATCGTTCTAATAAGCGCACACTACGAACACATTTACTGATAGAATAAGCCTCTCAAAATAAACAATGATGAGACCATTAAAGTGTTGCAACTGTTTTAAAATAAGGGATGACCATTTTAATGTTAAGTACAGCTCTTGCTAAGAACCATGCAAAACCTGCAAATGGTGATACATCGTCTGTCAAAAAAATATATAATTTTCAGTTTTCCTAATAGATTTGGTCCTAAAACAAGGCAAATGACCCTTTTTTCTGGTAAAATGTATTTAATATGAATGTTGCAGCTAGTTTTAAAAACACCCTCTGGAGCGATTTTCCCATAGACTTCCATTGTAAATTTTGAAGTGTTGTTTTCTCTCATGATGGACCTGTTTTATTCACAGGTTTTGGTTAAAAAGCATAAAAAAGACCTTGGCTTTTCATTTCTGCAATCAAACCCGTGTGTTTTTTAGATAGTTCATGGTAAATTGGCAAAATGTTATTAGCAAGGGAAGTAACTCAATTTGTATCTAAGCAATAAGGGAGTAAGCACTGCATAATGATGACCAATAATTTTATTTTACCGTTTTCTCTAATTTTATCCCGTGCATACAAAATTCTGAAGATATACAATTAAATGCTTTTAGTATTTTACAGAAATCCAATCAATAACTTTTGAAGAAAGAATTTACTTATTTTTCTGCATTTCGCAATAACGAAGGATCCCCAAAGTTCAAGGCTGAATGACAACTTTTGGCGTAAAAATTGTGATAATGGTAAACCTTGGATTAGAGTGACAAAACTGAGGATAAATGTGTACATTATCTGTTCAAATGTAACTTTTGCATGCATAAATGAAGAAAACATTATGTAGATGTGTAAAATAATTATGCTCAGCATGAAATATACAGTGTCAAGGATGCAGAAGAGACATTGCCACAAGCAGTAGTTCTCGGATGTCAAGAGGAAGAAAACACCATTACAGGAGAGACAGTCAAACAGTGTCAGGAAGCTGTACCAGACTGAATTAGTGTGTGAAAATTGCTTCTGCATGGACATGACTATATTGTGTGTGCCTTGACAAACAGGTTTTACAGACAAAAAGGTATCGTCCAGTAATGTATTTTGACGCACATCTATTTTGACGCACCTTTATGTTTCTGTCATTTACAGAAATGCCATTGCTTTGTGTCAAAGACTAATTATTTTTATGTAATAACCAACTCTCATCTGTTATATATAAGCATTCAAAAGAAAACTTGTGGGTGTTTAGGGAATGCTGTGTCAGTTTTTGTTTGAGTACCCTGTTTTTCTGTCATTTTTCTTATGACACTTTTTTTCATGAATGACATAGCATTTTTTTTTCATTCACTCATTTCATTCATATGAAAAGTATTTCCCATTTCTAAAGCACCATTCACTAGATAGATTTGGAACATTGACACATCCATAAAATACTAATGTGTATAAAATAATTTATTTCAAAATTGTGGACTATCTTATATATTTTATGTAACATAACTTGGTGGAGAATAAATGGAGACATTGACTTCTTGACTTTGCTGGCTGCAAAGGATCAATTCAGTTGATGAAAATTTTTGTTAGTAACCTAACATAATACCCAAACAACAAGTGTTTCTGTGATAATGGCCCATGCTTACAGTCATAATAGAAATAAATGTACTTTAATTACCCTACCCCTAAAATTTGATTTGTCAAAATGGCGGCCATTTTCTTAAAAATATCCATAATTATAGGCATATCTCTAAGAAATAGTGGTATTTTTACAAAGTTCCTGTTGCTGTACAGGTCAGGGACTCTCTCCAGATTAGTAAAATAATCATTAACAGGTACAATGTCCATTGCATGAGTGAGAATATCAGTTCTAATTTAATGCGTCATTTCACATGTCTGAAAAGCAAAATGGCAGAATTTGGGGTTGACTGGTTTCAGATTGATTTTTTCACAAAAAAGCTGAGACAGGCATTCTTCAGTAGTGTTAAATATTGTGAAGGATGCCACTTAATATATTGCATAACCCAAAATTATTTTACATATCTTGGCAAAAGTTCAATTTGCAATAGAATGCTTAGGTGCGTCAAAACCCATTACTCTAGGATAATTTAAGTAGTTATTTGGCATGATGCATCATCCCCTACACCTGTCCTTCCACCTTATCCCATTCCCATGTAGAGGCAAAAGCTTTTTGTCCAGCAAACAAAAATGTATGTATAATGCACTAGACATACAAAACCACAGTCCCCACCCCCAGGGGAGGGAGGGGGATAGCCGTGGCAATAGTGGAGCTTTGACCCAAGTTTTGCCATGGCAGTGGGGTGGAATTACCCGGGGTTTGCTTTATACAGGCGAAAAGGGCTGCAAAATGAAAGGATAGCAGGCTACTGGGGAAAACAGCAGTGGTTTTACAGAGCAGTGGGGCTTACAGCAGAGTTTGGCTGGACAAAAAGTCAAAGTCCACGCTATTCCCTAGGGCTGGGGCCCATGGTTACAAATGACAAGTGCATAAAGCCTTAGACCCTTGCCTGAAATACCATAAGGATATAATAAATAAATGTAGATTTTTTTTTTCTGTGAAAAATCACAGATTAGGCCTGTACCAAAATCAATGAGGAACATGGTGGCCTAGTGGATGGCATGTCAGACTATGGTCCAAGTGTTTGTGGGGTTAGATCCGGGGTTACTTTATCATTATTATAATAATTATTATTATATTCTTGCTGGCACTGTGTTGTGTCCATGAGCAAGGCATATGTACTCTCCATAATACTGTTTTTTTACCTAGGAAATAGGTAGCCACCCTGATCATGCTGATGTGACTGAAAATTATTGTTTAACTTCAAAAAAGACATTCAGGAAGCCCTACCCATCCTTCAGTTTTGATCCTGACCCAACTTCACCCAAGCATTTTTAAGCCACCAGGTCAAATGGTAAAATTGAAAAAAATTACAGTAATTAACTGTAAATAAAAGTCTGTGTTTCTCTGACTTGTCAGTGTTCTTTTTATGGTCATTTAAGGCCAAAAGATCTCTTCCATTTTTCTAAATCTACCACAAAAAGTGTCTTCCTGCAAACAGTTGTACTTCAATTTATCCAAGATTTTTTCAACTCAGCAAGACATGTTTTATGTTTTTAATAGATTTTCCTGTGTTTTTGTTTTTACTTTTTAAAGCATAATGTGCAATAAAATTTTACTTCAAAATGATAATGTTTTCCATTTTCAAGGCTGTGACAAAGTTTGACAAAAATATAGAAACTAAAATACAGTTGCAGCTATACTAGTATCTATTATTACAGTTGCATCTGTAGACAAGAAAAAGAAGTTACCTACATTTTAAGTCTCACTCTGGGAAATCTTTGACTAATTTGGAGGTAAATCAACTGAACATCAATCAATATTTTGTCAGTTTATAATTTGATTCTTTGTCACTTATTCCTTGTCTGACTCTGTTTCTTTTCAGATTAAAGGCTACAAACAGATTGACAACTTTCAAATTCAAGTCAACTATGCAGCAGTCAGCTACCCTATCCCAGACTACTGGTGGATAAATTAAATTTCTCATGGTTCAATCTTTGACTCCGGCCACTGTTTTGCATTCAGTTCAAATGGAGAAAATGAATCTGCCAACAGTTTAGTAATCAGATGGTATTTATAAATAGGTGAACACTATTAAATTATTGGGCAAAGATAAAGTGATACAAATATTTAACATAGGCCACTCTCACACACAGACTGTGGAAATATAAGTGTGCGGATGGATGCGGATGATATGATGTTCACATTTAATAGGCTGATGTAAGAAATAAAACACTATGCTGGTAGCTTACAAGGGTTGTGCTGCAAAATATGAGACAAGATTGTGATGAAATGGTCCAGTTTGCAGTGATGGATTTAATTGCACTGATGCAGTTCTCAGAGATAACCTTAAAGTGAAATCATAGACCTCACTATATCTGATTCCGTAGATTTGTTAGGAAGAAGATTGATTTATCTACGACCAAAGCATACATGTAACAGTTTCTCCTCGTTACATCACTGTATTTCACAATTTGAACATTATGGGACAAACAACAAAACATCTCTGAACCTTCTTATTCTTGCATAAAAGGACCTTTTGAAATTTGTTGATGCCATGGATTAAATTCTGAAACAGGTTAATAGTGGAATCCTGACAAGAAATTGCATACAAAGAAAGAAAAAAAATAAATATGTGTTATATTTATGGTTTAAATCTTACTTTTGGTTTATATCTTTCATGGGAGAGCTTGATGGCCTAGGCCTAAAATAAAAATAGCTGTGCTTAGGGTTTCTCTACCCTACCTTAACTTTATCTGTGAACCTACACCTTTTTTTTTTTTTCATTTTTCAAAAAAAAAAAAAAAAAAAAGAAGGACATCTTCCTTAGACAACCATATGATACACATGTTCATATTAATGAAAGTATTAAAAAAACAACACCTACCTAGTAATTTCCAGACTGAAACCCTAAGCACACAGCTATTTTTATTTGGCCCTAGTAGTAGTGTGTTGGACACCAAAACAAGAGGCCCTGGGTTCAATTACTACTGGGTGCACTGCATTGTTTTGTGCTTAAAGCAGATAGGAATGGTGGTTGATACCCAGAAAAATTTGGCTCAGTCTCTACATGACAAACATTTTGACTGGGGTGTTTAGCCTCAATTCAAACAAACAAAAATCTGAGCAGACGTTTTACAGGTGAACTTATATACGATAGGCATGTATCTGGTTTCTGTCAGCAATGTCTGTCCATCATGCAAATTTTCAAAGATCTTTGCTGAAATTTCTTGGCCAAGCAGAGTCAAATTTTATATGAAGCATTATAGGCAGGGAATCCAAGGTATTTGACCATTATTCCGGTGTTGTGACCAAGATGGGAGCCTGTAAACTTCTTTTCAGGAACCTGTGGACTTATTTCAATGAAACTTACCATGTAGCATTCAGAAACTAGAGTACTACAATGTGACCCTGTGATGACCTTGACACTTTCATTTAAGGTGTGTTTTTCTTTCTTTGCGTGAAAATAATATTAAGGTAGCGGTACCTTTTTTTTTTAAAGGTTTCTTGCCATCATATTATACAGACAATGGCATCAGTTACTTGAATGAAAGGCATCATTGACTTATATGTCCATCTGGAGAGAAAAATATGTTTTTCTGAATTTACAGACTTTGAAAATGGTAACCACTACCTTAATAGTTTTTCAGGCCAACAAAAGAAAAACACATGAGTTTCTTGCCTTCTCGTTCAAGCGTCCAAGTACCTTAAATGAAAGTGTCAAGGTCATCACAGGGTCACATTGTAGTACTCTAGTTTCTGAATGCTACATGGTAAGTTTCATTGAAATAAGTCCACAGGTTCCTGAAAAGAAGTTTACAGGCTCCCATCTTGGTCACAACACCGGAATAATGGTCAAATACCTTGGATTCCCTGCCTATAATGCTTCATATAAAATTTGACTCTGCTTGGCCAAGAAATTTCAGCAAAGATCTTTGAAAATTTGCATGATGGACAGACATTGCTGACAGAAACCAGATACATGCCTATCGTATATAAGTTCACCTGTAAAACGTCTGCTCAGATTTTTGTTTGTTTGAATTGAGGCTAAACACCCCAGTCAAAATGTTTGTCATGTAGAGACTGAGCCAAATTTTTCTGGGTATCAACCACCATTCCTATCTGCTTTAAGCACAAAACAATGCAGTGCACCCAGTAGTAATTGAACCCAGGGCCTCTTGTTTTGGTGTCCAACACACTACTACTAGGGCCAAATAAAAATAGCTGTGTGCTTAGGGTTTCAGTCTGGAAATTACTAGGTAGGTGTTGTTTTTTTAATACTTTCATTAATATGAACATGTGTATCATATGGTTGTCTAAGGAAGATGTCCTTCTTTTTTTTTTTTTTTTTTTTTGAAAAATGAAAAAAAAAAAAAGGTGTAGGTTCACAGATAAAGTTAAGGTAGGGTAGAGAAACCCTAAGCACAGCTATTTTTATTTTAGGCCTAGGCCATCAAGCTCTCCCATGAAAGATATAAACCAAAAGTAAGATTTAAACCATAAATATAACACATATTTATTTTTTTTCTTTCTTTGTATGCAATTTCTTGTCAGGATTCCACTATTAACCTGTTTCAGAATTTAATCCATGGCATCAACAAATTTCAAAAGGTCCTTTTATGCAAGAATAAGAAGGTTCAGAGATGTTTTGTTGTTTGTCCCATAATGTTCAAATTGTGAAATACAGTGATGTAACGAGGAGAAACTGTTACATGTATGCTTTGGTCGTAGATAAATCAATCTTCTTCCTAACAAATCTACGGAATCAGATATAGTGAGGTCTATGATTTCACTTTAAGGTTATCTCTGAGAACTGCATCAGTGCAATTAAATCCATCACTGCAAACTGGACCATTTCATCACAATCTTGTCTCATATTTTGCAGCACAACCCTTGTAAGCTACCAGCATAGTGTTTTATTTCTTACATCAGCCTATTAAATGTGAACATCATATCATCCGCATCCATCCGCACACTTATATTTCCACAGTCTGTGTGTGAGAGTGGCCTATGTTAAATATTTGTATCACTTTATCTTTGCCCAATAATTTAATAGTGTTCACCTATTTATAAATACCATCTGATTACTAAACTGTTGGCAGATTCATTTTCTCCATTTGAACTGAATGCAAAACAGTGGCCGGAGTCAAAGATTGAACCATGAGAAATTTAATTTATCCACCAGTAGTCTGGGATAGGGTAGCTGACTGCTGCATAGTTGACTTGAATTTGAAAGTTGTCAATCTGTTTGTAGCCTTTAATCTGAAAAGAAACAGAGTCAGACAAGGAATAAGTGACAAAGAATCAAATTATAAACTGACAAAATATTGATTGATGTTCAGTTGATTTACCTCCAAATTAGTCAAAGATTTCCCAGAGTGAGACTTAAAATGTAGGTAACTTCTTTTTCTTGTCTACAGATGCAACTGTAATAATAGATACTAGTATAGCTGCAACTGTATTTTAGTTTCTATATTTTTGTCAAACTTTGTCACAGCCTTGAAAATGGAAAACATTATCATTTTGAAGTAAAATTTTATTGCACATTATGCTTTAAAAAGTAAAAACAAAAACACAGGAAAATCTATTAAAAACATAAAACATGTCTTGCTGAGTTGAAAAAATCTTGGATAAATTGAAGTACAACTGTTTGCAGGAAGACACTTTTTGTGGTAGATTTAGAAAAATGGAAGAGATCTTTTGGCCTTAAATGACCATAAAAAGAACACTGACAAGTCAGAGAAACACAGACTTTTATTTACAGTTAATTACTGTAATTTTTTTCAATTTTACCATTTGACCTGGTGGCTTAAAAATGCTTGGGTGAAGTTGGGTCAGGATCAAAACTGAAGGATGGGTAGGGCTTCCTGAATGTCTTTTTTGAAGTTAAACAATAATTTTCAGTCACATCAGCATGATCAGGGTGGCTACCTATTTCCTAGGTAAAAAAACAGTATTATGGAGAGTACATATGCCTTGCTCATGGACACAACACAGTGCCAGCAAGAATATAATAATAATTATTATAATAATGATAAAGTAACCCCGGATCTAACCCCACAAACACTTGGACCATAGTCTGACATGCCATCCACTAGGCCACCATGTTCCTCATTGATTTTGGTACAGGCCTAATCTGTGATTTTTCACAGAAAAAAAAAATCTACATTTATTTATTATATCCTTATGGTATTTCAGGCAAGGGTCTAAGGCTTTATGCACTTGTCATTTGTAACCATGGGCCCCAGCCCTAGGGAATAGCGTGGACTTTGACTTTTTGTCCAGCCAAACTCTGCTGTAAGCCCCACTGCTCTGTAAAACCACTGCTGTTTTCCCCAGTAGCCTGCTATCCTTTCATTTTGCAGCCCTTTTCGCCTGTATAAAGCAAACCCCGGGTAATTCCACCCCACTGCCATGGCAAAACTTGGGTCAAAGCTCCACTATTGCCACGGCTATCCCCCTCCCTCCCCTGGGGGTGGGGACTGTGGTTTTGTATGTCTAGTGCATTATACATACATTTTTGTTTGCTGGACAAAAAGCTTTTGCCTCTACATGGGAATGGGATAAGGTGGAAGGACAGGTGTAGGGGATGATGCATCATGCCAAATAACTACTTAAATTATCCTAGAGTAATGGGTTTTGACGCACCTAAGCATTCTATTGCAAATTGAACTTTTGCCAAGATATGTAAAATAATTTTGGGTTATGCAATATATTAAGTGGCATCCTTCACAATATTTAACACTACTGAAGAATGCCTGTCTCAGCTTTTTTGTGAAAAAATCAATCTGAAACCAGTCAACCCCAAATTCTGCCATTTTGCTTTTCAGACATGTGAAATGACGCATTAAATTAGAACTGATATTCTCACTCATGCAATGGACATTGTACCTGTTAATGATTATTTTACTAATCTGGAGAGAGTCCCTGACCTGTACAGCAACAGGAACTTTGTAAAAATACCACTATTTCTTAGAGATATGCCTATAATTATGGATATTTTTAAGAAAATGGCCGCCATTTTGACAAATCAAATTTTAGGGGTAGGGTAATTAAAGTACATTTATTTCTATTATGACTGTAAGCATGGGCCATTATCACAGAAACACTTGTTGTTTGGGTATTATGTTAGGTTACTAACAAAAATTTTCATCAACTGAATTGATCCTTTGCAGCCAGCAAAGTCAAGAAGTCAATGTCTCCATTTATTCTCCACCAAGTTATGTTACATAAAATATATAAGATAGTCCACAATTTTGAAATAAATTATTTTATACACATTAGTATTTTATGGATGTGTCAATGTTCCAAATCTATCTAGTGAATGGTGCTTTAGAAATGGGAAATACTTTTCATATGAATGAAATGAGTGAATGAAAAAAAAATGCTATGTCATTCATGAAAAAAAGTGTCATAAGAAAAATGACAGAAAAACAGGGTACTCAAACAAAAACTGACACAGCATTCCCTAAACACCCACAAGTTTTCTTTTGAATGCTTATATATAACAGATGAGAGTTGGTTATTACATAAAAATAATTAGTCTTTGACACAAAGCAATGGCATTTCTGTAAATGACAGAAACATAAAGGTGCGTCAAAATAGATGTGCGTCAAAATACATTACTGGACGATACCTTTTTGTCTGTAAAACCTGTTTGTCAAGGCACACACAATATAGTCATGTCCATGCAGAAGCAATTTTCACACACTAATTCAGTCTGGTACAGCTTCCTGACACTGTTTGACTGTCTCTCCTGTAATGGTGTTTTCTTCCTCTTGACATCCGAGAACTACTGCTTGTGGCAATGTCTCTTCTGCATCCTTGACACTGTATATTTCATGCTGAGCATAATTATTTTACACATCTACATAATGTTTTCTTCATTTATGCATGCAAAAGTTACATTTGAACAGATAATGTACACATTTATCCTCAGTTTTGTCACTCTAATCCAAGGTTTACCATTATCACAATTTTTACGCCAAAAGTTGTCATTCAGCCTTGAACTTTGGGGATCCTTCGTTATTGCGAAATGCAGAAAAATAAGTAAATTCTTTCTTCAAAAGTTATTGATTGGATTTCTGTAAAATACTAAAAGCATTTAATTGTATATCTTCAGAATTTTGTATGCACGGGATAAAATTAGAGAAAACGGTAAAATAAAATTATTGGTCATCATTATGCAGTGCTTACTCCCTTATTGCTTAGATACAAATTGAGTTACTTCCCTTGCTAATAACATTTTGCCAATTTACCATGAACTATCTAAAAAACACACGGGTTTGATTGCAGAAATGAAAAGCCAAGGTCTTTTTTATGCTTTTTAACCAAAACCTGTGAATAAAACAGGTCCATCATGAGAGAAAACAACACTTCAAAATTTACAATGGAAGTCTATGGGAAAATCGCTCCAGAGGGTGTTTTTAAAACTAGCTGCAACATTCATATTAAATACATTTTACCAGAAAAAAGGGTCATCTGCCTTGTTTTAGGACCAAATCTATTAGGAAAACTGAAAATTATATATTTTTTTGACAGACGATGTATCACCATTTGCAGGTTTTGCATGGTTCTTAGCAAGAGCTGTACTTAAATTTTAATGCAGATAATATGGTATTTTCATGTTCAAACATTGTAAAATACCAATATACTAGTCGAGCAGTGTGCGCTTATGCACATGTTTTTCGTAAACGACCAGGGTGTGTGCTAATTGGAGCATGTGCGCTAATTAGAACGAATGCGGTAATTATATTTAAGCAAATTCTGCCCTACACGTCTCAACCTTTCTATTTTATATTTGGATACATATTGATGCAAATTATCAATCTAACATCATCACATTTTCTGTAACTTTTAGTTGTCATTAAAATTAGGGGGTAGGGTACATTAAACTTAAATTTTGCACAGCTTACAAATAAATGTACAGATTCGAGGTATATTTTATAATTTTAGCAGCATTAAATGTAAACAGGGCCTTCTTTCTTCCTAAAGGGTGTTTGTGTTCATTATGGGTAGTTATATAATGGGGCCTTAGAGGTAAAAAATCCGAAAAAAAAAATAAATAAATAAATAACTGTTACTCACTTACACGTGTAACGGTGTGCTACATGTATAAATAGATACGTATATGCATATTTCAAACTCTAAACTTTGTGAATAGAGTAAGTGTAGAGTATATAGCGCAGTAATTTTTTTTTTAATTCAGTTTTACGTCCCTTTCAAGATTATTTCAGCTCATATGAGACGGGCCAATCTGTAGGTGGGGCGAAAACGGGAGCACCCCGAGAAAAACCACCTGACACACCCGCAAGCAGAACTTAGCTTGTCTCACATGTGGCCAGAGCGGGGCTCGAACCCGCGCCAGACACAGCGGTGAGATGATCGAGTGATTAAGAGACAGCGCTCTTAACCGCTCGGCCACGGGGGGCCGCATATAGCGCAGTAAACCCCCCTTGGTGGTTGAGCATGCCTTCCCTACCGACGGGGTTTAGCTGTGGCTTAGTTCGGCTCACGTTACACATAATATGAGCCACCTCGTGGGAAAACCAACAATGTGGTTTCCGAACAGGTCCGGCACAAACCGGCCTGTACAAGCACAGAAAACAGCTAGAAGCTTGAAATTTCAGATTTAGAAAGTAGAGGAATTGTACTATCCGTGTAGCGAAAACAAAGGCGCTGATCAGCTTCGCGGTTACCGCAAAGCTGATCTGCGTCTTTGTTTTCGCCTATGCAGATTGTTGGTTTTCCCATGAGGCGGCTCATATATGCACGCTACCCTACAGTTTTCATTCCTTTATTTGAACGATATGGACAAGCTCTTTTTGAATGCAAATACAAAAACAAGTTTGAATTTACAAATACGGATTTGACACGTTTGAAACTTCTGCTTCTTACTGACTTTTCAAGTTAGGGGTTAGGATTTTTGAATGATTCTTATTTTTTTTTCATTCGCTTCAAGTTGCAAATTGTGTATGTTTTTATCCATGTGTGTCTGCTTTTCTTTAATAAAAAAAAAAAAAAAATAAAAAAATAAAACTGAGATTGTTTAAGAGCAGCGAACATATTAAATGAGCAAGGTGATGGGCTATACCACGGTTTCAGCTACTTAAGCATCGCCAGTGACCCTTTAGATTTGTCAACATTGAACCCAAATGCAATTTTTAACAGGGTAGTCGATACAAAGACTAGTATTATCCAAAGAGGGCCAAATATACAAAACGCTGCTTAGATGATGAATCTTAACCAATAATAAATTTCTGATTTCTCAGCATATACTATTCTCAAAGGACCGAATGGAAAATATCATCTGATCTTCTATGGATGATGTACGGGGATACTTTTTAGGGCCGCCACACAGCACAACACCGGCTGCCACAGTAGTAATGACTTAAATAAAACTGAGATCCTTTTAAAGCAGGAGCGAGCTCATATGATGGGTCACGAGCCGGCGTCCGTGCGTCTGTGCGTCTGTCCACACTTTCAAACATGTACACCTCCGAGACGAGCAGGCCAAACTTTATCTGCATTAGTTTTTATTGCAAGTACATGTAGGATCAGACTTTTTGGTTTCCATGGCAACCGATACCTCCCATCGAGTTATAATGGGAGAAAACCTTGTCAACACTCTAGCCCCTACATTTTTGATCAGATTTTCTCCATTCTCGCAGGTAAAGATAACAACCATAATATCTCAGATGAGTTCGAATTCCAGGAAATTCGTTTTGCATGTTATCTTTACTGCGCAATGAAACGAAATTCAGTCTGAAATCAAATTGTATGCATTTTATTAGGTTAAGAGGATTGCAGTTTACATAGTGAAAGGTCAAGTTGAGTCTGGAGTGCGTGCGTTCTGATAGTCTTGTTTACTTGGAATTATTTTATTTCACAAATGCCAGCAGACAAAATACACTTTTAGAAATCGGAGAATACGTGGAAATATTCTGAAAACATCGTGATAAAACAGCTTTATTGCTGAATTCACAGAAATCATTTAAAATCCTCTTTTAATCATTAAAATGTATTTAAAACCGAACTTAATGTGTCCGCTTTCATTCACATGCGCACATACACGAATTCTACATATAAACAAAATTACCTCTGATCATACGTAAAAACGACTTTCATATACAGTCGATTCAGAGATGCATAGTAATATGGGTTTGCCATTTTTCGAACAGGTAAATAACGGTAAACAACAGTACTGTAATCAGTACTGGCGCATATATTCTAGTATATTGGATAGCGTTGTGTCATACCTGTAAACCCTAAAACGAGTAGTCGATTTTATTTATAATGCTTTCCTAGATATCTGAACGATTTATTTACATGTATTAGTTTGTGATATTGGTTTAAACATATGAGCCGCCTAATGAGAAAACCAACAATTTGCATGTGCGAAAACAAAGACGCAGATCAGCTTCGCGGTAACCGCGAAGCTGATCAGCGTCTTCGTTTTCGCTACTCGGATAGTACAGTTCCTCTTCTACTTAAATCCGAAATTTCAAGCTTCTAGCTCTTTTCTGTGCTTCTACAGCCAAGTTTGTGTCAGACCTGTTCGGAAACCACATTGTTGGTTTTCCCACGACACGGCTACTATCTCTTACAGGTCTTGGCAATCAACACGGGATTGACGTCGGAAATTTACCGTCAGAAAAATGAATGAAATAGAAATATTTGATCAATAAAACAGACATGTCATTCAGGGGTTAGTAACTCGAAGGCATCGTAAGTTCCCCTTCTTACGACATACTTACGATGATCTTAAGAGGACCGCCTTTGAATTCACGCCCTTGCTATTCTAGCTAGTCTAAACCTTAAGATCGCTTTGAGTTACTAACCCCAGATCTCTAACGTCACTCTCATGATAATCGCTGAGTACTGTTAAAAAACATTCGATTCAGAGACGTATGCCATTTTTTTGTTCGCACGAACAGGTAACTTGAAATTCTGTAAACAACTGTAATCAGTGCCGATGCATTATTTTTCACCTATAAGGCAATCATATCTCATTGTGTGCCTGTCTGAGATTTTTCTATCTCAGTATTAGTAAATATAGCTGTCTCAAAATGCCATTCATTTCTGTATTTAGCCATTAGAAATGTACATCTTTATGAGTACATCCATACAAGGAAGTGATAAACTGGGTGTTTTAAAAAAAAAAAATATGTGTAGATGCGCAGTAACTGCACAGCTGATCAGCGGCTTTTACGGATAGTACAACCCCTTTATTTGAAATTTTGAACTGCCAACATGTAGTTTTCTGCTGTGACTGTACAGGACGGTTAGTGCCGGTCCTGTTCGGAAATGCCGAATGCATGTTTTGTCGTGGTCAAAGCCAGAAGCCAGTTTTGCTGGGACGAGCTGATCAGGATAAGATGTCCTTGTAATATCTACCACCCTATACCCTCTTTGATATAGGAAAACTGGGCTTTGCATGGGTAAACCTTTTTTCTTATTTTAAATCCAAACCACAAATTATGGGTACTCGTTAGAACCGCCTCGCCGAGGCAGTTCTAACGTGTATCCACAATTAATGTTTTGAGCGAAAATTTTAAAAATATAAAAGAAAATCCAATGAAATTTTCAAATTTTGTTTCTTAAAAAATGTCTGTAGATTGCGTAGTGTTAAAATGTAAGGTTTACATGCATATTTGCACTCATACTACCGAGTTCATGATTATTAGCCACATTTAACAAACAAATATTGAATTCTTTCAGGTATTTTTCAAGTTCAAAACAACGTTATGAGTTTTTTCACTGGAATCTGATACAATCGTTCTTTATTATGAAAAATAAAAAAAGAAATCTTGACATAAAAACGACATTTGATTCTTCCACAATAAATTTCACGTATTCTATGTTCATCTGAGCCACCTCATGAGAAAACCAACAATCTGTATATGCGAAAACAAAGGCGCAGATCAGCTTCACAGTAACTGCGAAGCTGATCAGCGCCTTTGTTTTCGCTACTCGGATAGTACAATTCCTCTTCTACTTAAATCCGAAATTTCAAGCTTCTAGCTCTTTTCTGTGCTTGTACAGATCGGTTTGTATCAGACCTGTTCGGAAACCACATTGTTGGTTTTCTCACGAGGAGGCTCATTTGTAGTAACCTTAGAAAAAATGTTTTAAATGTTTCTGCGAGCGATTTGATCTTGACATATTTCTTTTTTTCTATTTTCTATCCTGTTTTGAATTGACGTAAAAGGAGTGGCCAATAAATGGAAGTCATGGTGTGCAGAACTGTAAAGCATTGTTTTCGTGCACGAAAGAGAAAGGTAGTAAAATATTACTTCATGACCAAACACGCACAACATAGTTAACTCATAAGCCCGGTGTCCTTTTTATAGGTCATCGGCAAACAATATAGCCCCAGATCTAACGCTGCAGAACGCGGCGTCCCATCTGGGGCTATTCTGTTTGCTTATACTGCGTTTACACTATGTTCCCGGCGGTCACGGCGGTCACGTTTCTGACAACCGTGAGCAAAACGGGATAACCGTGAGGCAACGCAGGGGAACGGGATAGGCAAACGTAGCTCGCTGGGATAACCGTGGAGACCGTGACAAATATTTTGTCAGTTTAAAAATCTGCCACGGCAGTCACGGCGGAAATGAGAAACGTAATGGGCCGTGGTAAAACGGGATGAACGTAACACACCGTGACAGAACGTAACAGTACGTAGCGAAACTTGGAGGCGGTCCGTAGTGCAACGGGAAGCTAGTGAATAGCCCGGCAAGCTACGGATCTTCCACGTTCTGTTGCGTTTGGTCACGGTCGTCTCACGTCTCGTCCCGTTTCCTACGGAATACTCAACACGTTTTGTTGCGTTGAGTTACGGTGCGTTACGGTCTTTGATGGTGTTCATCCCGTTCTACTACGTATGTCACGTTCTGTTACGGTTATCACGGCGCGTGAAGTTTATAGATATAAAATGACATATCATGGGGACAAGTTCCTTCATATTGGAGCAGTCACTATAGTGAACAACACAGACCATGCGCTGCGCTATGCAATTGAAGAAGATTTACAATCCCGAACTTTCTTAATGAACTCTGCAGTCAGTTGTTGCGGCGCGCGGTTGTTATTATTTCAAAGGACTTATTCGTATACAAAAGGAAAAAATGTGCTTTATATTGTATGGTGTCTACGTTTCGTCCGTAGCTGACCTTGACAAACCGAAAAAACTTGTCACGCCTTGGTCAAAACGCAACTGAACGCAACAGAACGTAACAGGCCGTAATAGAACGTGCTAATAATCGTGATAGAACGTGGATAACCGTAACGTACCTTAGCGCCTCCGTGACACACCGGCTTATCACTACCACGGCTTGTTACGGATATCGTAATACAACGCAAGAAAACGTAACAAAACGTAATAGATCTTGAAAATCAGAGAAAAATATTACCAAAACTCCACGGCACACTACGTTTCTAGCAAACGGGGCTGCCGGGGCCGCCGGGAACATAGTGTAAACGCAGTAAAAGGAATTTCATCGAAAAATGGAATGAAAATGCCCAAAATAATGACAGTAGATTCACCCGAATGATAACAATGGGAAAGTCTATTATCCATAAATGGGTTAAATCATCAGAAAATATCAAATTCTGATGAGAATTATGCCCCCAAACCGAAGGGGGTGGTGGCATATATATATTTTTTTGGTGCGGATACCGTCGGCGTCGGCTTCCGCGTCCAGGTCTGCGTCTGCGTAGCTTCTTTCTGCTGCGATATTTTTGAACAAGTGTGTGGATTTTGACCAAGATACATGGTTGGGAGAAGAAAAGAGTTTATTTATAATAGATTATAGTGACCTTGACCTAATCGTTAAGGTCACCAGTCCATGAAAAATGTATAAATTAGCTGTTCTGACGCGAAATCTTCTGAACACACGCTTGGATTCAGACCGAACTTACACAAAAATATTGCTTGGAGGAGACCTAGAGTTAATGAGATTTTGGTGACCATGACCTAAAAAGTCAAAAGTCATCGGCCCATTAAACGTGTTAAAATTAGCATTTTTGATGGAATGAGACACAAAGTCGATTAGATTTTGGTGACCTTGATCTCATTTTCAATGTCATCAGCCCATGGAAATGTTAAAAATAGCTTTTCTGACGCGATATCTTCTGAACAAATGCATGGATGCAAACCGAACTTGCATAGAAATATTGCTTGGAGGAGACCTGGTGACCTTGGCCTAATTTTCAAAGTCATCGGCCCATTAAAATGTTAAAATTAGCATTTCTGATGGAATGAGACCAAGAGTTGATTAGATTTTGTTGACCTTGGTCTAATTTTCAAGGAAATCAGCCCATGGAAATGTTGAAATAGATTTTGTGACGCGATATCTTCTGAACAAATGCATGGATGCAAACCAAACTTACAACATAGAATCATTGTTAAGAAGAGAAAAAGAGGTGATTAGATTTTAGTGACCGTTACCTAATTTTCAAGAGTCCATTAAAAATGTTGAAATGTGCTTTTCTGATGCAATATCTTCTGAACAACTAAATGTTTTCTGACCAAACTTACAGAGAAACATTTTGTTGAGTAGACCTACAGATGATAAGATTTGGAAGACCTTGACCTAATTTCAAAGGTCACCAGCCCATAAATTAGCTTTTCTGACGTATAGGATATCTTCTGAGCCAATTGATGGAATCTGTCCAAACTCATAAAGAAACATTGTTGGGAAGAGGTCTATCATTGATTAGATTGTGATGACCTTGACTTAATTTTCAAGGTCACCAGCCTATGAAAAATACAAATTAAGCTTTTCAGATGTGGTATCGTCTGTACAAATGGATGGATTCGACTAAACGCACACAGAGACATTGTTTTGGGTGATTTTGGCCCAATATCCAAGGTCACCACCCATGAAAAATGTTGAAATTATTATTTCCAATGCAATATCTTCTGAACCATTCTATTGAATTCGACCTAACTTGCACACAAACAGCGTTGGAAGAAACATAAGAGATGATTAGATTTTGGTAACCTTGACAGAATTTTCAAGGTCAACACCTTTTTAAGACTGATAAATAGATTTTCCGTCGCAATATCTCAAGAACCAATGGGTTGATAATTTTGCACAGAAATATTAAACTTGCACAGGAATATTTTCTGGAGAACATAATGTGTTTGTTAGGTTTGGTCGGTGCGTGTGTGTGGGGGGGGGGGGGGAGGGGAGGGGGCATACTCTTCCTTAGAAAACACTGATTTAATTACTAAATGACCGTGACCGCGATCGGGTCCATCTTTTTTTTCTTTCGTTTCTTACTGGATTATTCAAGGAACTCAATTTTGCTTTTCAAATCTTCGATCAAAGGCATCACGTTTTTATTATTTTATATTACAATTTTTTGTGTGTACGCCATCTTTGAGCAAATCATTTTTGCACAGTAACCTAAATAGTGTAAGTTGCGTTAAACAGTGGTAATACAAATGTATTATTCTGCTTCGGCAATGAACATTCATTTTGCTATATTCTACATTATATAGCTCGACAATTAGGGGGCCCATTAGACGTCTTGAGACGCATCACTAGAAAGCCGAATTTCTGCCTATGCGAATACAAAGGCGCAAATCAGCTAGTGCACGCTGATCAGCGCCTTTGTTTTCGCTTCACCGATAGTACAATCTATCGTTTTCATGCTTCTAGCCTTTTGCTGAGACTGTAAAGGCCGTTTTGTGCCGGACCTGGTCCGAAACCGCGAGGACCAGTTTTGTCGCGTTGCGGCTCTCTTATAAGCTAGTAAAACATGTTTTTTCTTTCGTTTGTCTGTTCTTTAACTTTCTTTTTTAAAGAATCATGTTTGGTGCATTCGGCTTTTATACCAGCACACTATTACATGCCAATATCTTAGAATTGTCAGGGTTCTATGAACACTGCTAAATTGTTTAAACTCTGTTTTCCTTTATGTCGAATTTATATCTGATAATATCGTAGGTTGTGACGTTTCTTTTTAGTGTATAACTGATAGACGTTTATTTGAAGTGCATAAACGATTTCAACGCACTTGCTATTATGGAAGTAAGATTTTGTTTTGAATCTCTGTAGATTTCGTACTGAACTCTTCCTTACCTTGTCTGAAAATCGACAGCCAACGATTCGTTTGTGAATGCGCCGTACAAGTAATGACTAATGGAAAATTTTAATGGTACTGTCTCACCCTGTCCAACGTTGACGCCGGTGAAACGGGCCCAACACCGGTTACTACGGTGCTTTCGCTACAAAATTTGATGGATGCGAATAAATTTCTTGTTTTGTTCAATGTTATATAAACGTTTGCGATGAAGTAAAACGCGTATCTAATGGAGAATTAACTGGACTTTTCATTTCTGCTTGAACGGAAAACTGTTTTTGTATAATTTTTCCAAACATTCGATTCAAAGTTGGTAAACAAGGTTCGGCCAAGGCCTATTCGGCCGATTTCTACAGAAACTGTTCGTATTTTCCAAAATACGCACAAAATGTGAGCAAACGAGCATTTTGATATGACTTGTAGGCAAGATTGTGGGACGTTTGCATCGTTCTCGATAGATTTTCCCCCAAAATATGCACAGGAACAATTTTATGGCAAAAAGTAAACACAACGCCGGTTACTACGGTACCAGAATTACCTGGATTATTGGATAGATGGGCGTTCTAGCTTTACAAGATGCAGATTGTGTTACTAATTCGTGCCCAGCTTCTGCCTACATACCTCTTTTATGTCGTTTAGGGTACTTTACGTTCATTGGCATGGTTATCAACCCTAGGATGAAGAGATTCTTATGAAACAGTTTCGTATTGTTATGAGATAGAAGTGGTTGCAATAGGAAAACCGGGCTTGTCCGTGACTCACCAATTGCACGTAATTATACTTTGAGGTGTATGTACCTTGGTATTATAAGTTTCACCAACCTTTCTGCAACCCTTTTAAATTGAAGTAGATTCTTGCTTGTACTTACTGACTCGCTCATTGACTCTATGATTGACTCAAGCATTCGAAAGTTTAGAGTCAAAACATTACACAATATGTTATAATAATAATAATAATAATAATAATAATAATAATAATGATAATAATAATAATAGGTTTTTGAATGAATGTCGAAAACTATTCTGAACGAGTTCATATTGCGAGGACGCACGAGCTTGCGAGTGAATCTCAGCCATATGAACGAGTTCCAAATTGTTTACGATTTTCATTCAGTAACCTTTTCATTACATGTATATACCCTAAAGTACGCAATGGAAGGTTTGTAAATGCTTATTCCTGGCATCTCCAGTCCTGATAGACATTTCATTTGGCCACATTTCATGTAAAATGGTATCGGTTTTAGCGACTTATCACCATATTGCAACACACGCAGGGCTTCGCCTAAGTGTACACGAGAACTTTAACGTTGCAGTAAAATTGATGACGTCGACGTGACTCTTTGGCGTCGTTGCGATCGGAAATTTCATGAACAAAGTTAGAAATTCGGAGTACAAACACTTTTGAATCATCGTTCTTCCAAAATTTGAGGTATTTGTCATGAAATGAAGTTTTGTGTAAGTAAAGTAAGTAAGTAATTAAGTAATTCCTTTATTTAGAGAGGGTAACACGGTTGGCTAAGTCAATCTTCCCCGAGGCCCTATTTATTCATTTATTTCCCCAAGGCCCTATGTATTTACTGTGCGAGGACATCTGTATTTTTCCTAGTTTCGTCGTTCGTTTAGTTGAAATGGAAATGGAAAATGGCTGCCAGATATTTTTTCAATGGCGACCTACTGTACTATCGAAAGTAGTCCCGCCGGGAACTTGCTTCTATTGAATATGACATAAGTTTCCATCGAAAACATTCTTAACTACATGTATTGAATATTGAAAATGTGTAGACATTTGCGGTAACGTCAAAAGTTTGGCGGAATTTCATCAGTGCAATGGTCGAAAAGTTATTTAGAAACTGAAGGTTTAAAATGATTTTATTTTGTTTATTGTATGTTAGAATAAAAAAAGATCAGCTCTAGTTCGTGATTTGTTGAATAACAATTCACTATTTGTCAGTCAGATGTATGCAGATAAATCACTCGCGTTGCTGTATTGTATGCTGTGTTGGAGCAAAAAAAGGATTTCAAATGACACCCCAATCTAGAATAGCAGTCGAAGCCATTTCCAATTTGGCCAGACTGGAACGTTAAAGCAAGAACAAATATACAAACAAATAGTTTATCTCCCCCTCAGTGACATCATACATGCACCTTATGCTAACCGTATATTGCTTCATATGCTTATTTGGAATGCTATACCCGAAATACACTAAATATTGATACGTATATGTTTACTTATTTTTTGTCAGAAAATCCCAACCAAACAAGAGCTTTTCAATGGGGAGAAGATTATATTATCAGCAGATACTGGACTTCTTAGTTCACTTGGAGCTCGGTCTTCAATGAAAGTCTCTAAGGTTCGCGTTTGAAACGAATGCGGATCTTTGTGATTTTTTTTTTCTTTGATTTATTTAAAGGTCAATGATGACTCCTTTCGCATTCTCCACTTTTATTGTCTCATTCTGCAAGAAACAAGACGATACTTTGCCATTTGGATAATACTAGTCTTTGTGTTGACTTCCCTCTTGAATGTTACAAATTTACAGTAATTCTCTTTGTTGCCAAATCTAAAGGGTCACTTGAGAATCCTAAACCGCGGTATGACCCACCCCTTTCTCATTAATATGTTCATTGCTCTTAAATGATCTGTTTTAATCACTGATTGTCAATAAGCCAGACAAAGAAGTTATTTTACTATATGGCGTATGCATTTTTTTTAAAATACTTTTAAAAACTCTAATTCATGGGCGAAAATCAGGTTGATCAGAGGAACGTTTATTTTCCAGAACAGTAAGATATGTTGTTATTGTTTAGGGTTTTTAGTTTGTTAAGAGTTGTTAGAAACACCTTAATCTTAATTAGTCAGTTCTGAAGTAAGAAAAAATACGAAGAAGTTTAATTAGAAATGAGTAGTGTCTTATATGGCTTACGGCAACCTTTTCTACAATGAGACACGATCTATCTTATACGGAACCGTTTCATTAAAAAGAAAAAAAAAAAAAAACAAAAAAACTATAGACTTGATGTCAATGCCAATGAAAGTAAAGTTCCCGAAACCTACATGAAAGATTATTATTATTATTATTATTATTATTATTATTATTATTATTATTATAACATACTGGACTTCCGAATGCGTGAGTCAGTCATAGAGTCATTGAGCCAGTAAGTAAGTAAGTACAAGCGAGAAAGTACTTCAATTTATAAGGGTTGCAGAAAGGTTTGTGTAACTTATAATACCAAGGTACCTCAAAGTATAATTACGTGCAATTGGTGAGTCATGGACAAGCCCTGTTTTCCTATTGGAACCACTTCTATCTCATAACAATACGGAACTGTTTCATTAGAATCTCTTCATTCTAGGGTTGATAACCATGTCAATGAACGTATAGTTCCCTAAACTACATAAAAGAGTTATGTAGGCAGAAGCTGGGCACGAATTAGTAACACAATCCGCATCTTGTAAAGCTAGAATGTCCATCTATCCAATAATCCAGGTAATTCTGGTACCGTAGTAACCGGCGTTGTTTTTACTTTTTGCCATAAAATTCTTCCTGTGCATTTTTCGGGGGAAAATCTATCGAGAACGATGCAAACGTCCCACAATCTTGCCTACAAGTCATATCAAAATGCTCGTTTGCTTACATTTTGTGCGTATTTTGGAAAATACGAACAGTTTCTGTAGAAATCGGCCGAATAGGCCTTGGCCGAACCTTGTTTACCAACTTTGAATCGAATGTTTGGAAAAAATATACAAAAGCAGTTTTTCGTTCAAGCAGAAATAAAAAGTCAAGATAATTCTCCATTAGATACGCGTTTTACTTCATCGCAAACGTTTATATAACATTGAACAACACAAGAAATTTATTCGCTTCCATCAAATTTTGTAGCGAAAGCACCGTAGTAACCGGTGTTGGGGCCGTTTCACCGGCGTCAACGTTGGACAGGGTGTGTCTGCATAAAACATCTCAGGGAACCGATAGGAAACCAGACATGCTTACGATTATTTAATTCAATTCATGACTGAAAATGTTCGGTGACATGACACTATTCCCCACAGTGTAATAAGGTTAGAATAATAAGGTTAGAAAAATGTGGCTTTCGTTTATATAAGTCGCAATTTGACGTGGCTTATTTCGGTTTTCAGCATACGAGGGGCGTTCAAAAAGTTCGACGAAAAGTGCTGCCAAATTTGTAATTGCCATGGGAAATTTACGCTCTCTGTGCATGTTGTAAATTAACATAAAGTTAACATATGCACAAAATTTGAATAAAACCGAATGAAAATTA
This sequence comes from Rugalucina vietnamica, assembly GCA_964017185.1. Taxonomy (NCBI): domain Eukaryota; kingdom Metazoa; phylum Mollusca; class Bivalvia; order Lucinida; family Lucinidae; genus Rugalucina; species Rugalucina vietnamica. Next base: position 53,161,783 of record OZ024876.1, read on the forward strand.
AGCATTAAATCACTTGCATTTCTAGGGTAACATCATTAAAACTGGACCAATGTCGTAACAACGTCATGCTGTACGCATCTATGGCGCTGTTGACTAGCTCTTAAGTATTTTTGAAATGCATCTGGGATACGGGTGTTTAATTGTCAGTTCTGTGTGTATAATGCGGTGAATTGTGCCGAAACTACAATTCTATATATTGTGTATTACACGAATTCACGACGATCATTTTCGACATTATGACAATACTGACTGCGATAGTCGACATTTTTCTGGGCATGTAGAAATCATGCATACTACTTGTAGATTACCGTTTTTTTTAATTTCCTTGACGCCATATGCGTGTTCTGTTCGTAGCAGTATTTTTTGTCTGTTAAAATACGTCCCAAACACATAATTTATTGAAGCCCGCTGTTCCCCGCGCATTTTAGGCATAGTCACTAAACAATATGCTGCTTTACGTCATGTGTTTACCGCCAACATATCTAACTTTACTCATACAAATAAAATATAAACGTTGGATAAAAATATTATGGACTATAATGATTGTGCAATTTCGGGTAATGAACCCTCATCTATTGCGCAATTTCGGGTAATGAAACCTCAAAATTTGGTGAAAATAGCACGGTAGAATATTTAATGCAACGTAATCATTAAACATCGCATTTTTGTAAATATGTACAAAAGTAGGCCGGAATTCTTGATGTGTGGTTGCCATAGCAACCACTTTTAACATTGTTTTCATGCCCGAGCAGCAAAATTTGCTGTATATGTACAAATCATTTTTGTCTATATAACTGTACGTGTTTAATTCAGCTAATTTACGAAATAAGGACAAGATGGCACTTTTCCGCGAACTTTTTGAACACTCTTCGTATTTCAAAATCTTTTCTCATATTTTTTTCGGAGAATGAGTACCTTGTGATTGTGAAAAAACACACACACCCAAAACAAATATCAGATATTAAATGAGCCACAACGTGAGGAAACCGGTCCTCGGGGATTTCGACCAGGTCTGACACAAACCGACCTGCACATTCACAGAAACATGTTTTAACATTAAAATTTTGGATTTAAGAAGTAGAGGAATTGTACTATCTAGCGAAACCAAAGGCACTGATCAGCTGAGCAGTTACTGCTGGGTTAGAAAAAGCATACTCTCGTGTTTGTTTGAATTGATTGAATTCAGTACTTGCCGTTTGTTTTATACACTTATTTTGCCCAATTCTTATAATGACACATAAAAATATTTTGGGGCAACTGGCCCATTTTATTGTTTCCTCCGTTTAAGCAAGGTGATCGTTCAAACAACTTTTGATATCTGCGATATTGAGCGGGTGGCTACCCCGTTTATCCAATTGGGGTATGTAAATTTTGAGAAAAATCGCAACCTACGTATGTTGTTCGGAAAGTTCGTATAAAGTTTTGTGAAACACCTGTATAATAAACATCCTACTTACGAGTACTACTGTAAATTCGACGGTAAATATGACCATAAGCTTTATATTTCTAAGAAATTTATTTCAAAATGCCAGTTTGTCTTTATAATGGTATGATCGGTATTTTAATTTACAGCTGGTTAAGACTGACATAGTGTGCAAGATAAACTCTATTCAGGAGTGATATTGCTTGGATCAAGTTGGGGCTTATTTCTTTTAGCTACAAGAACTATCGGACTCGTTATAGGAATGCTTTCATCTGCCGAGACTGGAACTATGATACCCTGTTTGAGTTACTCATCCAGATGATGTCGCAAAACCTGTTTCTTGTCAGGTGAAAGCCTGTAGGGTCTTTGATGCTTCGACTGAGCATCAGGCTTCAACTGAATAATATGCTCAACTTCATGTGTCAGTCCAAGATTAGGATTTTCAGGAGTAACAAACACATTTCTATGCTCAAATAAACAATCCAGCACTTGCTGTCTTTGCTCTGCATCTAAATCAGGTGATACATTTTCAGCAAAATAGGTTTGAAATCGTTCCTGGTTAATATCAGGCTTTGCACCACAACTGAATGACTTACTACTCTGTTCCTCCCTCTCAAAGGATTGACCTGACTGCGACTCAGACTGCAATTTTACATGCATACATTGTTTAATATCTGACTTTACTGAAAATATATCTGTGTAATTGTCACACAGCTTGAAAGTAGCCAAATAAGCACCTTTATTGATATGCACTGTATCTGCTGTGGGATTCAAAATTTTTACTGGAACTTGATGATCAGGAGAACATGTAACAACTGCTTTGGACACCAGCAAGCCTTTGTGACCCATTTCATTATGACCTAATACTAGAGGAAAAAATCTACAACAAGTCGCTTAGTTTTCGATTCTATGCTACCCGAGAGTAAAAGGGATTCTGATTACACCATTCATTACAGAAAACATTGAAGTTTATCGTATCACTGGAATTAATTTTCTAAACAAGTCACGTTTAATGATATTTTGGTGAAAAGTTCATTTTTGAGAGTAGAATTGCGAATTTCTGAAATTTCTCTTTGCCTCAAAATATCAATGCCACATAGATATTTTCTTATTATACCCACGTCAAAATATTGCCAACATTGTGTTCTTAGTTTTAAATGTGTTTTCATCAGCCAAAATTGTTTCAGTTTTTGGAAAAATCACGTTTTTATGACAGAAATCGCGATTTTTTGAAATTCACCTTAAAAAGTTTTATGTAAGAAAATTACAAAATCGCTTTCCAGTAAAATGGTATTGTAATCATAAGAATCATTATTCGGGCTTTTCATTTTATTTGAAATTGCATTTGTATCGAGTTCCAATGAAGCTGGGTACCAGAAATTAACAATGGTGTGTATTTTCAGAAATATATGACATACGAGTGCATTACTGTATTTCTAGGCGGAAATAAGGCATCAAAAGCTATTTAAGAATCTTAAAATGTTTGTAAAAGGCAACTAAAATAGTCTTATAGGTGTTTGCAAGATTGACAATGTGTTTCCGGAGTTTCATTCTGGGGTAAATAATGAATTTTAGCAGAAAATCGCGAAATATTGCAAACAACCATATAAAGGTCTCTGCATGAAAACTATACAATTGCAAGTAAAACAGTTTGATAGGTGTGTGCAAGACTAACAATGCGTTTGTATAGTTCAATTTTGGAGTAAGCGATGGGGGAAGGTTACATTAGGGCCAGAATTCTGGTTTCCATGGCCACAGACAGCTCCAATAGACTTACAAAAGGAAAACATGAACAAAGCTTTTTCTACGAAACCACAATACCCAGAGCTTTAATATTTTTTTGTGTGTAGCAATGCATAGTACCCCTCTTCGTAAATCTTGTCAACCGTGCCCCCGGGGTCCATAAAGGCTCCGCCCCAGGGCGTCATTGCCTGCCATAGGCTTACAATGGTAAATACATGAAAAAATGTTCTCTGAATCCACAAGACCCAAAGCTTCTGTATTTGGTATACAACATTGTTACATGGAGCTTGACATAAGTCCCGCAAAGCATGCCCATGTAAAATGGCCACATCCCGGTGGTCATTAGCTCGCATAACCTTACAATTAGACAAAACATTAAAAAATCTTCTTCTCTAAAACCACATGGCTCAGTAATTTTTTATTAAATTTGTAGCTATGTATAGTAATATTCCTTGTAAATCCTGTGAACAATTACCCTTGGGTTCATACAGGCTTCACTGGAGGGATTTGATTATTCACCATAGTGGGAAATACTTGAAAATTCATCTTCTCTGAAACCTAAGAAACCACCAAGAACCAAATCGTGTATGCTTTGTATGAAGAGCACTAAATAAATTCGTCCATTCACGCCGCGGGGTAAAAGATGACACTACCCGAGGGTCATTAGTTAACATAGCCTTGGAATAAGAAAAAGAAACAGAATCTTCTCTGAAATTGCAAGGCCCCGTGGGTTTATATTTTATTTGTTGCAAGTATAGTAAGGTAAAAGAAGGCCATGTTCAGGAGATGGAGCAATCAAAAACAAAATAGATACCAATCCAAAAAACGAGATTGGAAAAACTAAACTGGCAATCAGGTACCTCTACTTAGAAAATATACCGTAAGCCAAATGAGCAGCTATTTCCAAATAGGCGGTCACTCAGTTAACTGAACTTTGGAGTCAAATTTTTGTGCTGTTTGAATCTTATGTGCGATTTAATGTTTTTATTTAAGTTCGGGTAACTGAGTGGCCGCCTATTGGGAAATAGCTAGTCACTCGGCTTACGATATGTGTTCTAAGTATAAGTACCTAATTATCAATTTAGTTTTTCCCACCTCGGTTTGTGGAGTGGGAATTTATTTCTGATTGCACCTTTTCCTGATCATGGCCTACTTGTACCTCTTATCTAAAAATATGATCCTCGTTATAAACTTTCATTGGTCCATACAGGCACTGCCCGGTGACGTCATTATCTGCCAAAGGTTTAAGTGCTGTCGCATGACAGTGCGTTCGACTTCTGGCTTTGTCAGACATCGGGACCACCTCGACATGTAGGCCAAAGCACCATGCTCATACATCTTTTTGCAATGAAGCTTAAAGGCAAAATCACTGAGCCAAGAAATTAGGTCGCAGTGATCTATAAGTATTTTGTGGTCAAGGGTCAATTCATTCTCATAATTATTTTGAAAGAAGTATAATCATTGCTGAGATTAAGACAAAATCACTGAAGACAAAAGATAAAATCACTGAACGATGAAATTAGGTCACATGGACCTTTTTATATAAGTATTTTGGAGTCAAAGGTCTAGTCGTACTCACTCATAATGTGAAAGAAGTATGATTATATATTACCCAATGAGTAGTTGAGATATCAAGCAAAATCACTGAAAATTGAAATTAGGTCACAGTGACCAATAAGTACTTTGGGATCAAAGGTATGGCTTAACTCACTCATAATCAAAAAGAAGTATGCTATAACAATTGAGTGTCAAGCTATTATGCAAAAGAAAGGACCATGGAAATCAGGTCAACCCAGCACTAGCCTCATGACACATAAGTCAGTTTCAGATTTTTTTAAAGTAAAACGATGAAGGACCAACCATCTTTCTAAGTTGTTTCTATTTAGGAATGATAAAGAAAACAATTTTAAGGTGTTCTAGATTGTGACCTCTAGCCCGACCCCTGGCTCGGACCCAGTGGCCCGATGTCCTGGATAATGCTGTAGGATAAGCTGTTGTCAATATATGCGATATATCTAGCCCCACCGAACTGGAAATGGACCTAGGAATCCGATGCCATGAAATCAACCCCACCCCTATAGTGTACAAACATCACAACTATGAATGCTGTCTTATAATTGGTTGTCAATGTATAGACTTCTAGAATCATTAACACCGAAAGGTCGTGTGTGATGGTGTTCTTGATTTTAACCTTTCGCTCCCTCCTAAGCAAGGATTCGGGGCTCCGATGCCATGACGTGAAAGCCAATCCTACCGGGTATCAATGGTCAAAGTATCAATACTTATAGGGCTGTCAATGCATGTATTAGGACTTCTAGAACAATTTTAAGGTGATATAGATTTTGACCGCTATCACCACCCCGATGCATAGACCCTGGGGCACGCTGTCTAAAATTGAAAGCCACCCTTACAGGGTACATATGGGCCTAGCATGAATGTTTTCTGGTCAGTGGCTATTAAGTTATGGACTTCTAAAAAACTTTAAAGCAAGTGTGACGCGTACGGGAGCGTGCACGCGCACGGGAACTCATACGACCGAAGTGACTACAGCAGTTCTTTGCACTAAATGCAGTCGACGTAACAAAAATAAGAAGCTTGAATGACAGTCCTTTGGCTTAGTATTTCATTTTACTGGAAAACAATTGAACAGTTTTCGTGTGGAGAACTTTATATGGTATTTTGAAATAATCCGCATTTTGTTTTCTTAAAATCACCATTTAGCCCAAAATTGAATCCCGAAAAACACATTGTCAATCTAGCAAACACCTATGAAACTATTTTATTTGACTTTTACCAAGATTTAAGTTTAAAAAAACATTTTGACGCCTCATTTCCGTCTAGAAAAACAGCCGCGCGCTCATATGTCATATATTTCTGAAAATACACCCCATTTATAATTTCTGGTACCCAGCTTCATTGGAACAAGATACAAATGCAATTCCAAATAAAATGAAACGCCCGAATAATGATGTCTATGATTATTATATAGTTTTACTGGAAAGCCTTTCTATAAATTTCAGACAGAAAACTTTTTAAGGTGAATTTCAAAAAATCGCGATTTTTGTCCTAAAAAACATGATTTTCCCCAAAACTGAAAACCTTTGGCTGGATGAAAACACATTGAAAACTAAGAACACAATGTTGGCAATATGTTAGGCGTGGGTTTGATAAGGAAATATCTACGTGGCATTGTAATTTTGAGGCAAAGAGAAGTTTCAGAAATTCACAATTTTATTCTCAAAAATGAACTTTTCACCAAAATATCATTAAACGTGACTTGTTTACAAAATTAATTCCAGTGATACGATAAACTGCAATGTTTTCTGTAATGAATGGTATAATCAGAACCCACTTTACTCTCGGGTAGCATAGAACTCTTTGATTTCGCCAAATTTTCCTCAGGTATAAACACTGACCTTGCATACCTATGTATACATCCTTATTCAATTTACCTTGAATAACAGTTTCAGAGTTAGGGGGTAAAACACATGAATGAGAACACACAATTTTGGTTGATGCTTTTACCGAAGACCGACAAGCCTTGCTGAAATCCAAAACAATACCACTTTCTTTCATATACTGAATACCCAAAATAAATGGATGAGATGTATTCTGTAAGATATATACTGGTACTGTGTGCAACTCCTGTGATCCAGCCTTGCAAAACTGGATTCGAGCCGTACCATCAACATGCACTGAAAAATTGTCCGCCATGATGATCTCATCTTCACTAGGCTGAAGATCAACTTTCATCCTATTGGGTTTAACATCATACAACTGACGGGAAATAGTGGAGACGGTGGGCAGGGAAATTTTTCGTTTCGCACAACACCCTCCACATACTAGGTTTGATACTATGAGTGGCTTCTTTGTTCAATATAAAGAGCTTCCAGGCACGTTGTCGCCCTGTGATATGCGCCCTGTGATATGGTGCATTTGTCCTCCAGAAGCCGTTACGTATGTTACCCATTCAAACCAGCAATGTGCCCTAAGTTTGTAAAATACACTATGAATCTCTAATCTAAATTCCAAACCTAAATGTATCAATATCGTTTGATGAAAGAATGTTACGGGCACATACGTATATTGATATATTTAATCATTTTCATGCATCAATGGTGTTACGTATGTTACATTCTCAAAACAGCCTGTATAAATGTTAATTACAGAACAGTAAGCTATTTCAATATACTCTTTGCGGATTTCACTTTTAATACACTACGGATGGCTTTGTTGATCAATATAAAGATTTTCTATGCACGTTGTCGCCCAATGGTATGGTGAATTTGCCCTCCAGAAGCCGTTACGCACGTCGTATGTTACCCATTCAAAACAGAAATATACTCTAAGTTTGAAATATGCACTATGCATCTCTAAAATAAATTCCAAACCTAAATATATTAATGTCATCTGATGAAAGAATGTTACTGGTACATGTGTTGATACTTTTAATCACATATATGCATCGATGGTGTTACGTATGTTACATTTTCAAAACAGGCTGTTCAGTTTAATTACAGAACAGTAAGCTATTTTAATATATTTTTCTTTGCACATTTATATTTTAGATACACTGGTCTAAAAGACACTTATTCCTTTTCTTTTACAAACCTAAAAAAAAACAATCATCATGTCATTCCTTAGTCGAAAGTTATTGCATATAGTCCACAGTAACTCACTTCAGATTATGAAAGAATAAAGTGTTCAAAGTCAACTATGAACAGACAAGTTTGAAGAAAAGAAGAAAAAAATACAGTCATCTTGTTGTAGATCAATAACATATATGCCTTTTTTAAGTTGAATGCTCACTGCTTTGCCAGAAATGTGTACTTTTGATTGGTAAATATGGTAACGTATGTAACACATAATAATTATTTAATATCAAAAATCAGTTTTAATGATTTTAATGCCGATAAAATGCACATCGCTGTATGTAATTATGATTTAGTACTAATTTAGAAATCATATAAGATATAGCAAATATTCAAAAGTGTAATCCGGTTGTCAGTGAACTGAAAGCGCGCACACCCAAACCACAAAATCCCAAAGCATGTTTTACACCATTGTTAGTATCCAGTGTTATGACATTATCAACACTGTCGGTCACTACTTCTTAAGTTACCTTTCACAAAGCTTGCCAATATTAGTAAGCAGATATCAATGCGGGTGACGGGCGATTTAATGATAACGTATGTAACACATTTTTCACTTAAAATTTTAGGTGTTAAAACCTAAGGAAATCAAATAGTAATAAGATATAATAATCGTCATCTTAAGATTGTTTTCCGATTTCCGGATTATGAAATGACTCGCCGGCCATACAAAAGCATGCTAGTTCATTTTGTCTGGGTTCGGGGCACATGTGAGACAAGCCACGTTCCGCTTTCGCGTGTGCCAGGTGTTTTTTTTCTCGGGGTTCTCCCGTTTTCGCCCCACCTACCGGTTGACCCGTCTCATATGAGCTGAAATAATATTGAAAGGGACGTTAAACGGAACAAAAATTGTTCAGTCCTTGATCATGAGCACTGCCTCAATATAAGAACCATTGATGTTCCAGACATTGCCTTATGCGGTTGTTTTGTTTGATTTTGAGTTGATGATTAACAGCCTAGTCAACAGCTATTGTCATATTGAGACCTTGACTCCATTTTATGGGACTTTTGCCCGAAAATCGGATGCAATGACTCCAAACAATGCTTTAAATATAACCACCCAAGTAAGCCACTACGGCTTATACGTATGGATGGTTTGATTTTAAAACACTTTTCCTGGTCAGGCTCAGACCTGAGTGGTCAACCAGTAATAAGATGGTCAGTAAGTAGCGTATAAGCTATGCCTGGAGGTAAAAGAATCCCATCTATGTCTTAAGGACCCGATGAGCGGGACCCATATTCCCACCCGACCAACCTTCTGAGGGATTCTGCTTAGGCCGATACGGTTGAGCGTTTCTGCTTAGGCTGAAAACATGTTTTGAAGTTTTCACGTTATAAAAGTGTCACCAAACGATCATGCTTTGGTGGTACATTATACAACTATTTCATACCTTCCTGTGTAACAGTCAAAACTATCACCCCGAGGTGCTGTGGATGACCCGATGAACTGTTGCCTGAGGCCGAAGGCCGAGGGCAACAGTTCATCGGGTCATCCACAGCACCGAGGGGTGATAGTTATGACTGTCACACAGGAAGGTTTGAAATAGTTGTTTTATTACCCAACTCAAACATTCATTATAAACTTCATAACAGACACATACTATATTATGACAAGACTGGTTGTAACATTAAATGTTAAAACTGAAAATATGGCTGAAACATGTTTATATCCTGGTTTTGTTGAACAGATCATGTTTGCTTGTTTGATTCTGATTTGCTTGTTTGTTTACTTTATTGTTTTTTGTTGTTTTTTTGTTTTGTTTTTGTTTTTTTGTAAGTTCTGCTTGGTTGTTTGGCACTTAAGTTGATTTACTTGTTTGCTTATTTTACTGTTTTTGTTTTGTTTACTCTGTTTGTAAGCTTGGTTCATTTTTTGTTTGTATGTTTGTTTTTATGTTTTATTCTGTTTTTGTTTGTTTTGCTTGTTGTTTGTTTTGTTTTAAGTTATTGTTAGTTTTTTTTTCTGTTTTCTTAGATTATTTTATGTGCTTATTTGTGATTAATGCTTGGTTGGATTTGTTTGTTTTATGTTGTTTATTTGCTTGTTTTTGTTTGTTTGGTCATATGTTTTGTTTGTTTGTTTGATTCATTTGTTTGGTTGTTTGCTTTTGATTACTTTTTGTTTGACAATATTTGCAGCTAGGGTGAGGCAGTATAAAAGCATGCAAAGCATGTCACATGACTGGGAAACAGTAAAAACTGTTGCACATGAAACAGTTCGTCACATGACATGAAACAATTCATTGAAACTAGTTTAAACTGGCTTTAACTGAAATTGTTTAAAAAACAGCATGAAATGTTTTATTTCTCTTTATATAGTAGGTTGGGTAATAATTTCATTTGTGTAGCGTTAATGGCAACAGAACAAGTGGCGGGCACTATTTACACTTGAACCAGATTGCCCAGCAGATGAACAGAATCGGCAAATGGTTTTTCGTACACCTTCTTATGTGCTGTTGGGAGTTTTATCGTCTTTTGCACAAGATAGTTTGTGATTGATCGCTTTTCTCAGCAACATTCTAAGCTTTCGTTTTACCAATGCCATTGTGTGGAGTCTCACCTAAACTGCCTTATTGTGTAGTTCTATTTTCTTGAAGATATGGAATGGTCGAGAGTCTCACCAGGACATCAAGGCTTGCTCAAAACGACAGACTGCTAGTATCGTGCTTTTTCAGGATTTCCAGCGTGGAACCATAATGTATTGCAATCATTTGGCTAGAATAGACAGCAGCATAAAACCAAGACATCTGAGTCAGATGATTGTACCGTCAGAAGCATCGTGGTTGTTATGAAAATTCGCGTATCTGTGTCTTCATTGTCTAAAGTGCAGTTACGTCATCCCTGGCAAGAAAGCATTTTTCGTTATTTGTAAAAACGCATACACGTTGTTTGCACATCCTGTTCTATGTTCGAATTTCACACCGAGGGCCCTCAAGAAATTCACATTTTGTGTTATTACTGCGTTGGATTTTGCCACATAGTATAAAATAAATGGGTCCAGGAGTTTGAGGATAATATCCGCATCTAGTTGGATGCGACTAGTTGGATGCGACTGTCAGTGTGATATTTGCGAAGTCTTTGTCTTCATAAGTCATTAAATTCGCACATGTGAAAGATTCATCGTGGAGCGTGAATCTTGTTCAAGGACCAACATGGCACCGAAGAGGTCGAACAACACAAACTCGCAATCAGGAGCGGGCGCTTTAACGATGGGTCACCAATTCACCACGAGGACCGAAGAACTTACTAAATGTTATGAGCCACTGCAGAAGCTGAGGGTGAGGTTAGGATCCTGTAAAACCGGTTTAAACCCGCCAGTAACTTTGTGTTACTGATCGTTCCAAGGCGATACTTCTGTGGTGGTTCTTTTTGTTTTCTGTCTTGGTGTTTAAAAATTTTTTGTGCTGTTGGCGCCTTATGTATGTTTTCATATTTTTAATTAAGTTAAGGTAACTGAGTGGCCACCTATTGGGAAAATAGCTGCTCATTCGGCTTACGATATGTTTCATGGTATAAGTGCCTGATTGTTAGTTTGGTTTTTCCCACCTCGGCTTTTGGAGTGGGAATCTCTTTCTGATTGCGCCTTTTCCTTATCTTTGCCTACTTGTACCTTTTCATAATATACACCTTACAGTGCCCTATATGAAAAAAGGTGTTACATACGTTACCATGAGCATACTGACAAGTAACCAGTGTGTCAACATATTCCAAACACCTTACTGTGTTCTATGCGAAGACCTTTGCAGATAATTATGTGAGACCGCTTTCACGTGAGCCGCAGCGCGCGAAAACCCCTCTTCCGACAACATTCCTTCTACACAGTCACAAAATTGAGACGCTTGAAATTTCGGATTTAAGAAGAAGTTTGAATTATCTGTGTAGAGTAAACAAGTGTGCTGATCAGCTGTGCAGTAACTGCATCTTTGTTTTCATATAGGAAGAATCTGGTTTTCGCATGAAGCGGCTCACTATATATAAATTTATAATCACCAAAATGAAATTTACCCATGTTTGAACATTAAGGTGTTACATACGTTACCATGAGCATACTTGCAAGTCACAGGCTGTATATTTTAGCACACTAAACATGTATTTATTATAGGGTGTGTTAAATAGAACTAAGTAATTTACACAAACATATAACATTTACTATGGCGCCGCGCCATGCCCTTTTTCTCCAGCGCCATGCCCTTTTTCCCAGCGCCATGCCCTTTTTCTGAATCTACATTCTGTGCCCTACATTTTGATATATTTGTTGAAACGCATACTTTTCAAATGTTACAGCATACGGCGGTACCCTTAGGAAATGTTAAATTATTTGAATAACATAAATTAAATATTTAATATAAATATATGATTTTGTGCAATAGCCAAGTTGAACTATTGATCAGTAAGAAAGGACATATTGTTTTTGGAATATGAAGAAAGAAATGCCAAAAACAAAAAAGTTTTTGAACCCAAACCCCTATTTTTACGCCATAGATGTAGAAGTAACGTTTGTAACACCGAATAATGTCTAATTTCAACTTTTAAAGATCATAAAGCATGTCCGTTAAATTGTTCTAGTACGTGATATAATTAGTGTTGTTGCATGATTAAAGTGGGTGGAGCATAGTAGGTTTCGCTATTTTGTTCGTACAAATATATTTTGAACATGTAACTTATGTAACGCGCTACAGAAATATTTTGCACCACTTGCCGGGGCGACAACGTGCCTAGAACTCATCTAGGATGACCAATGGACCAATTGCATACTGCAAACAAAGTATGTGGAGGGTGTTGTGCGATTTCGTTAAATACGGTAGATACAGAATCTAGCGTCTCGACCATCACGTGTATGTGCATTTTTACGAGTTACATGTACCCCTTTAAAAGACTCAACTATTCTCTTTCAAAATATATGTTTATTTTATGGCTAGCCACGAAATTATACATGAGGTCTCTAGAAAACACCGTAATGCCCTTGTAGCTAAAATTTCAATTTCGCTTGAAAAGTCATCTATGTCGAACAAAAAGCTTCCGATAATTAGCTATTGCGGGATGAATTGCTGTTCAATAATACTATTTTCTTTTCTTAATGAACCATCAGGTTGCTTAATTCTGGTTTATGCTGCTAAACCTGTTACTGGAGCCTTGCTTCGGTTTCTTGGAAATTCGTTTGGTTTCTGGAAGCTAATCAAGCTATGGTGTCAAAATGATAACGACTTCCCTAATGAATACCACGCTACCAACGCGTGGTGTTATCTTATGCAACTAATTTCACATTCTCAAATTGAGACGTGTTCTGGCGAAATTTGAGAAATGGATACGTTTAAAACTTCTCAGTCATACATTTTTATTGTATTCGAATATTGTCGACAGGAGCGCGATAGTCTGGTGGCAGAGTACCGATTTGTGAATCGAGAGGTCCTGCTTTCGATCCCCACACCGGGCGCCGTGTTGTGTCCTTGAGTAAGACTCATTATAAATCTCCACAGTACTGTTAAATACCCAGGAAGCAGTGGCTCCGTCATGACATGACTGATATTTATTTTTCAGCTACCTACAGCTAGCCCATTTATTCTCCTCTCTGATAAATTGTTGACTGGAATGTTAAACCTCAATACAAAGAATAAAAGCGCTGCATGCATGCCCCGCCACTCAAATCTAAATTAGTACAAATGCACAGAATATTTTGATGTCATTGATTGGAAACTGTGTTTCAAAATTAAGGCAAAACCAAGGACCATAACTCTGTACTTATTTGACAAAATTTACCCACCTACAAAACCAAACCACCCCTTCCAGATATTAACTGCTTTACAAAGTTTGAAGAAAATCGGTCTACAAATGCTCAAGATAAAGCCCGGAAAAGAAATTGTTACGTAAATCAAGAGCCATAACTCTTGTTTTCCCGGCCCACCGGGGTTCAACTGGTGTTTTTCTTTTGCTCCGGAGTTTGTAAGTTATTTGACGCCAGGGATCTCCATCGTCGGGCAGCTTACTCAATCTGCGAGTCCTCGTTTTTGATTCATCATGGTGGTTATCATGATTTATTTGTTTGTCCATGATGACCACGAGGACCGAACTACTAACTAAATGTTGTGAACCACTGCAGAAGTTGAGGGTGAGGTCAGAACCCTGTAAAATCGATCTAAGCCCGCCAGTAATTTTGTATTACTGATCGTTCCAGGGCGATACTTCTGTGGTGGTTCTTATTGTTTTATGTCTTGGTGTTTAAATGTTTGTGCCTTATGTATGTTTTCATATTTTTTGTTAAGTTTTGGTAACTAAGTGGCCATCTATTGGGAAAATAGCTGCTCATTCGGCTTACGATATATTTTCATGGAATAAGTACCTGATTGCTAATTTATTTTTTCCCACCTCGGTTTTTTGAGTGGGAATCTCTTTCTGATTGCGCCTTTTCCTGATCGTTGCCTACTTGTACCTTCTTATTTGACGAAATTTATCCATCTTCAATCCCAAATGACTCCTCCTATACAAAGTTTGAAGAACATTTGTCAATTAATGCTCACGATAGAGCCCAGAATCGATTGCAAAATATAGCCACCGTAGTTTGGTAACTCGAGACTTTATTGATTATGAACGGGGTTCATTTCAAACTAGCGCAGAAGCCAGCTCAAAATATCCCGCTAGAAAAGCAACTTCGTTCCACCCCCTCCACATAAAAGGTTTGATAGTTTCATGTTGGAGACAATTAAATGGGCAAACTTTTAGGCCTGGGTGCCAAGTCCGGATGTGGATTCTTCATATCAAAATCCAAGATGGCGTCCAAAATGGCCGCCAAAAAGATGAATTTTCTAATTTCTCACATATAGGAGTTAAAGATTCTACACAAATATACATATTTGTATGTTGTTTTACTCAGAAGTAACTTAAAAAGCATAATAAGGCTTTAAAATCCTGATAGCAATAGATTTCTTCTCAGGGAGCCAAAACGTATCACAAAACTGGTACATCTTAAACAGATTTTCTACCTGGCCCATTGGTCAAACCAAAAATACTTTGTTGCACACACACTACAGAAAAGGTTTTTAATGGTTAAAATTAAATTTAGTATATATTATTAAGATTTTTTTCAACCTGGGTGTCAGCTAGGATTATGGTATGTAATTGGAAATATTTTCATCTTTGTAACGTGAGGGCACATTATGAAATTCTCGCAAATAAAGGGGGTAGGGGTAGGTTTAGCTTCACAAATTTCGTTTCATCCACCACTAAAAAGGTTTGATGGTTTTATGTTAAGGCTCATAGTATGAGCAATCTTTTATGCCTAAGTTCTGAGTCTGTATGTGGATTCTTCACACGGAAATCCAAGATGACATCCAAAATGGCCTCCAAAACATCAATTTTTCTGATAATTTACCTAAAATACTTAAAACTAAGGTAAAAATGCAGATTTTATTATGTTAGTTTACTCGGAACTAACTGGAAAAGCATAAGGACGCTTTAAATCCTACTTGCAATAGATTTCTTCTGAGTGAGCCCAAAATTGTCCAACAATATGGCACATTTTATACAGATTTGCTACCTGGCCCATTGCTCAAACAAAAATATTTTGTTGTACACACTCAACAGACATGGTTTTTTATCGTTTGAATTGAATTAAGTATATATAAGAAAACTTGTTCAACGTCGGAGTCAGCTAGGATTGTGGTATCAAATTGGAAATATTCTCATTTTTATAACATAGGGGTACATGATAAGAATCTCGCAAATCAAGGGGGTAGGGGTAGGTTTAACTTCACACATATCGTTTCATCCACCAATAGAAAGGTTTGATGGTTTTATGTTGAGGTTCGTAGAATGGACAATCTTTTAGGCCTAAGTGCCAAGTTTGTATGTGGATTCTTCCCACGGAAATCCAAGATGACATCCAAAATGGCCGTCAAAACGTCAATTTTCTGATAAAATGCAGATTTTATTAAGTTGGTTTACTGATAAATAACTGGAAAACGCATAATGATGCTTGAAATCCTGTATGCAACAGATTTCTTCTGAGTGAGCCTAAAATTGTCACAAAAAATTGCATACTTTATACAAATTTGCTAATGAACCGATTGGTCAAACAAAATATGTTGTTGCACAAAAACTACTTTAGAAATTTAGAATGTTTAAAATTTCCTACCTATGGATATCAGAAAATTGTTCAACTCGGATGTCAACTAGGATTGTAGTATCAGATGAGAAATATTCTCATCTTTATTATTAAAGGGTACATGGTAAGTTTCTTCAAAAGAAGGGGTAAGGTCTAGTTTTGTCCCAGCCTCCATTTAAAGGTTATATGTTGAAAGGCCATACAATGAGGGCACTTTGAGGCCAAGCTCCTAAGTCTGGATGTTGATTCTATGTACCGTAATCTACGATGGCATCCAAAATGTCCACCAAAGTGATGAAATTACTGATATTTTACCTATAAATGTGGATTTTTTGAACCAAAATCTAGTATGGGATCCAAATGGCCACCAAAATGACGAAATTATATTACACCTACAGTGAATAAAGAGTTATTATTTGTTTGATTATTTGTTTGTTTGTTTGTGTTGAGGCTTAACGTCCCAGTCAACAATATTTCAGTCATGCCGGATCGGAGCCAACGCTTCCTGTGTTTAACCAGTACTTTAAAGAGTTAATGCGTCTTGCTCAAGGACACAACATGATGACGCCTGTGGGGATCGAACCCAGGACCTCTCGATTCGGAGTCCGACGCTCTACCACTAGATCTGTTTAATTATATGATTATTTTTGTTATTTTCCAATAGGTGGTCACTCAGTTACAAAAACTAAAATATGAAGACATACACCACACAAATTCAACGCCAGAGAAGTATCGTCTTAGAACGATCAGTTATCGTCTTAGAACCATCAGTAGTATAAAATTACTGTGGGTCTTAAACTAGTTTTACAGGCACCTAACCTCGCCCTCAGCTTCTGCAGTGGCTCTAATATACCTATATATATAAATATATATCTATAATCTATATATAAACTAGCAATAAGGAAAATCATGTATAGAAATATGAAACATAGGTACCAACGTATAATATGTGTAACGGAAATCAGGGTGAGCAGCTATTGAAGTGAAGTTATTGGAATAGCTTGGATAATTGTGAACCACAGCAGCCACGCCTTGGAACGTCAGTTATAAATAACTTGGGGGGCTTAAACTAGTTATACATAAGCCTAAACTCGCCCTCGTTTCTGCAGTGGTTCTGCAGTCACAATGAGCTGCCTAATGTTGGAGATCCTTGGGCGCCAAACAACTTATTGAAATCCGGAGCAAAAGAAAAACACCAGTTGAAGCCCGGAGGGCCAAGCAACAGATAAGAAGCTCCAGCCCCAATCAACTAAAGTGAATAGCTTGAAGTCGTAATTATCAACCATGATTGGGTTAAAAACTAAGCATGCAGACTGTCGCATCACATATATCCTAGAAGTTTATATCGTATAATGATTTTTTTCTAAACAGAAAAAAAAAAAAAAACAAAAAAAAAAAAAAAAAAACAAAAAAAAAAAAAAAAAAAAAAAAAAAACGTTGAAGCGTCTTTAACAGGAAAATAATTCATACTGTCTGTGATAAAATTTAGAAAATATTTTAGGAGGCTTTGGATGTTTTGTTCAACATCCAGACTTACGTCTATATTCTCTTCCGTCACTCAAACTCAAACTCGAACTCAACTCGCGAGAGTTTGGCTGGAGTATGAGTCGAGTGAGGTTATATTGAGTGTGAGTGGAGTATAGATTTGGTATGCACAACAGTCACTCAACCATCACTCACTGGAGTGTTAGATTTTTATCATAAAACAAAGAAATTTGAAATCTTATGAACATTTGAACGTAGCATATTAGTTTGTTTGTTAAATATGCATCCAGGAAATTACTCGACAAAGTATCTGGACGTACACATTGTTGCTTAGTAACCATAGAATAACAGAACGTCAACTACTTTACATTGAAAACCAATGTATATCAAAACTTGATAAAATTGGTATTTTCATTGATATGAAATTTCACTGATATCAAATCTCACTGATATCAAAAGTAACTAGTGACTGATATTAGCCTATATCTTCACTGTAGATTGTGGATTACTTCTGACGTTTCCATTTACTTGACGTAATTAAATGTGTTTCACTTCAGAAATTCAAGCGCCTATAACTTTGTGTTTTCAAAAATGTTTGGTTTTTGCATTTTCACCGCCTGCCTTGTTAATTGGTAAATTCCCTTGTTTTGTGTAAAGTAAAAAGAAAATTTGCTTTGTTTCGGTGAATACCAAATATATTTCATCTCGTGACTTGAAAACATAAGAATTCTGATGTTTTCAACTCACTCGATGAAATATATTTGGTATTCACCTCAAAAAAGCAAATATCCTCTATGTCAAAATCAACATTGCATCACTACTTCTGGTATTCATGTTACACCCAAGCTTTCAAACTAGCGTCTCATTACGAAAACTTGCCCATGTAAAAAACAGAGATTTTTATAACTTTAAAAATTGAAAATTTTCAGCTGAAAAAACTTGATATTTTTCTCTTTTTTTGGCTCAAAACATAGATTGTGGGTACACAAGGCGAGGCGGTTCTAACGAGTACCCACAATCTATGTTTTGGAGCAAAAATAAGAAAAATAGGTTTACCCCTGCAAACCCTAGTTTCATTATATAAACGTGGGGTTTAAGGGGGCATTTATTTCACGGACATGTTATCCTGATGTTATGCAGTTTTCGGGAAATGCTCATCGCATGGTCATTACTCTACCTACGAATGCAAAGTGATCCACGATTGGTATTTTTGTTGGTTTTAGATAAGCGTCCATTGAACTCCGCCTATCAACAATTTTAGCCTCGTAAGTTGAACGTGGTCAGTCGCAAACAGATTAAGCAGCACGTGTGTAACAACGTGCTCGCGTGACCATTTGGTGTGTGTTTTTACCCAAGAAATCACTTCAACCGTCCAAAGTGGACTTACAACTGTTTCATAATAATTAACTTTAAGTGCTGAATCGTGCTGAACGGTGTGTAGCGACAGAACACCCTCAGATCATTAGGTTTTGCGCTAGTCTAATTGAATTCATTGAATGAGTACAATGAAGAAGATATACGCTGTAGACCGGCAGTGTCTACTAAACCAGCGAGAAGGCTGACCGATGCGGATTTTTTGACTTTCACAACATATGCCGTTTTGTTAAGATTGATTTTCGCGTGATGATTATAATTAGTCCTTGCGCGTATAGTGTAAGCACCTGAGGCCTGGCTTCGAATTGTCATTAGGTAAGTAAATTGACAAAGTGTTCTTTGGAAAGAGTATCTTATTTGCCAATTAAAAAACCTCATGACAGCTCTTCACATAAGATCTATTGAATGTCTATCCAAGCAAACAAAGGGTTCTTTTAAGATATTATGCAAGAATGGTGGCAGACAAGGCAGTGCAAATATGCATGTGTAAGATTAATTGACTGTCACAATGCCTTTTAGGTGAACCGCACTCAGTCTGCTAATTCGGTCATTAACATGGTGAGTGTTCTTTGGAAGAAAGTGAATGCAAAATAGTTAAAAGAAGCAAGCATGTCTAAGAGTATAAGGTCTAAGAATATGTATTTAGGGTGGTCGGGTGGAAATATGGGCCCCCGCCCATTGGGGCCTAGAAAAATAGATGGACTGCATGTGCCTCCAGGCAAATCTTCTACGCTACAGACTGACCATTTGATTAGCAGTTGACCGCTCAAGTCTGAGCCCGCACAGGGAAAGCGGCTGGGGCCTTATTGGCTTAGTTGGGTGGTTATATTTGAAGCATTTTTGGATGCATTATATACTTATTAATTTTGGGTAGAAGTCAAACAAAATGGAGACAACCAAAGGATAATAGCAGTTGCCATCAAAACATTAACAGTGCATTAAAACTTGATTTCAAAAATCCATACTTTTATACTAATACTTAAGATGACATCAAACATTGATTTTCTGTCAACTGCAATCCTACCCGTTTCATGTTCAACCCCCAGGAGATATTCCAGAAAGTAGGTGTGTTCCAGATAGTGCATAAAACCCAGGTCTGTAGATCCAGTATCTGAAACAACTTAGGTTTCTGGAATATCTCAGCCAAATGCCCATTATGCCTTAAATATTCCAGATGATAGAGTTCATTGACGAGTGTTGACTATATTTTTTAAATTAACCCCACAACTGCTCTTAAGATATTTCTGGGTATTTTGCTAAGATCTATTGCATACTGAATCATAATCTGTTAACAGTGCTTCAAAAACTTGATTCCATTAATCTTAATACTTTAGATGACATTCCTACCCTATCTTAATACTTAAGATGACATTCCTACCCCCTTCATGTTCAAACTCCAGGAGATATTCCAGAAACTTTAGGTGTTCCAGATACTGCATGAAGCAATGGCTTACATATATCAAATTATGGTAGAACCAGTCTTTGTGTGATGCTGAAGTGACATTTGATTTTAAGCCCACGGAGGCATATAAACCATTAAATATTCATATACATATTTTGCACAGTATGTGTATATGCATTATAAGTGTGCACTTAGTGTATACCTGTTAAAATAGGACAGTCAGTCTGTTCATTCAGGTATAACATACATACACAGTATATTTCCATAGCCTTGTTGAATTACAAATAATGGACCTGAGCCCATTTATCGGTTTCGGGGCTTTTTGACAGCCTTCCCCTTTAGGTGTTCCAGATACTGCATGAAACCAGGAGTAGGGTCCCAAGAAAACATGAACATGACATTTTATAAGAATTATTGGACACCCTATCACGTGACAAGACTTTAAATTCAGAACTTGCCGTGTGTTTTATATAATTATATTATCCATTTTATCATGGTTCATAAAATAGTTTGGGGCAACTGGCCAATTTGAATTTTTCCTCCGTTTAAGCATGGTGATCGTTTAAACATACCGTGCAATAAAACTTTTGATGTCTGCGAAATTAAGCGGATGTCTGTCCCGTTTATCATATTTGGGTATGTAAATAATTGTTTGTATTTGTATTTATTAATTAACTTATTAGTATATAGTACTTATACGGAGAATTTGGTCTGAGTGATACTGGTGACGTTTCTTTTTTTCGTATAGTCTATACTGGATTTCACCTCGACCTAACCTCGACAGCTGACCTCGCACAAATACGATTGACCTCGTATCTATACGGATTGACCTGCTATCTATATGGAAATCCCTACACCTGATTGGTCAAAATTCACGTGCAAAATCACGTGAATGAGTTGAGAGAGAAAAAAAATGTCGGCGATTCAGCCGATCAGTAAGATTAAATAGTGAACAAACAAACAAAAATAATGTCAACATCTTTGAAAAGAATGTCAGACATTGGCGCTAAGAATGGCGAAGATATGTTTGATGTGATAGAGGATGATATGGACCGATATGGACTTTTGACAGTTAATTAATAAAAATCTCATTAATCAAGTTATTTCGTATTGGACCAGTTACAGGTCCTCGGTCAGCTGTATTGGACCTCGGCCTCCGGCCTCGGTCCAATACAGCTAACCTCGGACCTGTAACTGGCCCAATACGAAATTACTTGATTAATAACATTATATTAATACCTGTATCCTTGCCAAACAAGAGATATTCCACTAAGGTACATAAAAAGGGAATAAAAGGGGAAATGCCATAAAATTCCTGACCCCCCTTCCAGATTTGAACTAACCAAACAATATAAAGTTAAAAAAACATGCACAGTGCAAATAACAGTGTAATATATACCTTTTACATAGCAAAACTGGGGTATGCAAGGGTATATCATTTTTTCTTATTTTTGCTTCAAAACATAGATTCTAGGAACCGCCTCATGCGGGATTCAGGCAGCTTTGGTTTATCCGAAGGTCGATGTCAAGGGCCTTCCATCATTTGAGCCGCCTCGTGGGAAAACCAACAATGTTGTTTGCGAACAGGTCCGACACAAACCGACCTGTACAAGCACAGAAAAGAGCTAGAAGCTTGAAATTTCGGATTTAAGTAGGAGAGGTTACCGCGAAGCTGATCTGCGTCTTTGTTTTCGCCTATGCAGATTGTTGGTTTTCCCATGGGGCGGCTCATTTATAATCCTGACATAGATACTTGGATATCCAAATCCAATTTTAACTTAAACATCAGACATTCTAAATCATATGCGCCGCGTCACGAAAAAAAAAAAAAAAAAAAAAAAAAAAAAAAAAAATCAGCAGGATTTCCGACCAGGTCAGACACAAACCGGCCTGTACATTCAAAGAAGAAGGCTAGATGCGTTAAATTTCGGATTAAAGAAGAATCTGTGTAGCGAAAACAAATGCGCTGACCAGCTGTGCAGCTTTTGCACAACTGATCTCTCCATTTGTTTTCACATTTCAAATTGTTTGTTTTCTAATGCAATGGCTCGACAATGCTGAAACGACACTGTTAGTCTATTATTTGATTCTTATATATCAAGTCTCTTTCCTTTAATGATAGAAAAAGAAATGCCAACAGTAGGCGTTATATAATTTCATCATAAAACATGCATTTGTATGCGTTTTGTTACATGTAAACCAAATATTCTTAGATAAAATACTGATTTAATACGTTAAGACAATCGTTAGTACACGAAGTAGGTCGTCCATGACCTAAATGCGAATTAAGCCTGTGCATGAGAAAACCAACAATTATGTTTCCGACCAGGTCCGACACAAACCGGTCTGTACAGTCATAGAAGTAAGATAGAATCTTGAAATTTTGGGTATGTAGAGGAGGAATTGTACTACCTGAGTAGTGAAAACAAAGGCGCTTATCAGCTTCGCAGTGTAACTGCGAAGTTGATCTGCGCCTTTGTTTTCGCATAGGCGAAAATCCGGTTTTCTCATGGCGCGGCTGACATGTGTTCTTGAAGACTCCTGGAAAATGACCGTACAAATGCAATGGGGTTTGGCACGTCAACATTGGAACCATGTTAATCATATGCAAAAACATTAAAAACTAAGCATGCAAAACAGCATAACATCCATGCCCAGTTTCACAGACCTTCAAATGAGCTTATACGGCCCTTTAATTGCACAACGGTGGGTCGCGCGTCAGACTCTATGATGCCCCCGACATAAAGATATTCATTTTAGTTGGTTGGGACCGGAGCTTCTTGTCTGTTGCTTGGCCCACTGGGGTTCAACTGGTGTTTTTCATTTGCTCCGGGTTTCAGTAATTTATTCGGCGACAAGGGGTCGACATCGTCGGGCACGTTACTGAGTCTGTTAAGTCCTCGTTTTTGATTCATCAGGGTGATTATCATGATTTATTTATTTGTTCTTGATGATTCATTGACTAGTTAGAGATTCACCACATGAACCGAACAACTAACTAAATGTTGTGAACCACTGCACCAGATGAGGGTGAAGTTAGGCGCCTGTAAAATCGGTTTAAGCCCCCCCCCCCCCCCAGTAATGTTATATTACTGGTCGTTCCAAGGCAATACTTCTGTGGTGGTTCCATTTGTTTTATGTTTTGGAGTCGAATTTTTGTGCTGTTTGAACCTGATGTTTGTTTTCATATTTTTATTTAAGTTCGGGTAACTGAGTGGCCGCCTATTGGGA
The DNA here is from genome assembly GCA_964017185.1 of Rugalucina vietnamica. Taxonomy (NCBI): domain Eukaryota; kingdom Metazoa; phylum Mollusca; class Bivalvia; order Lucinida; family Lucinidae; genus Rugalucina; species Rugalucina vietnamica. The sequence continues at coordinate 53,185,191 of OZ024876.1, forward strand.
AATAGCTGCTCACTCGGCTTACGATATGTTTTCTATAGTATAAGTACCTAATTGTCAATTTAGTTTTTCCCACCTCAGGTTTTGGAGTGGGAATTTCTTTCTGATTGCGCCTTTTCCTGATCGTTGCCTACTTGAACCTTTTTCCTATGAAATGATAAACTAGAATAAAAACTGCGTCCACCGGTGGTCAAGATCAGCATGGGCACCCGACAATACTTACCAGAGTCTGTACATTGCGCTCAACTGTGAGGCTGTATAGGGTATTTTGGGATACGGGATATTGGCCTGTTTTTAAGGGATACTGGGATATTTTTGTTTTTTATTTTGGGATACGGGATATTTGAAATTTTTTTTTGGGATGTGACATTTTTGAAGAAAAAAAATGAAAATAAATAATAAATAAATAAATAAATAAATAAATAAATAAATAAATAAATAAATAAATAAATAAATAAATACATGTAAATAAATAAATAAGTAAATAAATAAACACAATATCACTGCAGAATTGTTATTCTGTTCTATGATCTCAAATTTTCCCTGGGAAACAAGCCACCCAGATCCCAAGGCAAGGCGCATAAGACTCCCAAAATCTATGGAAATCCTCTCCGCAACTTCGATGCTCGAAACTAGTCTCACTAGACTCTCAAGCCTTCAAGCAAATGAACTGCAGCATAGTCTAGACCTACTAGTGTGAATGTCACAGCATATTTATTAACAGTTTTCCCATTTATATCAGAATATGCATTGTAATCATTTATGATTTTCTAGACAATTCTTTCCAGATTCTACTAAAACTTAGTTATGATAAATAATAATAAGATAAATAAAAAAGGCATAACAAGAACCGGGTGGAGAGGGAGATAGGGGAACTGCAAATTCCTTCACAATTATTAAGAATATATGGTGAAGTTGCATGAAAACACGCAAAAGCGCACATTTTAGATGCCGACACATAATCTCCCTGATGTAGACCCTAATCTCCCTGAAATGAAATCCAAATCTCCCACTTTCACACCAGGAGCTCATCACATGTATACAAGATGCCATTATTACACCAAGACTTTTCAAAATTTGCGAGAACATCAACAGACAGGATGCCACATCTGAATTACAAAATGCATGTCTAACATGCGTAAAGAAAAACAGGATATTCTCTTATAATGAAATACTTTGCAATGTTCCTAATTATACAGTACCTACACAAGAAATGCACAGGTTCCACCAAATTGCACTAAGGTTTTAAACATTTGGCGCCCAGATCCATTACCAAGGCTTTACCAATCATTGCAAATCGGTCCTTAAAAATGGTGAACCTAACCCCCTATTAAGGCTTCACAAAAATAATCTCCAAGATTCATTTTTGCATGAGTCTATGGGAAAAGCTGGGGTTACATGTATCTCTTGTAATACCAGAATATGCTGTGAAAATACTCTGGATTAGACAGTTCTGTCTGCTCACTAAAAATACAAGAAAGAAGCATCAGGTGCCACCAAACAGTATCTAGATTTCAAAAGTTTCCAGGGGGAGCATGCCCCCGGACCCCCTAGCAAGACTTCACGAAAATGATCTACAAGATTCATTTTTGCATGAGTCTGTGGAAAAAGATGGGTCTATGTCTTGTAATATCAGAATATGCTCTGAAAATACTCTGGATTAGACAGTTCTATCTGCTCACTAAAAATAGAAGAAAGACGCATCAGATGCCACCAAACAGTACCAAGATTTTAAAATTTTCCCGGAGGAGCATTCCTCCGCACCCCGCCGCCCCCGCCCTAGCAAGGCTTCACGAAAATGATCTCCAAGATTCTTTTTGCATGAGTCTGTGGAAAAAGCTGGGGTTTTCTCTTGTAGTATCAAAATATGCTCTGAAATATGCTGGATTAGACAGTTCTATCTGCTCGCCAAAAATACCAAAACGACACATCAGATGCCGTCGCACAATACCATCAAGATTTCAAAATTTACCCGGGGGAGCATGCCCCCGTACCCCTCTATCAAGACTTCACGAAAATGATCTACAAGATTCATTTTTGCATGAGTCTGTAGAAAAAGCTGGGTTTATCTCTTGTAATATCAGAATATGCTCTGAAAATACTCTGGATTAGACAGTTCTATCTGCTCACTAAACATACAAGAAAGACGCATCAAATGCCACCATACAGTACCAAGATTTCAACATTTTCCCGGGGGAGCATTCCCCCGCGCCCCCCCCCCCCGCCCCAGCAAGGCTTCACGAAAATGATCTCTAAGATTCTTTTTGCATGAGTCTGTGGAAAAAGCTGGGGTTTTCTCTTGTGGTATGCTCTGAAATATGCTGGATTAGATAGTTCTATCTGCTCGCCAAAAATACCAAAACGACACATCAGATTCCACCAAACAGTACCAAGATTTCAAAATTTTCACAGGGGAGCAAGCCCCCGTACCCCTCTAGCAAGGCTTCGCGCCTACCGCGCTCGCCTTCGCACTTTCCATGTTCAAAAATTGTCGCGCAAATATAGATTTCATTGCTACCCCACTATCGTGTGTCACAAATTATTGTGACTTCTACATAGAGGTCTATGTTAATTGTATGTGCATTTATTGTGCATTTTCTCATTATCTAGATAATAACTAAAGAACCATTAATACAACTTTAGAATTACTAGTAAAGTCATTACAACAATAATATTATAAAGTTCTACTTATAAGTTGCATACAAATGACTTAAAGTTTATCTATATTTATTTTGGGATATTTCACATTTATTTCGGGATACAGGATAGTGGGGGAAAAACTATTTTTAGATATTTGCAAATATTATTATGGGGTATTAGGATACATGAATTAGGGGTGTTTTTTAAGGGATATGGGATATTCAACACCCCCTAAACAAGCTTCAACTAATTCGCTAATTTTGTCGTGGTTTTGGCGTTAAGGAATGGTAAGTAAATGGTTTGAACGATTCTTATATAAAGACATTTAGCTAATAATGGAGAGATACCATACAAATGAACGTTTTAGCCACTCCATTATAAAAACCGATCAAGTTTGTAATAAACAAGCGCACAATGCAAAAACATCATAACAACTGTGTCCAGTTTAGACATTCAAATAAGCAAATTATTTTTAGAAATGATAAAATGGAATACGAAATGTGCCCACCGTGGATTAAGATCAACAAGCCGCTTGGGCAGCCTCAGGGCACTTGATAGTGCTTGCATGAGTCTGTACTTGGAACTCGATTTGGTGGCTGATTTATTTGGCGCACAGTTGATTTTGTTGTGGTTTGTCGTTAAGGAAGGGTAATGCATAAATTGCATCATTGAAAGTGGTCTGCATCACAGACGAAATTGCAAAAAATGGATTCCAAATCAGATCAGGTTTGTCAATCGTAATAGCTTGTTGCATCGAAATAAACATGTCTAAGGTTAGTGACGCCTTAGCAAAAAGGCTTGGACGGCCTATACTAAAGGACTTTGAAAACGCCTCTCTTCTTTTATTGATTGTTTCCCTCAGCATACAGGACATATTGGTAAAAACATTTTTGAATTGAAAAGAACACCGAAAAGTCAACGCTAGTTATAAGCGTCATAAAGAATGAATTCAAGCGTTACCCAGAATTCAATACGTTACCCAGAATTCAATAAAACAAATTATGGAGAAGGATAATATTCATCAGATACCATCAGGAAACATGTCGTACAATGAATACCCCTTTAACCCTACTTTTGTATAGAAAAACTGATGTTTGCAGAGGTATACCTACATGTATTTTTCTTATTTTTGCTCAAAAACATAGATTGTGGGTACTCGTTAAAACCGCCTCGGCGAGGCCCGGGTTCTAACGTGTACCCACAATCTATGTTTTGAGCAAAAATATTAAAACTATCAAAAAAATTTCTGGTGAAATTTTCAATTCTTATAGCTGAAAATATCTCTGTATATTGCATGGGTGTGTTTTCGTAATGCCACATGATTTCTGAAAAAAAAAAAAAAAAAAAAAAAAAAAGAAAGAAATTCAAGTAAATGCTGTTTGTGCTGTTGGTTGGATTTCATTTGCACAAAAACAAAGGTAAGTACGTCTTTTTAACGTTCATTATGAAAACTGTTTGCGAGTAAAATGAAACGAACTCAAAAGTTTCTGTTTGGATTTTAAAAATAGGCTTAGACTTACGTAAAAATACCATTACTTTCGACGCTGTAATCGAATGTGTAGATGGTTTTTGAACACTAATGTTTGACGTCAGCAAAGTACGCTAGCGCCTTAAACGGCATTAAAAGAAAGCATCCATTTTTATTTCGCCATTTCTTGTGCTTAGGTTAGGGCTTTTTGTTAGCTATCACAAGAGACGGTTTGTTTTTACAAAAATCCTTTATTGTAGGATTTCTTGCGTCTCGATCATGCCTGTGAAATCAGCTGTACAGACCGCGGACATCAACGTGAGAGTGACGTCAAAAATTTCCGTTAGAAATATGAATGAAATACATTTGACCATTCAGATTTCTAACGGTAAATTTCTGACGTCACTCTCATGTTGATGGCAAACAAACCATGATGAGGTACGATACTTTGTTTATTTTGTTTGTTTGAATTGATGCTTTATGTGCCAGTCAACAGCAACGGTTGCGTCGGGACGTTGCCTCCATTTTATGGACTTACCCAACATTAGGATGTCATGACACTCAAAATGTGCGTCGTAAACATAACCACCAAACCAAGTCTTATATGTATGGATGGTTTGACTAGACCACTATTCCTAGGCAGACTCTGACATGAGTTGTTAACCAGTAATCAGATGGTCGGTCAGTAGACATCCGCTCAACTTTAAGAAAGTTTTAAGTAAATGAAACCCGATGTACAGAGAGGCGTTTCCAAAGTCCTTTAGTATGTATTGATGAATTATGGTTGTTGATATATAGCCAAGTGAGAGGGTTGGGATTGTTTAACTGCATTAATTCTTTGTGTCATATTCTTATTTTGATTTGCACGTTATTATAATTGCATAGGCATTAATATGGAGTTCGGGTTTATGCCAACTAACATAGATAATCCATCAGGATAACATGTCTCTGAAATATATACCCCCTTATACTCACTTTTATATAGTAAAACTGAGGTTAATATGGGTATATATTTGTTTATTTCTTATTTTTGCTCCAAAACATAAGTTGGGTACAAGTTAGAACAGCCTTGCCGAGGCGGTTCTAACGTGTACCCACCATCAATGTTTTCAACAAAAATATAAACAAAACTGTCAATTATTCCCACTATTTTTTCAATTTTTACAGGTTTTTTTTTCTAATTTTTATTTCGAATATCAATACAACATATAAACAATTTTTGATCCACAATTACAAACACACACATATATATATATAAGAGAAAACAAAAACAAAAAAAAAAAAAACAAAAAACTACATATATTTTTTTTCAACAAGTTTTGGTTTTCTTATTTAAGAGAACAGGAAAGAGAAAGGGTAGATAGACAGAAGATAATGTCAGAAAAACAGCAACAGTTTATCAATTTCAGCATAATTAAGAGACTCTAATAAGATGTGTTTATACATTTCTATGTTGAAATTCTACAACAAATAACAAATGTAAAAAGAAACATTGCTCATGTCCTCCGAGTACAGACCTTCAATCCTTTTCAAAAACTGTAGGGGTAGTTATATATAACTATTTATATTTTAAAAGGAATTACCCTCTGGCATTGGTGTTAAAATAATTATATAGGGGCGCCCATTTAGCGAAAAATTTAGTCATAGTATTGTTCATCAGAGCAATATATTTTTCTCTTTGAAATTTTTTCTTCAGTAAGTTGATAAAATTATCGATACGTAAGGTTTTTTGAGTAAACTTGGTGGTATATATTATAATGTTTTGCAATTATGGATAGATAATTTCTTATTGTATTTCTTCTATCTTGATTTGAGAATATAATTTGCTTCCCATCTAAATTTAATGTTAGTGTTGAGTGAGTATTTAACCAGAGTTGTAATTCGTTCCAAAATTGTTTAACTATTTCACATTCTACGAAAAGGTGATATATCGTTTCGGTTTGTTGATTGCAATATTCACAAATATTATTGTCGGTTTTGTTAATTCTATATAGAAAGGATTTTGTGACTAGTATTTTATTTATTACTTTGAATTGAAAGTCTTTAAGTTTTATTTCTTTAACGGACGCTATTATTTTATTATAGTGTTTGTACTCATCAGTATCAATAAATCCAAATTCTTGCATCCATTTATCATTTAATTCTATTTTCTTTGACTGTTGCATTAAATCATAAAATCGTCTACATCCTTTTTTATCTTTTAAAACAAACTGGAGATATATATTGCATGTAACATTGAATCTGTTTGTAATGCAAGTTGTTGTATTATCGTTTAGCGTATTTTTCCATCTATTTGGGATTTTATTCTTGAGAGCTTCATATTCTAAAAATGTTCCTGTTATTCCATAACGTGTTTTTAAAGCTTCAAAATCAAACATATTTCCTTGTTCATCAAGAAGATCCGATACTTGCCGAATACCTTTTTTATACCATTCGCTAATAAATAAACTATGTCCGTTTATTAATTTTTTATTATACCATAAAGGTGCATTCAAAATATCTTGAACTTTTTCAATGTTAATACAGTCACAAAATGACCCCCAGTCTGTTAAAATGTCTCTCCAAAATGGGTTTTGTATATCTGATAACACTACTCTTACATACCCAGGTCCGAAATTAAACAGTTTTTCAAAATTAATGTTTGCCATAGAGCACCATGAGATATTCTCAGATTGTTTAACTACTCTTCTTAACCATGAGATATGCAACGCTTTTATAAAAGTTTTTGTATTTATCATTCTAAGTCCTCCTGCCGTAACATCCTTAATAATTATATTTCTTTTAATTCTATCAGGACCTGAATTCCACAAAAATTTATAAAATATTTTATCTAATTTTTTCATAAGTTCCCCTGGTGGATTTGGAAGTGCTAAAAATAAATGGACAAATTTAGCTAACGCCAATGATTTAATAATAGTAATTCTTCCAAACAGTGTTAACTTCCTTTTGGACCATACTTTACAGAGTGCTTCAATATTAGAATAAATTTGCCCTGTATTTAAATCCCATATATCAAACACCTCTACGCTAAAGGTAACCCCTAATATTTTAAACTCTCCTTGCGTCCAGTCGAGTTTATATTCTCTACAAAGTTGCCTATTTGAGTGACTTAGTGATCCTATCCAAATTGCTCTTGTTTTCTCGATGTTTATTTTTAGCCCTGTCATGGAATAATATAGATTTAAAATTTTTAGTGTCTCTTTTAGTGACTGTTCTGTACCGTCAAGAAAAAGCTGAGTATCATCAGCATATTGGCTTAGTCGAAATTCTTTTCCATTGATACGAATACCTTTTAAAACTTTATTATCTCTTATCATTTTTCCTAAGATTTCGGCACACAAAATAAATACATACGGTGAAATTGGATCGCCTTGTCTACATCCTCTTTTAAGGTTAAAAAAGTCTGACATAAATCCATTTTGTATTATACATGATTCCGATCCTTTTTGAAAAATATTTATCCATGAAACATGGCGTACACATGTCTTATTGTTTTGGACCCCTAGATACCTTTCACTCTGCCTGAGATGAAAGGTATCTCGGGTACAGATAGTGCAAATTATAAGGTAATAAAATAATTAGCTCCCCCAGTGCTATTGTGGTCATTATGCACATTTTTGTATGGTTATCTCGTGATTAATTATCTGTTGATAATTGATATATCTGTATAAAAATCAAAATATTTAATTGTACATTTTAGACAAAAAAAGTAAAAATTCATAATAATCAGATAACATAGCATTTTTAATCCGTTTTCTACATGAAATATTAACGATTTTGCACCTTGATGAAAATACTTTTGTATCTGACATGATCAGCTAATTACACACACCCTGCAGTGAGCTGCAGCATCAGGAACACTTTATTGCCCAGTTTTATAGTTGAAACCATATGCCAGATTCATGGTTCAGTGAAGAAAAAATGCACAAAAATTTTATAAGAGATGTGTACGCTATGATAATTGAAGGCCCAAAATTAAAATATTGTAAAACTCTTTAAATAAATTTCCACGATACTGTGTCAAATGCCTTTTCAAAATCAATTGAAAGAATCATTCCCGGTATATCTTGGCTTTTAGTTTCGAATAAAATATCATACATAAGCCTAACATTTTCTCCTATAAATCTGCCACTAATAAAACCTTTCTGATCGCCATTTATAAGTTTATCTAATGTAAGTTTTAATCTATTTGCTATTACAGATGAGGCTAATTTATAAATTACATTTAATAAAGATATTGGTCTCCAATTTTTCAAATAATGTCTTGATTTATTTGATTTTGGTAAACACGTAATAAGTCCTTGTTTTTGCGTGACGGATAGAGTTCCTGTATGATAACCATAGTTCAATGACCTTAATATAAAATATTTCAAATCGACCCAAAAGAATTTATAAAATTCTACGGTAAATCCGTCGAGCCCTGGGCTTTTTTCATTTTTCATATTCTTCAATGCATTTGATAATTCATCAATTTTAATGTCTCCTTCTAATTTTTCAGATTCCTCAATTGTAAGTTTATTTTCGTTCTCACCAATGATTTCTGTAATAGGTACATCATCTGCGTCTATTAAATTTTCATTGTAAAGGTTTTCATAAAACTTACGTTGACACTTTAATACTTCTTTTGTTTCGGTAACTTCTGTTCCATCATTTTCTATTAGTTTAGTCATAGTTTTTACAGGTTTACAGGGAGACTTTTTAGGGCCGCCACACGGTACAACACAAGCTGCAGTAATAGAAATAAAAATAAAAACTGAGATCCGTTAAGAGCAGTGAACATATTAATGAGAAAGGGGATGGGCCATACCGCGGTTTCATACTTGCTAAATTCCAGTAATTCACGTTGGTTCCATGTTGCCATACCTAAAGGGTCACTGATGAAGCTTGAGTAGCCGATCGCGAGACCGCGGTATGACCCATATATTTTCTCATTAATATGTTCACTGCTCTTAAAAGATTTCAGTTTACTTTTTATTTACCGCCATCATTAGAATGTCATATAGTAAAACTGAGGTGCCGTTGCAGGGGTTAACATTGTTCTTATTTTTGCTTCAAATGTCTACCCACAGTTTATATTTTGAGCGAAATAAGATAAGAAAGAATTCAAGAATTTTCAGATGAAAGTTTATCAACTTTTGCAGCTGTAAGAAATGCCTGCATATTGCATGGGCGTGTTTTTTTGTTACAGTGATATAGTTTTGTTTAAATTTCACTTCCAGTAACGACAGATGCTCCAACATCAGAATAACATATCCATGAAATATATACTTTCTTGAACCCAACTTATTTGGTTTGGATTTTGGCTTGGTTTTATCAAAAGTTTTTGTTGCATGAGTTCGCCAGTTGAACACTATTTTTGTTTTTATTTAATTTTCATTCTTTATGAATTCGAGAACGTCCCCAGGAGAAGTGGTTTTCGGCGTTGTGCCCGGTAAAAATGTTAAGTTGTGTCCCAGATAGAGTGGTTTGTCTTTATCATACTTGTCCCCTGTTGGAACGATAATCGGTGTCCCAGGAAAAGTGGTTTATCTTCAGTATACTACTGTTTATTGTGCCTACCTCTCTGTCGTACTCGTTCCCTTTCGTTCCTGTTGAAACTTAGCCGGATGGCTACCTTGTTGGGAAAGAGCTAGTCATTCTGCTCTTCGAGTGTGTTGTCGGAAAATTTTTTGTTATGTTTTATGTATTTTCTTTCCCACCCGCTGTCTATGTTGGGACTTTAGATTTGATTGCATCGATTCCTGGTCCCTCTATTCTTACTTATATAATAGTAAAACTAGGGTACACCGGGGTTTACACTTGTTTTCTCTTATTTGTGATCCAAAACATAGATTGTGGGTACTCGTTAGAGCTGTCTCTGCGAGGCCCTTGCATGTAAATTCATGAATTTTTTATCAAACGCATTTGTCTCTTGAGTCTTACAAATGCGGACCCTGTTGCATTTTCTCCAAGTCATTTTTTTAAATAAATATTTATTGCAAGCTAGACACATTTTTATTTTTAACATTGTTTCTGCTAGCAATAGTTTATACCATTCATTATTATTTCATTAAATATCGGTCAGAAAACATGGAATTGAATTTAAAACTAGAATTTGTTTTCTATGTGAAAACTGATGTCTCCCCCCTTTCTACGTGCATGTCCAAAATATGCAAGCAAGAGTTATAGTTCTTGTGCATCACATATCCTGTCATTCTGTTTTATAAGTGTACCAAGTATCATTGAAATATCACTGACGGTTTTCAAGTTATAGAGCAGGCACGAAATTGTATGGAAAATAATCAAAGGAAAATAACTCCAAATATATGAAAGCAAGAGTAATGATTCTTGTGCATCATACTTTATAAGTGTACCATGTTTCATTGAAAAATCTCTAATGGTTTTTGAGTTATAGAGCAGACACAAAATTGTATGAAAAATAATCAAAGGGAAATAACTCCAAAGATATGCAAGCATGAGTTATAGTTCTTTAACATGACACATCATCTCATCGTGCTTTATAAGTGTACCAAGTTTCATTGAAATATTTCTTATGGTTTTCAAGTTATAGAGTGGACATGAAATTGTATGGAAAAATAATCAAAGGAAAATAACTCCAAAGATATGAAAGCAAGAGTTATAATTCTTGTGCATGACACATCGTCTCATCGTGCTTTATAAGTGTACCAAGTTTCACTGAAATTTCTCTTACAGTTTTCAAGTTATAGGGTGGACACGAAATTGTATGGAAAATAATCAAAGGGAAATTACTCCAAAGATATGCAAGCAAGAGTTATGGTTCTTTAGCATGACACGTTATCTCATCATGCTTTATAAGTGTACCAAGTTTCATTGAAATAACTCTTACGATTTTCGAGTTATAAAGCGGACACAAAATTGTATGGAAAATAATCAAAGGGAAATAACTCATAAAATACTCAAGCCAGAGTTATGGTTCTTGTGCATGACACATCGACTGATCATGCTCAATAAGTGTACCAAGTTTTATTGAAAAATCTTAAACGGTTTATAAGTTATACAGCGGACCGAAATTGTATCGAAAATAATCAAAGGGAAATAACTCCAAAAATACTCAAGCCAGAGTTATGGTTCTTGTGCATGACACATTGTCTGATCATGCTCAATAAGTGTACCAAGTTTTATTGAAAAATCTTAAACGGATTTCAAGTTATATAGCGGACACGAAATTGTATCGAAAATAATCAAAGGGAAATAACTCCAAAAATACTCAAGCCAGAGTTATGGTTCTTGTGCATGACACATTGTCTCGTCATGGTCTACAAGTGTACCAAGGTTCATTGAAAAATCTTTAACGGTTTTCAAGTTATACAACGGACACGAAATTGTATCGAAAATAATCAAAGGGCAATAACTCCAAAAATACTCAAGCTAGAGTTATGGTTCTTGTGCATGACACATCGTCTCGTCGTGGTTTACAAGTGTACCAAGTTTCATTGAAAAATCTTTAACGGTTTTCAAGTTATAGAGCGGACACGATTTGTGACGGACAGACGGACGGACAGACGGACGGACAGACGGACGGACAGACAGACGCACGGGGAAAAACAATATGTCTCCCGACCCTGTCGGGGGGAGACATAATTACAAAACGAAGTCGACGTTCTACCATATTTTACGCTAGCCACTTGAATTCAATTCCACTGTATAAGTAGATAAAGCATTAAAATGCCGTATGATTTCGGGAACTGGTCATTTAAAGTTAGAAAACTATTTTTTCAATAAAAAAAAGTCGACCAACTTTCACAAACCACCAAATACACTAATAAAGTCAAACCAGGGGCGCAGGTGCGCCGGATCACGCGTAGTGACGCCATGACGGCGTCTCGTGCATGAACGTCCGACGTCAAGTTTTAAACCGACAATGTCAGACTATTGCGAAATAGACAATATTTACTCGTAGAAAATTTCATATAAATCGGTTGACGCAAAATTATTTTAGAGCATTTTTACACGTATTTTCCGATTGCCCCTCGTATAAATTTTTCGATCGTTTCATCGAATAGATCGAAATAATTTTGGCAAATAATTGTCTAGTATGCGACACAAGAGCATGGCTAATTTATTGTAGTATACTGGAGTGTATGCACGGGCGCCGCGATTCAGTGAGTAAGCGGTTTACTGTGATTTCGATGTTCAGTTTCTAGGGCACTCTCTCGAAATGAACAGCTTTGTACCAAACTTTGTATAGATATGATGATCTTAAGGTATTAAATTGCCGCCTTCCCTCTAAGAATATACTGCAAGGCACGTACAATGTAATCTACAGCTTTTTAACCGAAACGCTAGTGAAAAAATAAGGGCTGGTTGAGGTATGTTTTGCTTGGCGGCGGGTATTCTGTACGGGGTCGCGATCATCCACGGTAGATCTCTGACAGTGACCCAGCGATCGTCCGATACTACACACAAATCAAGTCACACTATCTTTGGTCTTTCAAAATCCTTCAAGCGCATAAAACCGCATATCTATTTTACGTAACACACAATTTTTCAGTGCTGTCATTTTCTCATGTTCACTGTTCACTACAATGAAGTGCGCAACATTGCATCAAATGTGTTTTTTTGATTTGTTGCCGAAGTGAAGAATAGACGATATTTTTCGACAAATTTTACTTTAAATATCATGAATGCCTAAGTTACACTAGCACTCACGTCAACTGCGGACGCCGCGGATAGGGCTGCCGTATCTTGTCCGAATATTGTCCATACATGTACGTAGATTATTCACAGGACCCGGATGATCCGCGGCCAAGTTTTGATAACTGTCAAAAATCAGACACGGATGAAAAATCCCTAATGGTCGAATATGTCCGTATCCAATCGGTATTAAAACCGTATCTATTCCGTAACTAAACGTACCCATTCGCAAACTTTCGTAATCACAGTAAACCGCTTACTGAATCGTTGGTGCATCTAATGCTCACCAATATGCACATACTTTTTTCATGCGCTCCTTTATGAGTATGAAAAATATGGATATACTAGATTTTGCATTGCTTTTACTAGCTGAGGAGGAGGCGACAATGCCTCAGAAAAATAGGGGAACAAACAAATAAAGGGCTTCTGCAGTAGTTAACAACTGTTTGGTCCTCGTGGTGAATCTCCAACTAGTCAAATAATCATTAACAAAAAAAAAAAAAAAAAAAATAAATAAATGAATTATGACAATTATCCATGATAACCACCACGAGGACTCACAGATAAAATAAGCTGCCCGGTGATGGAGATCCCTGGGCGCCAAACAACATTACTGAAAATCTGGAGCAAAAGAAAAAACACAAGTTGCACCTCAATGGGCCAATCATCAGACAAGAAGCAAAAGTGAATAGCTTTTTCAAAGTCGGGGTCATCATAGAGTCTGACACACGTCCTAAATATATACAGCAGTTGCACTTCTTGGCATTGCACTTAGAAATACTAGGGCACAGTCCAGGTCTCTTGAATACATATATGTCACGGTCTTGAAGTCATCATTTATTATCTAGTTTACTCAAAGGTAGGTTGAGCCGCCTCGTGAGAAAACCAACAATCTGCATATGCGAAAACAAAGGCACAGATCAGCTTCGCGGTAACGCGGTAACCGCGAAGCTGATCAGCGCCTTTGTTTTCGCTACAAGGATAGTACAATTCGTCTACTTTCTAAATCAAAAATTTCCAGTCTCTAGCCATCTTATGTGCTTGTATAGCCCGATTTGTGTCGGACCTGTTCAGAAACCACATTGTTGGTTTTCCCACGAGGCGGCTCAGGTTAATAGTGCACTGGTGACAAGGCTGACAGAGTATGAAAGCCATGATTATTTCAGCTGCTCTGACAGTTCCACTGAAATTTCTTTCAAGGATCTGCAGGAGCCTGAATTGTGGCTCAAATTATTCCACTAAATTGAATCAAAGTTCGATTTCTACACTAAGAGGTTTATTCATACAACATGTATTATACATGTTTGTTATTCATTGCGTAAGGATAAAATAATCTTTAGAGCGCAGACTTGTAGTTTTTTCCCCCAATCATTCATATAATAACTTGAAACCTTTAGATAATGCTACACCGAAAAGAAATCAGATATTCCAATGGGATTCTCGCCTCCACATCCCTAAATAAGCACTTGTCCCAATGTCTTTAAGTGTTATTTTAATAGGAAAATATCAGGAAACAAGTCCGTGAAATGAACACCCCCTTAAACCCCACTTTTAGATAGCAAAACTGGGGTATGCAGGGGTATACCTATTGTTCTTATTTTTGTTCCAAAACATAGATTGTGGGTACTCGTTAGAACCGCCTCGCCGATCGTTAGAACCGCCTCGGCGAGGCGGTTCTAACGTTCTAACGTAAATATTATCATTTTTTTCCAATGAAATTTTCAATTTTAATGCTGAAAAAATTATCTGTATATTACATGGGCAAGTTTTCGTAATGAAAAAGTGCGTCTATTAACGAGTGACTCTTAGCAGATGGGCCGGTTATATTTCTGTTTTCCTTTATTCTCATTTCCATAGAACGCAGTTATATAGTTCTCAGATTGACATAAGTCTCGATTCATTCTCCTTCAGTCTGAAGTTTTGATTGAGTCAGTATGTGCTTCATATCATCAAGATAACATGTCCATCAACAGTATAACCACTTAAATCCCACGTATAAACTTATAAGTAAGGGTGCCAGCCATCAGAAAAATGGGGATAGGTGGTCGGAGAGTAGCAAAAATTTCGTTCATACCCTCTGATAGAGGACCCCACTCGAAGCTTGAAAACCAATGTTTTGTCAATTTTAAGTCTTGCAAAAGTGTTGAAATCAACGGATGTATAACGCAACACATGACATTCTAAAACACCTATTCGAGGATGGGATGTACATACGAAACAGCTCGTATCGCAACTAATACTTATCATAGACCAATGAATATCATTTTACAGTCTAGATACTGTCCTTTCATTCAGTAGTAAGAAAGGACAATAAACTCACTTGCATCATTCATGCATATTCATGAAATATCATGAAATATCAAATATTAGGTGTATAGATAATTCCAATTCCGTTATAACTATTTTCAGACCCATTCCATCATTCTCGATCATAAGTTGACTGATGTTATGAACCATTTCTTTAATGTAATAAGGCTACATATGTATGAAGACCATAACAATTGCATTTTCATGAATATTAATGAAAAATATGTGTCCTTGGTAACCAACAATATAAAAGATGGGTACCTACCTACAAAAATGCTCACATCTGAGCAGTCATTTGTTCTAAAATGACTAAAATTGAAACCACAGTAATGCATGGATATAAAGCTGTCTTTCTGGTTGTCAATAATGCAAATATTTACTAGTACCTTGTATATTTATGATGAATATATTCAATGGTACATATCAATAAAATCACACAAATCATTGAAAAACATACTTTAACTCATTGCAGGCCCAAGCTATCATCCTGACACACTGTTATTGCACCAGTGATGCTATTTGGCAACTTTACAGATATTAAAGGCATGATATACGAATCATCTCATTTGCATATTCATGATTATTATTTATAAAAACCTAAGAAAACTTAAAAAAAAACCCTACAAAATTAAAGAGTAAACTTACTAAATCACTTGTATCTGACATTTAAATTGACATAGGGTGCTGAAAGTGGTATTGAATGAATGCTTAGACTATGAACTACTGACTTAAAGTCATATATATGAATCATTTGCTTTTCACTTTCAATAATATTAATGTTAAGGTAAAACAATTGGATAAAAATCACAGAAAAGTTAAGAAGGTACACCTTCAAAATGATTTGTATCCTCGCTACTGGTAGCATAAGTGTGCAGAAATTTGGTAGCAAATGGTAGCTTTGACAAGGGGAAAAGTTTGAGAAATGAAGGGATATACCAACTTAATCACTGATATCTCGGATGTTCATTGCATCTAAATGCTGAAATTGTCATCAAAGGGTAGCTAGGACAATGTATAATTGCCATGTGGTCTCTTATATAAATACATTGATACAGATAGAAAATGACAGACTAGTAAAGGGTGTCCATCAACAAAAACACTTGTATTTTGGTTGCTTACTCATATGCTTTGGTATATCTGACAACTTGACAATAGAACATTCTAATAGCAATTAGCTGATGCTATTTTCAGCTCTCAAAGATCATTGCAAGCAGAGAAACAGCGATTTTGTTGGTTTACCACTTTGCATTTCCGCATTTTTTCTCTCATTTCTGAAGTTCTCATTAAAGTTCATGAAACAAAGATTCATATGATTTAATCGTAAGATTACACATGGTTAAAGAATATTGGGCCTTAGAAGTATGTTTTCTGCCAATTTCAGCTCCCTATGGCTAACACTAGCCAATAACCATAGTGGTCAAGTAGGTATACTCCCACTTAATTCTTCCACAATGTTTCTCGAGTATCTAAAGATTCCATTAATACACATGAAATCCAAAAATAAAAATCAAATGACTTGCATATTACATGACATGCTGATTGAAAACTGCCCTAGTAGTTGTTTGGTACCATTTTCAGCACATTAAGGATTTTGGTACTTGAGTTCAATGTCATTTTGCAGATATATTTGCTTAATTGTTCTGTGGTGTTTTCTCCAATTTCTAATTTTCAAAAACAATCATGAAAATTATATTTCTATAAAGCTAGAGGGCAACAGTACATTGCATTGATCATTTGTTTGATACCACTATAAGCAATCTAGGTCTACAAACATCACAGGTACAAAACTTTGTTATTTTGTAGGTATATCCCATATTTTCCAAACATTTCTTAGATTTTTTAAGTTTTTATTCGTATTTATGAGTACGCAAATTTAATGTTTTGCTTATTAGGCATTAAGGTAAAAGTGCTGCGCCCATGGATGCGTTTGATGAAGATTAGTTTGGGATTACTACAACTGATAGAAGTATTTATTTGTTTTGTTCAAGATGAAGATATCTTCTCTGCTCGACATATTTCAGCATTAGAAAGGCAGTATTTGAATAGCCTTTATTCTATACATAGATTCATAGGCATGATTTTTAGAAATGAATAAGTAATATTTGTTGTTTTATTTTACATAAAAGACTTAAAAATTACTCCGAGGAAACATAAAGTCTTCACCTTGATTTGAAAAATTACATCTAGAAAATGTCCTTCTTTATTCGTAACATGTAATGTTACCTGCGTTACATTATTCAGTAAAATCTCTGAGCCTAGGTTCTTGGTAACAGTCGTAACGGTTGTTCGGAGCTTTGGTACTCAACTATCAAGGAATCATCAAAATCATAAGACATAACCCCCATTCCCAAGAATCAACATGTTATAGGTAAATAGTAGTGCATAATTTGGCATATGCGACAGGGGGTTCCTTTAAGACAATACATATAACAAAGAAAAAAATTGTGTCAATTGAACATGGTAATGGAAATAAATGTCTTGTTTTGGGAAAATGCATAGAATACCCGCAAACATGAATAGCGTCACTTAAAATTGCGTTTTTAAAAGGATATTTTAATTTACATAACATGTACACATTACAGTCGGTGGAGGTCAGAAGTTTGTTCAAACAACTTTAATATGTAGCATACAGACTTTATGAGTAACTTACTTTGTTTGTTCTTGATGATTCATTGACTACTTAGATATTCACCACTAGGACCGAAGAACTTACTAAATGTTATGAACCACTGCAGAAGCTGAGGGTGACGTTAGGATCCTGTAAAACAGGTTTAAGCCCGCCAGTAACTTTGTGTTACTGATCGTTCCAAGGCGATACTTCTGTGGTGGTTCTTTTTGTTTTATGTCTTGGTGTTTAAATTTTTTTGTGCTGTTGGCGCCTTATGTATGTTTTCATATTTTTAATTAAGTTAAGGTAACTGAGTGGCCACCTATTGGGAAAATAGCTGCTCATTCGGCCTACGATATGTTTCATGGTATAAGTGCCTGATTGTTAGTTTGGTTTTTTCCCACCTCGGTCTTTGGAGTGGGAATCTCTTTCTGATTGCGCCTTTTCCTGATCTTTGCCTACTTGTACCTTTTAAGTAAAATGATAAAGTGCTGTCATTTTTCTGTAGCACAGTCATGTCATATTTTCATTTTACCAGTAATGTATGTAACAGCCTGTTACATGATAATGCCCCGATGTTCAGAGTGCAAACATCTCCTATTCGACCAAGCTTAATTTTTCTTTAAGGTAAAATCTTTTATATTGTCCAAGGACTGTACTCAACACCTTTCCCAGCAAAAATGACTAACCAAAATGATACTGTGAAGGTATTTCTTTGTTTGGAGCCTTACCTATTGACAAATTAACTTCTGTTACATACGTTATATGTCACAAAATGCCAATAAATAGTCAATCACATAAATGTAAAAAATATTTTGCTAGCTTTATTGTTGCAGATATTGGCTTGTAGTTTTTTTAATGAATTTTCAAGTTGACGGGTCACTGTAGAATGATGCAAATACAGGGATTTATTCTGCTTATAATGTTACACTATGATCAATTATTTACACTGTAAGGATCTATAGCTTTCCATTATCGTGTAATAGTCTATTTCTTTCCCAGGTTTTATACAGAACCAAACAATTAGGCAAAGTAAACCATATTAACAAAAAAACTATAATTTAACAATTCAAAATAAAACTTTTAAACATCTCTGAAAAATGGCGTAGTTACGTCCTTAAAGCATAACGTATGTAACTTTATTTCTTTTTAAAAAGCAAAATCAAGTCTCACTAGTAATTATATGTAATTACTAGCAGCTGCAATGAAAACATATTGCGTGAACATGAAAATAGGCAACATACTTATGGTTTGGGAATCTGCTGGCTGTCCCAGAAGTCACAGATCGAATAAGCTAGGGCACGTTATTTTCATCTACAATAAAATCACTTTTGCAAAACCGAAAAAATTAAAACATTGGTTTTCATACTTCACAAAGACAGTACTAAACAACTATACAAAGGAAATTTTTGTTAAACAGGTGGCCACCAAAAGTGCTTTTTGGTGGCTTTTTCCCATCTCACACCTTCACTATATATAATTAAACCGGGTTTACACGGGCATACAAAGTTCACTATTTTTGTTCCAAAACATCAATTGGAAATTTTAATATTTTACAACTAAGGAAAACTCTGAATAATATATGAGGTTGTTTTCGTAATGATGTGCAAATTCTTGGAGTTCTTGGACACTCAAATGTCACAGTATATTGTAAATTAACTTGATTGAATACAGACTTTTTAATCTTAGTTTTGAGCATATATACTAATAATTTACTATTTCCCTACGGCATTAATAAAATAAAACCCATTAAATATCTCGAATGGTAATGCTCTTGCGTGATTTACGTGTACCGAATTCAAAGACAGCCTTAAGTTATGCCGAAGTTAACACCGAATAACTGTGAAAGACAGATTTTTATCTAATCAAACTCATTTCAAAACGGAAAAAAATGCCGGAAGCGCACCAGACTTATTGTACTTACATCCCTTCCTCTGATCTATTTTAGATCCTTTATTCTTTGGTGCAGAAAGTTGAACTCAAACGAAAGACGTTATCATAATTATCAGGTTATGTTACTGCTGTTATTCCTATAGGAACTATAGTTATTTAAACAAAAATGCTTATTAGTATATGAAATATTCTCATAAAGAACATTGCACAAGCAGGGTTTTATTTGGCTAGTTTCAGGCCATGAAAACAAATATTTTCCTTTTCAGCTGCAGCCTTGGCGAACTTGTAGAGAACTTTTAGAGTACAACATCAGGAAAACATATCCGGGAAACGTATACCCCCTTTAACCCCACTTTTAAATAGCAAAACTGGGTTATGCGGGGATATACCTATTTCCTTATTTTTACTACAAAACATAAATTGTGAATAATCGTTAGAACCCCTAAAAACCCAAGTTTTATTATATAAAAGTGAGGTATAAAAGGGTATCCATGGCAACCGGTAACGCGATTCTTGCGTAATTGGGCGTACCTACAACATTCATCATATCTCTGCTTTCACTAGCCCTAGACCAAAGGTTTGGTTCTCGTTCTAAAGCAAAGACATAGCCCTTTCATCCAATAAAAATTAGCTAATTTGCATTACTCATAAATTTAGTTAAAACTTAAAAAAGTCCGAAAAAGGCATATGAAACTCCTTGAGCCTCGGCATGTTACATCGGGAACCTTGGTCTAACATTGTTATAAAACATACTGGTAACCTTAAGGTGTCCTGGTATATTTTGCGGTCAGGTCAAATTCAGCCACATAATTTCTATGCCAAGAAACGAAGAAGAAAAAAATCTAAAGATGATAAATTCTCTGATAGGTACCGTAAGGATAACATTGGTCATCTTTTTTTTTTTTTTTTTTTTTTAGACAAAAGCATTAAATTGTACCATTAGAATATTTATAGAACAAATAAGTAGTAAGACAGATATACAAACTACAGACAGACAGACAGACAGACATAAAGACAGACGGCCTAGACAGGCAGCGACTGACAGCCAAGATCGATCGATCGATCGATCGATCGATCGATAGATAGATAGATAGATAGATAGATAGATAGATAGATAGATAGATAGATAGATAGATAGATAGATAGATAGATAGATAGATAGATAGATAGATAGGTCGGTAGGTAGGCAGGCAGGCAGGCAGGCAGACAGGCAGACAGGCAGGCAGATTGGGTGTAACTTAAATCACGAACCAACCATATAGACCTTGTAGTTTTCTTGTCATTCATTACTTGATTCCATGACACTCTTCCTCCGTTCTTGTTTGAAATGATGCTATTGAGTCACATGGCAAGGAAAATTGTCTTCAGGATTTCCGACTAAGTTCGAGACAAACCAGCATGCATAACCATCAAAAAAGCTAGAAGCTTGAAATTTTGGACATAACAAAAATAAAACAACAGGGATTGTACTAACTATAAAGCAAAGACAAAAGTGTCTGCGTTTTAGTTTTCTTATATGTAAAAAACATGTTGTCTTGTTGTGCGTGTTCTTGATGTTATGTGAAACCAAATGACATTTGAGCTAAGTGAAATAAATCATGATAATAAAAAGAGCTAAATTATAAGTCTGCATAAAAACTGGTGTGCCATTGCTAAATGCTAAATCGGTCATATGCTAAATCGGCCATTAGTGTAAAACTACAAGAAACATTTATCACCTGCGCGTTGGGCGGATACATTTATGTATCATACATCTTCCATCATGTTAATTTTCTGTCCGTCATATAGGCGAATAGGAGACAAAAAGATGTGAATAAAAAAAGATCGTCACATTACTCAATTATGTTCAAGTGTGGTCTGATTATTCTACATGCCTGCAAGGGGAAAAGGTACGAGTAGGCAATAAGCAGGAAATAGCGCAATCAGAAAGAAAATCCCACTCCAAAAACTAAATAGACAATTAGGTACTTATACTATGCTAACATATCGTAAGCCGAGTGAGCAGCTTTTTCCCAATGGATGGCCACTCAGCCACCTAGACCCGACTAAAAATATGAAAACGCTCATAAGGCGCAAACAGCACAAAATTCAACACCATGACAAAACAAAAAGAACCACAACAGAAGCATCGCCTGGAAAGATCAGTAATATAAAATACTGGTGGCCTTAAACTAGTTTTACATGGCCATTAGCTTGCCCTCAGCTTCTGCAGTGGTTCTATTATACCTAGGTCACCATCCCATGCGACATTGCTGTTTAAACTCATTAACTCTTTCTTTGTGCGTAGCCTTAATTTTCTGTCCGTCATATAGGTGAATAGGAGACAAAAAGTAAGAGACTAGAGGTGAATAAGAAATATTGTCACAGTACTCAATTATGTTCAAGTGTGGTCTAATAATTCTACATGTCTGAAAGGGGTCCTAAATACCATATGTGACATTGCTGTATAAACTCATTAACTCTTTTTCTGTACTTAGCCTTAATTTTCTGTCCGTCATACAGGCGAATAGGAAAAAGTAAAAGAGAAAAGAGGTGAATAAAAATGATCGTCACGATACTGAATTATGTTCAAGTGTGGTCTGATTATTCTACATGACTTTGTCTGAAAATGGTCCTATGTCACTTTTGTGACATTGCTGTATAAACGCATTAACTCTTTTTCTGTACTTGGCTTTAACTGTATGTCCGTCATATAGGCGAATAGGGGACAGAAAGATAAAGAGACAAGAGGTGAATAAAAAGATTTTCACGGTACTCAACTATGTTCAAGTATGGTCTGATTATTCTACATGTCTGCAAGGGGTCTCACGTGCCATTGCTGTATAAACTCATTAACTCATTTTTTCTGTTCATAGCCTGTAAACTAGTTTCCCTCAAATTATTCTATACTACTGGCCATTCCAATGTAGTAATTTTGTTGTCATTATATATTTGTTTAATGTTTTTGATGCTGACATTTGAACCGTTTATGCATCTAATATACGTGATCATATAAATAATTAAGTTCAGGTAAACTGAGTGACCACCTTATGGATATTAGAGAGGTTGAGAAAATGAACTTGTAACTTGTACGTGTACGTGTAGAACAGTTTTATCCCCTAACTTCGTCATTTATTACAAGTTCAAAATACTCGCTACACGTTGAGAATCAGTTAGGCTGTGAATGAAATAAATTTGCGACTTGTAAGTTTTCTTTATATGTTTCCATCGATAGGTCAGGTAGGTACAAGCAGAAACGAAATATCAAAGTCCTTCCTCCCCTGAAAGGGCCGTTCCATTTCTAGCTCTAAATTCCCTAGGTATACCCAGTTCAACACACAAATTACGAATGTCATCTTTATAAAACCTAAAACTTGCTTTGGATTGCTCTTCCGTGTAGGTGTCTAGGTCGAAACCCTTTTCAAAAGAGGGCACATCGGAGCCGGAACAAACTTGTGACAATAAAATTAACTCATCATCGTTGTCTAAAAGTCCGGCTAACAATAAATCATCCATATTTACTTTCATATATCAACACATGTATAAACGATAAAAAATTCAGCTGTATATACTTTATGAAATCTACACGTACACGTTCGATTTTCTCAAACGATTTTAAACTCAAAACGATCGTGTACGGGTAAATAAAGCTACAAGTACACGTACACGTTACAAGTTTATTTTCTCAACCTCTCTAATAACTGATCACTCAACATGCGATATGGTCACTTAGTACCAGTGCCTTATATTGTCTTTTCATTTTCCTCTCCTTGGCTGTTAGGGTGGGACTTTTGTTCTTATTGTACCAATTGCTGATCATTGGAAAAGGTCCCTCAGGACCTTTTCCACAGTGTTTACTTTGAATATGATGAAAATTCTACCCATGATCGACTGCTCTTTCTCAATTACGCGTTTTGGCTCATAAAGCGTTTAATAAAAACTAGTGAACCCGTCTACACTGACTAGACAGTTAACCGCAATCAATTAAATGTATCCATTTTTGACACTCCCCGTCAAATAGCGGTAAAATCTAGCAAGCAGTCTCGATCATGGTGACTGCTTATCGTAGCGCATCTAGGTTTAAATCGTAGATACCCTGACGAGGGGTACAGAAACTATAAGAACTCTATATGGCTGACTTTTAGTCCATCACATCGGTCCCATGGATCTGGCTGCAGGTAAAAATTCAGAACTCTGTCACAAATTGACTGCACTGCAAAATGGTTTTCTACACATCGACATATTTATTGTAATCATGTTCCCTTTAGTATTGGCTTTGGTTCCATAACATCAGAAATTTTGGTCAATGCCTTGAGTGACAGATACACACACTGGTCAAGCGTTCATAACAAGAAACGACATTCATGTATAGGAAACGAAACTGAAACATATGAGAATCGAAATTAATGACAAACCAGAGAATCAACAACACTGAAATCTAGAGCAAAAGGAATCTCTTATAACAAACGGCTGCTGACCTTTTCTTTGGTTTCTTTTTAAAGAAGCCAACTTGTTGCCTACTTTTACTGTAACAGATCTCTATCAGAACACTGGCGAAAAAAAAAAACGTTATGCCCAATATGTGGCGCCGCAGAGGGAGGTGTGCCATGTAGAGTTATTCTTTTTGATAATGGCTGCGCCCAACTGGTTAAGTGCGTTTGACCTCACGTTTCTTGATACTCGGTCAAAAACATATGTTCTTCCTGCACATGAACGACGATGCTTATTAATTTTCAGGCTAATCGGCTCGTTAAAAGCCATGCTGACATTTTATTTTTGCGTGCCTAAGCGATATGATGTAGTATCATTTACGAGTTAATACATACAGATATTGGCAATTAGCATGGACTTGACCACGCCTTCAACGATGTTACATTCTGTTAGGGGGACAGAACGCAACATTATTTGAGCCGCCTCGTGGGAAAACCAACAATGTGGTTTCCGACCAGGTCCGGCACAAACCGGCCTGTACAAGCACAGAAAAGAGCTAGAAGCTTGAAATTTCGAATTTAAGTAGAAAAGGAATTGTACTATCCGAGAAGCGAAAACAAAGGCGCTGGTAACCGCGAAGCTGATCTGCGTCTTTGTTTTCGCCTATGCAGATTGTTGGTTTTCCCATGCGGCGGCTCATTTTGGTGATTTTGTGTCTGAGGTTCTGCATTTAGTCATTGCACAATGAGCAAACAATTAATATCGACTCCATGAAATAAAATCAAGACCCACAAGACCAGTTAATACATGGAATGAATTTTATCCAGACACCCAACGCACACTGCAGAGTAATACTGTGTATGATGTGGACAATCTCGTCGCACGGAACCCTCTATCTACACTTCAATTTACTGAGCACCTCGCCAGAATGTTTATGACCACAACCGATTTTATTTGAAGTTTCATAAACCGTCTCACAGTATTCCATGGCGTGAGATTTGATAGCAGTAAGACAAGAAGGTTAATGATTTAGAAAGTTCAGTAGCAGTACAAGAGCTCGAATTTGCAATCAAATGTAGCTTTATATGGTACATGTATTTTGTGAAATCTGGCACTAACTGACTGAAAATACATTAACATGCATCAGAAGACTAGGGAAGTACTAGTGGTTTGGCTGGAATACTTCTTCTTCCAGAACCTCGAACTCGAGCACAGTCCCTTGACTGGAAATACGTTTACAGGCATCAGAAGACAGGCGCCCAGGGATCTCCATCGTCGGGCAGCTTACTCAATCTGTGAGTCCTTGTTTTTGATTCATCAGGATGTTTATCATGATTTATTTGTTTGTTCTTGATGATTCATTGACTAGTTAGAGATTCACAACGAGGACCGAAGAACTAACTAAATGTTAAGAACCACTGCAGAAGCTGAGGGTGAGGTTATGGCCATGTAAAATCGATTTAAACCCGCCAGTAACTATGTGTTACCGATCGTTCCAAGTCGATACTTCTGCGGTGGTTCTTTTTGTTTTATGTCTTGGTGTTTAAAATATTTTTGTGCTGTTGGCGCCTTATGTATGTTTTCATAATTTTAGTTAAGTTAAGGTAACTGAGTGGCCACCTATTGGGAAAATAGCTGCTCATTCGGCTTACGAAATGTTTTCATGGTATAAGTACCTGATTGTTAGTTTGGTTTTTTTCCCACCTCGGTTTTTGGAGTGGGAATTTTTTTCTGATTGCGCCTTTTCCTGATCTTTGCCTACTTGGACCTTTTTACTCCATTACGAAAACTTGTCCATGCAATAAACAGAGATTTTTGAACTTTTAAAATTTAAACTTTTCAGCTGAAAATTATTGACATTTTTCTTATTTTTTGCTCAAAACATAGATTGTGGGTACACGTTAATACCGCCTCGGCGAGGCGGTTCTAACGAGTACCCACATTCTATGTTTTGGAGCAAAAATAAGAAAAATAGATATACCCCTGCATACCCCAGTTTTGCTATATAAAAGTGGGGTTCAAGGGGGTATACATTACACGGACATGTTTCGTGATCACGGACCCGCGTTGGTAGCCCACGTTTTATTTTGCCACATACTGGCGACTTATACGGTGGTTGTTTTACAAAAGAAACAGCGGACAACACAGACACATTCCAATTAAGAAAATATGTGCCGCTTCATCAGAAAACCAACAATCTGCATGTCTTGTGCGAAAACAAAGGCGCTGATCAGCTTCGCAGTAATTGCGAAGCTGATTAGCGCCTATGTTTTCGCTACACATATAGTACAATTCCTCTACTTTCTAAATCTAAAATTTCTAGTCTCTAGCCATCTTCTGTGACTGCACATACCGGTTTGTGTCTGACCTGTACGGAAACCACACTATCGGTTTTATCATTATGCGACCCAATTATGTATGGTCCTCAAAACATTCTCTTCATGCCATTTGACACAGCGGTAAACCAGCGACATTTTACCAACAAGAACTGACTACTGAACGCCAGATTATGAAAGGCTAGGTCGATTTCCACCAGTTGTACTTTTGGGATAAACCATCATGGTTTTCAGTATTCAATCATTCGATGGATGACGAGAAAGGTTTTTGAACACAAGCTCGAAGGCCGCGTGTTCAAACCCCTTTCGATCGATCCAGCGAATGTTTGATCACTGAAACAAAACAGTGTTAGATCGCTATTCTCACACGAAAATAACATTAACAACGTAAATGCAAACCACGGAGCTTCATCAACGTTCCTCATAAGTTGAACATGGGTTTTGCTGTTTGAACACGGCTTTTGGCCCAAAACGGCTTCAAACAGTTATGCGCATAAATATCTATGCAAGAACATTGTTTTAAAACTGGCATGGTCGGTATTGGGAAAACCTCGTCCCTGTGCTTTGGGTGGACCTGTACTTGAATTTTTAAGAGTGCACAGTCGGTATCCAGGTCGTTTTGTTTCCTGTGCACAATCTGAGTAGACAGTAACAAGTGATCTGTGATACCTTCGTTTAGCCAAATAATCCTTCTCAAGCAATGCAGATTTGCATTAGGCCTAAAAAATAAATAGCTGTGTTTCCGCTAACGGTCTGAAAAAAAATGGGGAAGCCTTAAAGGTAGGTAGGAAAATCTTTTTATTTTTTGTTTATTTTTTACTCGAAAAAAATCCAGGGTTGATAGGAAAATGTATATTTTTATACGCTGTTTTTATTGAAAAAGGTCAAAATGGCCAATGCCCCGCAAAGGTATGAAGGATATATTCTTCAGCCATGTAAATCGATCAACGAAAAACAGACTGGCACCATATTTCATAAATAAGATTCAGTCCCCTTACCTCAAATGAAGCTGATGAACTATCATTCTTAGTCAAAGGCATCCACCTGGGCGCCAGGTGGCCTAGTGGTCCAGCATCAGACTCCGAATGGTGAAGAACTGAGTTGGAATCCCAACGGCACTGGTTTTTTTTCTTCAGCAAGAAAACTTTTATCCCCTTTGTTCTGTTTGACACAGAGAAAACACTGACTGCGTCCCAACATGACTTAAACAATGTTGACTGCGATGTAAAACCTCAATACAAACAATGTAGGGGATGTTAATTTCACCTATTTCATACAACAATACTCTTATATTGCATGCAACTATTAGCAGGAATCGCCATAAATGACAAACTGATTAGGAGTCGGCGGCTCGAGACAGAGCCGGTCGGGTTTGTGGAAACACAGCTATTTTTTTACGCCTTAACAGTTTTAGTGAGCGATTCTACCTTTTTAAGAAGCTATTCTTGTAGGTAGCTATATAAAAATATATCTTTGTATATTGATTGTCGGCCTAATACATGTACTTATACTTAAACTACTCGATAAATAATTGTGTCAGTAACCTGCATATACATGCCTCGGTAGCGCAGTAGGCAGCGCGTCAGTCTCATAATCAATACACAATATAGAGCAATCTGAAGGTCGTGAGTTCGATCCTCACCCGGGGCAAAAAGTTTTGATGTTGCCTCGTCTGTCATCGCTGAGTGCATGTAGAAAAAGTGTTGCTTTCTTTTGTTCATATTTTGAACACTTCGTCTTTGTTTTCTGTATGAGTGGAATGAGTTTAATTATAGCTGCTTTTAAATATTGTTAATAGCATCATGTATTGTATTGATTTTCCTGGCTCAGTCGGTAGAGTTGCAGAGAAAAGAAACGAAAAAAGAAAGTTGAAGATTAAGAGGCACGGGTTCGAATCCCGTTAAAGGTTTACTTTTTTATTTCCTTTTTCTTTCTTTCTTTCGGTTCTGTCTTTAAATAAGACTTCTTTTCCATATTTACTGTGATCTAGTTACATGTAATTGTATACTACTGCATACCAGTTGCGTGAATTGCACTGCAAACATCCATCCTGTTCAATTTCTCAATTCGATTATGATTACGAAAGGTAACACGTGTGCAGCAGTATTGTCATGGCATCAGGAAAACATGTCCGTGTAACGTATACCCCCTTGAACCCGACTTTTATATAGCAAAACTGGGGTATGCAGGGGTATACCTATTTTTCTTATTTTTGCTCTAAAACATAGATTGTGGGTACTCGTTAGAACCTCGCCGAGGCGGTTCTAACGTGTACTCACAATCTATGCTTTGAGCAAAAATAAGAAAAATATCAAAAATTTTCCACTGAAAATTTTCAATTTTTACAGGCGAAAAAATCTCTGCATATTGCATGAGCAAGTTTTCGTAATGAAAAGAAACACGTGTGCAGCAGTATTGTCATGGGATAGGCGAGTAAAGATAGGTCATTTGTCCCCGGGGGGACCGGGCAGTCGAGGACCACAACGTCGCGAACTCCATAGACTTACATGTATTTTCATGTTTGCAAGAAAAATTATCCTGCGTCTTCTGGTCAACATATTTGCATGGTTTTGGTGACATGTGAAGGTGAAATAAATAAAGCAATAAACAAAGGTGATTTGGTAAAGTTTCAACGTTGCATTTTCTATATACAGCAGTTTGAAATTTTCGGAATTTTTGAAAAAGTCACTTTCCCATTGACGCAATGACTATGCTCGCAGGTTTCTTTTCACAGCTGTTGCAACTTGTTCAAGTCAGCGGACGAAGGGTCTACATGTAATGATATGGAAGCACGAAATTTGCCCAATATACTGAGATTTTTTCAGTTGTAATTTTTTTTTTTTGCTCAAAACATAGATAATGTGTACACGTTAGAACCGCCTCGCTGAGGCGGTTCTAACGAGTACCCACAATCTATATTTTGAAGCAGAAATAAGAACAATAGGTATACCCCTGTATACCCCAGTTTTACTATATAAAAGTGGGGTTCAAGGGGGTAAACATGTCACGGACATGTGATCCTGATGTGATATGGAAGCTCCCTTTAGATTGCTTATCAGGATAACATGTCCATGAAATGTTTACCCCCTAAAACCACACATTCGTTTACAGTAAAACTGGAGTATACAGGGGTATACATTTTTTTCTAATTTCTTATCCAAAACATACATCATGTATATGGTGGTAACCCGTTAAAAACCGCCTCACCGAGGCGATTTTGACGTGTACCCACAATTATATTTTGAGAAAAATATTAAGTATTTTCAACTGATTTTTTTCATTATGTAAGCCAAATTAAAGATTTGCATTGGCAAGTTTTCATACTTGTCATGAATACTCGCCCCACGATGCCTGTAATTACCTGAGCTTTGTATACTGACGTCAATAAAAACGCCTCATCGAAACTGTTGCATAACTTGGCCAATAGATAGACAATATGAACGAATTTTTTTATTTTTCTTACTCTTACGTTCTCTCTCATGGTATTGCATAAACCGAATTCGGTTCTTGAAGATGGGCACTTGTCTCAAAACTTGTGTGGGTGCACCATTTTTCAAAATTGCATCATGACGTCATGATAAAGACGTTTTTGGCGTGAATTGTTTTGAAAGCCCTGCAAAGTCGTCAAAGGCTATCAAATTTTGAAACGTAACATTACTTTACGACGTGAAGTTGAAATACTGAAAACAACATACATATTTTTCATAAAAAGAAACAGACGGAACGAAAAAAATGATACTGCCCGGGTTCTGGCGTCCGAAGCGACTCCATAATCCGGGACCATCGTTCGTTGTGGTTTAAAAGTCCCTTTATCGATTTTTGTTACCGTAGCGCTTTCGCTGATGCTCGATTTTTGTTACCGTAGCGCTTTCGCTGATGCTCCTGCAGCAAAATCTTTTTGACGTCGGCGTCTCTAATGCTTACGAGTTCTAATGATAAAACATTTCGGAAGCGACGCCGGATGCACACTTTTAGTCTATTTTCATAACGCAGGACTTGTCGCATTATTTCAGTTGAATAGCCGAGGGAGGAGCAATGGTATTCTGGCGTTTATTTCTCTAGACGTCAAAAACATGTTATCCGTTAGGCCGATCGTTGGAAGGCACCGAAGATTCAAGATAACAACAGAAACCATTCTTTGTCAAATAACCATGCCATGATAGCCTTTAAAACAATTTTGACCATTTTGGCGGCGATTACCATTTAAGCATAAATCATTAGCTGCAGTGACATCAATAACGGTAAAGAACGAAATTTCGTTTCCATAAGAAATGTGTTTCAACAACATATTGTCACGTATGGATACCACACTCTATGGCATATGCGTTTAAATTGCAAAAGAGACTTCCAGTAACCGAAAGAAGCGATGCCTGATAGACTGGTTTATAAACAGAATAGGCTTTTTGCAAGCGGTGTATGTTTTCAACGGCAAGCCATTTTTCAAGCAGCTGTCTGAAAAATTTTATTTCAGCATTTCCAAATGCGCAGAACATTATCAAGAGATGATATGACCAAAACATGAAATATCTCGGCAGTATGACATGTCAAACTTCACTGATACGTTTTTTATTGACGTCAGTATAGTTGGTATTTCCCTGTGAACGTGATCTGATTTTATGAGCGTATATTATATGAGCCACCTCGTGGGAAAACCAACAATGTGGTTTCCGAACAGGTCCGACACAAACAGGCCTGTACAAGCACAGAAAAGAGCTAGAAGCTTGAAATTTCGAATTTAAGTAGAAGAGGAATTGTACTATCCGAGTAGCGAAAACAAATGCGCTGATCAGCTTTGCGGTTACCGCGAAGCTGATCTGCGTCTTTGTTTTCGCCTATGCAGATTGTTGGTTTTCCCATGAGGCGGCTCATATCAATATTAAATTTAAAATGAGCCGCCAAAAACAAACAATCAACATCTGCGCAAACAATGGCGCACACCAGCCCCTTTGCTTTTGCTACACAGACAGTACATGCAATCCAAAAATGTCAAGCATCTAGCCTGCTTCTGAGACTGTACAGGCTGGTTTGTGTCAGGCCTGGTCGGAAACCCAGTTTGTTGGTTTTCTCATGACGCGGCTCAAAAGATGTTCCAGGTCATCCGCGCGTCGTACGTGATTCACTTTCCGAATCCTTGCGTGCAAATGATATATCCCGCTGTTTTGTTGGAAATGCATTAAAAGCAAGAAATATACATTACAAGTACATTAAATTTTGTTCGAAAACAAGAACGCATATAACAGCTTGGAATGGTTGTCTGGATTTTCAAGTACAAGTTGGAAATTGGAGAATTTCAATTAGAGAACTGAAATAAAAAAAAAACTAGTTAAAACAAGGTAAATAGCACCATTAAAGGACAAACATGTAAACAGCATTAGTCCGGCTTCGTTTTGCGACAACTGTATCTGTATATTGTACAGGCCACGCCATGCAAAAAATGCGTTTAACTCATTTAAGCCTGGCGTCCTATTTTATAGGACATAGGCAAACAGAATAGCCCAGATGTGACGCCGCAGAACGCGGCGTCCTATCTGGGGCTATTCTGTTTGCTTAGAAGATTTTCATGGAAAAATGAGATGGAAATTAAAAATCACTCCTAACACCCCTAAAATGAAAGTGGACTCACCCAACCAAATGATAATGATGGGAAAATCCATTCGTCAAATATGGGTTAAATGGTACCAATGGCTACCGTGACTTGCGCTCAGCATATTACGGCATGCACTGACTTCTCCTACTTACCACATACGACTAACAAAAAGTCCGATAATAAAGCATTCGCCGGGGGACGGAATGGAAGATAAATAAGTTATCCTCTAATAGCTGCTCACTCGGCTTACGAATAAGTACCTAATTGTCAATTTAGTTTTTCCCACCTCTGTTATTGGAGTGGGAATTTGTTTCTGATTGCGCCTTTTCCTGATCATTGCCTACGTGTACCTTTTCACAGATTTAAACGATTAAAGACCAATTTCCATGTCTATTGAGGGTCATTAGATAAGGGACAGGGCATTAGAAAACCTAGTGCCTTGACAATGACTCAGAATACAGGTAGGGGCCAAAACAGGAAAAATCAATATTGATTGCGGAGGGGGGGGGGACAGTTTTATTGCATATGTTATCAGGGACCATAAAATCAATAAACAGTGGAACTACAGGTATTAGCCTTTAGGGGCCTCTTGATGACCCCCTGCAGAGATGTGATAATCACCTTATTATGACAGTCCTTTGATCTAAGGACCATATTGCACCATTAGGGGTCACTAACCGAATAAACAGTGGCACCCCTTTTAGCTTCTTCAGAAGTAGGTCTTTAATGTCAGAGACTACTGAACTAATATCGGCGAATAATGTCTACAGTTGGGGTATCTATAGAAGCTAGCATTGACGGGTGACCTTTCGGTCCTTTGAGATCAGCGAGGATATTCTGAAAAAAAAAAAAAACAAACAGAAATTTGTTATCGGTTAAGATTCATTTTCTTACCAATGTTTAATGTATTTGGCCCCATTTAGATAATTCTAGTCTTTGTATCGACTACCATGTTGAAACTTGCAAAATTTCAGTAATTCGTTTTGGCTCCATGTTGCTAAATCTCAAGGGTCACTGACGAGACTTTAATAGTCGAAACCGCGGTATGGCCCATCCCCATTCTCATTAATGTGTTCGCTGCTCTTAAAGGATCTCAATTTTAATTTTTATTTGCTATTACTGCAGCTGGTGTTGTGCCGTGTGGCGGCCCTAAAAAGTCTCCCCGTACATCATCCATAGTGCAGGTTATATTTTCCTTTCGGTCCTTTGAGATCAGCGAGGATGTTCTGTGAAACCAGAAATTTATTATCGGTTAAGATTCATTTTCTTACCAATATTTAATGTATTTGGTCCCATTTAGATAATTCTAGACTTTGTATCGACTACCATGTTGAAACTTGCAAAATTTCAGTAATTCGTTTTGGCTCCATGTTGCCAAATCTCAAGGGTCACTGACGAGACTTTAATAGTCGACACCGCGGTATGGCCCATCCCCATTCTCATTAATGTGTTCGCTGCTCTTAAAGGATCTCAGTTTTAATTTTTATTTCCTTCTATATCAGTGCGATGAACCTATGTGTTCACTTTTTTGTACATTTCTTCAGAGGAGAGACACGATCTGGTTGCAAGCTTCACTTGGAGGAGTATTACCGCGATAGACATACTGTATAAATGGATTTTATTTTTATTGTAAACTCACGTAAGAGTTTGCCTGTTATAAATATGGATGAAATAAATGCATCTGATTTATAGGGACAGGCATGACATTCATGTTCACGATAAATCTATGACGCGAGAAAACCGGTCTTCGGGGTTTCCGACCACGCACGACACAAACCGGCCTGTACAGTCACAGAAGCAGGCTCGAAGCTTGAAATTTTGCAAATAGGTATAGGAGGCATTGTATTATCCGAGAAGCGAAAACAAGGGCGCTGATCAGCTTCGCAGTTACTGCGAAGCATAGGCAATAATCCCGTTTTCTCACGATGCGGCTCAAATCTGTGACGTGAGCCTTCGACATTAGAAAATCTTTAATAGCTTGCTGGCAGCACGCAACACGAACCAGAATTCGTCTTGTGGATAGTTCTTGAGCAATTTCTGTTTGACCATTAATGAATTTTAAATTATTCTTTCCTTACTTTTCACGTAATGGCATTAAGGCACGTGAGACAACAATCATATAATAAGCATTATCACGTCTAGTACAAAGTGCCTAGATTAGAAGTTTTTGATTAATTGACTAGGATGAAGTATTATATTAAAATCATGATCGGACCAGCGGTTATGGAGAAGAAGAGTTTTGAAGGGTATTACCATATATGGGCATGACGGTCATCTTGGTCATGTGACATGAATAATCTATGCGGGCAGCTTACTGAATCTGTGAGTCCTGGTTTTTGATTCACCAGGATGTTTATCATGATTTATTTGTTTGTTCTTGATGATTCATTTACTAGTTAGAGATTCACCACGAGGACCGAAGAACTAACTAAATGTAATGAACCACTGCAGAAGCTGAGGGTGAGGTTACGGCCGTGTAAAATCGATTTAAACCCGCCAGTAACTTTGTGTTACTGATCGTTCCAAGTCGATACTTCTGTGATGGTTCTTTTTGTTTTATGTCTTGGTGTTTAAAATATTTTTGTGCTGTTGGCGCCTTATGTATGTTTGCATATTTTTAGTTAAGTTAAGGTAACTGAGTGGCCACCTATTGGGAAAATAGCTGCTCCTTCGGCTTACGAAATGTTTTCATGGTATAAGTACCTGATTGTTAGTTTGGTTTTTTCCCACCTTGGTTTTTGGAGTGGGAGTCTTTCTCTGATTGCGCCTTTTCCTGATCTTTGCCTACTTGTACTTTCTCATATAAAATTGACGTTTATTGACCAAGTAGATCTTTGAAATTGTGGACCACGACGACGGACGGACGCCGGGTAATAAGCTCAGTTTGTGAGCCTATGGCTCAGGTGAGCTAAAAAAAAGAGAAAGAAAATCCTATCGTGCATAGTACACTTGCTTGAAAGCTAGAAGCCTTCTTCCCTAGCGTTCTCGCGCCCTTTTCTTCAGTATCAGACGCGAGTTTTAAATAAATGCTTTTTATAGTAATTGCGTCATGTGCGTATTACAAAAATATATATTGTACATAAATCTATATTTCCCAGATGCTCGTTAGATACCATGTTATATTTAGGAATTTTCTTATTCTCGTATTTGCTTACTTTCTTTTGCCTATTTGATTCTGGCTTATTTTGGGATGATCATCCTTTTATAATATCAATTCAAGCCTGACATCATAATGCAGATACATTTCATGTTACCCGTATTATCCAAATTATTGGGACACTGACGACAAAAGTCTCATTACCTATGATATGTCAAAATCTGACAATAAGGGGCCTTAAATATTGCCGATAATTCAAAATTAAGATGTATGTGGAACACCAAGTTTCTCTGATAATTTCCTGAAAATTTGAAGAGATTATCTTTACAAATTTCAAAGATATGGGTGTGTGTAGTTAATGCAATTTTAACATGACGTCATGCAAGATGTTGGTGACGTCTCGATGTTGATGATGTTAACGTCTTTATGTCACTGTAATGAAAATAATCTAGGACTAAAATTCTCCAAATTATTATTATTATTATTATTATTTCTATTTTTTTAAAGTTCAGTATGTATACCCAACTGTACATATTACGCAATAGGCACACATCAACACACTGTTTGATAATACATGCAAAGCAAAGGGCGTAGCTGAATTTTAAAATGAGAGTAGTTCTTATGCGCAACGGTTGTAATGGCAACGTATTGTAATGGCAACATACATGATACAAATGACTTTGTTCCATAAAAATTGTTTTGTCTTGGATTGTATTACATTGTTTAAGCTCAGTGCTTGGTATAAATATCAGAGCATGCCAAATATTTCAAAAGGTGTTTTTTTTCTTTTAAATTTTAATTGCATAAACTGAATTTAATGCCCGGATACACCTTTTGTCTGGTCCGCTCTCATATATCTACATGGATATTGCAAAATTTTAATAAATCGTTAGCATTTTGAATAACCTCGATTAATCTCCTCTCACGATTCGTCGTTAATTCTTCTCTTTAAGCCCCCGCTACTTTGATGCAGTATTATGTCAATAGCAAATGCTAGAAGATGCCGGCATGGCAAATACGCCAAACTTACCTGTGCGGCGAATACTGGCGTTTGTACATGTATATACTGTACAGTCAAGGACCAAAAGTATTTCCTCAAAATGGCCGCAATGTAATTGCATTTCTTCTTATTACATGAAATTCAAAAGAAAATATTACACAACTGAAATGAACAAACTTACCTTTCATGCTTAAAACTTGGTGATACATCCATTAGCTCTCAGTACATGCCGAATTCTTGTGGGTGAGCTGGCATACAGTGATTTTATATACAGGGAATTGAATGATGACCAGATGTCTAAAACATTTGTCAATAAGGTCTTGTCTGGATTGAATGTTGTGTACCCGTCGCTGGAGCACAATTTTCATCTTTCTCCATACATTGTCTATTATGATAATGTCAGGGCTCTGGGCAGGTCACATCATGGTTGGAATCTGGTTCCTTTGTTTCCGTTGCATAGAGTACCTAGACACATGGGTGGTGGGTGGCATTGTCGTCCTGAAATATCCTCGGGCGGGGGGGGGGGGGGTAACTACCTTTATATGACGTAGTAGGGATGTGCCGCCCGAATAGCCCCCTTTTTCAGCCTCGCCAGATATATGAATGGGAACTACCTTTTTCAAGTCAAAATATATGAATGGCCCCATTTTTCCATATTTAGTCTATGAATGACCAAATTTTTCGGACATCCAGGTTTAAGAGCACTTTTTGCTGACATACACAGCTCAGAAAGTCGAAATATTTGTATATAGTTGTGTATAGGTCAAAATTTTGAACAATCAAATATATGAATGGGTCACTTTTTTCGAAGGCATGATATACATGTATGAATGGGTCCCTTTTTTCGATTACCAGGTATATGAATGGGGTATGTTTTAAAGTATCGGGCGACACGTCCGTACCAAAATTACCTCCGAGTTACTCCCCCCCCCCCTAACCGAGGAAATATCCATGGGGAAGCTGGAAAAACTTAAGCAACAACAGGCCAAAGGTTAGTATCAAGAATGTCGACATACTTTTCTGAATTTATACTGCCATCAACAGGCACCAGAGTTCCTACATTGTCGTATGTAAAGCACCCCCAAACCATGACACTCGCTCTGACATGGGAGTTGGGGTCACTGTGTTCACCAAGACACCTAGGAAGCCATTTTTTATTATCTTTCCTCCAAACATAAACTTTCCTGTCTTTCCCTTATACAACCTGTGTCTCGTCAGTGAATATGACCTTTCTCCAATAATTTTCAACATTCATGTGAAGCTTTGTTCGACACCAGGCCCTCCGCCTTACCATGTGCTGCTTTGAGATAACAATTTTCTTCTTGACAACACGCCTTTTATAGCCATGGAGCTGTAATCGCCGTTTAACTGTAGTCTTAGATATCTTTGTTGGTGTTTGAGAGTTAAAAACACTCGAAACATCCTGCAAGGTCTTCCTAGGGTTGATTTTCACAATGCGTATGAGCCTTCTTTCTGCACTTGCATCTGTTTTTCTTGGTCTCCAACTGTAGCACCGATAATTGTCCATCAACGATAACTGTCCACCATGGACACTTATCGTTGCAGCCGCAACGATAACTGTCCACTGGACAACTATCGTTGATTTTTCAACGATAACTGTCCACCATGGACACTTATCGTTACTGTAGTTGATATGACCTGCAGTGTCAACGATAACTGTCCATTTTTGAAAAGAAACAAAAAAACACAAGGAGTCTATATCTTGACAACCAGTTAGCAGACAAGATTTAAACTTGGATCATTTGCCCTCTGTACGGTTGGTCTTTAGCTCGACTGCTCGAAGTGCAAAGGGCTGCTGTAGTAACCTCGGTCGTACTCGTTCCCGTACTTGTTCGTGTCCGTGTCCGCGTCACACTGCAGTATATATTTTAGAAGTCCAGATCTTGGCAACTATTCATCAGAGAAATTTCAAACTTGGCCCATAGGTACCCTGTAGGGTTGGCTTACATTCCATGACATCGGGTCCCTGGGTCCATGCTTGGGAGTGGGGCTAGAGGTTAAAATCTAGGAAACCTTTATAAATTGGTTGTATTGCGGTATAGTTTTCTAGAAGTCCAGATCTTGACAACTAGTTATCAGAGAGGATTCAAACTTGAACCATAGGAATCCTATAGGGGTGGCTTTCATTCCATTACATCCGTCTTATGGGTCCATGCCCAAGGTTAAAATCAAGAACACCTTCAAAGATTGTGGCTGTACTGTGGCATAGTTTTCTAAAAGTCCAGATCTTGGCAATTATTTATCAGAC
The DNA here is from genome assembly GCA_964017185.1 of Rugalucina vietnamica. Lineage (NCBI taxonomy): Eukaryota > Metazoa > Mollusca > Bivalvia > Lucinida > Lucinidae > Rugalucina > Rugalucina vietnamica. Next base: position 53,223,458 of record OZ024876.1, read on the forward strand.
AGGATTCAAACTTGGAGCTGTATGGTTGGCTTTCATTCCATGACATCCGGCCCCTGGGCCCATGGGTGGGGCCAGAGGCTAAAATCTAGAACACCTTCAAAATTGGCTGTACTACGATATAGTTTTCTAGAAGTCCATATCTTGACAACCGCTTTCCAGAAAGCATTCATACTTGGGCCACATATACCCTGTCGTGTTGGTTTCCATGCGCTAGCATCAGACTCCTGGGTTCATGCTTGGTGATGGGGATAGAGGTTAAAATCTAGAACACTTTCATAAATTAGCCAAAGTTTACATTTTAGTCTATATCTTGACAGCTGTTGATCAGAGAGCATTCATACTTGGGCCAATGGTGCACTGTCAACTTAGCTTTTATTGCATGACATCCGATACTCAAGGTCCATGCCTGGGGTGGGGCTAGAGGTTGAAAACTAGAACATCTAAAATGTTTTTCTTTTATACCTTGAAACTCAGTTGATATAAAAACATACTTCTTTCAGATAATGATTGAGTATGACCAGACCTTTGACTCAAAATGACCTGATTTCATGGTCCATTGATTTTGCCTTTTATCTTGGCACTCAGTTGGTATATGAACTTGCTTCTTACAGATAATGAGCGAGTATGACTAGACCTTTGACCTGAAAGTAGTTTTAGGTCAGTGTGACCTAATTTTACGGTCCAGTGATTTTGCCTCGTATCTTGACACTCAGTTGGAATAGGAACATGCTTCTTTCAGATAATGAGTGAGAATGGCCAGACCTTTGACCCGAAAGAAGTCATAGGTCACAATGACCTAATTTCATGGTCCAGTGATTTTGCATTATATCCTGACACTCAGTTGGTATATGAAGATGCTTCTTTCAGATGATGAGTCAGTATGACCAAACCTTTGATCGGAAAGAAGTCATAGGTCACAGAGACCTAATTTCATGGTCTATTGATTTTGTATTATAGCTTGATATTCAGATGGTAAAGGAACATGCTTCTTTCAGATAATGAGTAAGTATGACCATATATTTAACCCAAAATAGTCATTGCTCACAGTAACCTTATTTCATGGTCCAGTTATTTTGTCATAGCTTTACACACAGTTGGTATATGAACATGCTGCCTTGAGATAGTGAAAGAGTATTACCAGATCTTTGACATGAAAGTAACTATAGGTCACAGTGACCTAAGTTCATGGTCCAGTGATTTTGCCTTATAGCTTGACACTCAGTTAGTATGTAAGCATGCTTCTTTCAGATAATGAGTGACCAGACCTTTGGCCCCCAAGTCCTATGTTTTTGTGACCTAATTTCATGGTCCTGTGATATTGCCTTATTACTTGATGCTCAGTTAGTATATGTACATGTATGGCCAGATTTTTGACCCGAAATTAATCATTGGCAATCTATGGTTCAGTGATTTTGCCTTCTATATCTAACAGCAAGAGATGTGTGAACAAGATGCTATTTGATTGTCAATTATTACTAGCCCACATTTGATCCCAAAATAAATATGGGTCACTGTAACCTATATTTCATCGTTCAGTGATTTTGTTTTATATTTTCTAGACCAGGAGATGTTTGAACAAGATGTAACTTGATAATGGGTCGATAGCACCCGATTTCTGTAAACGGCTGACCGTGTGGCTCGGTAGCTCAGGGGTTAGAGCACTCGCACGGTAAGCGAGGGATCCTGGGTTCGAGTCCCAGTCGGGCCAAGTTCTTTTTCCTTTCCTTTGACATTTGGTGGCCAGTGTGGGTCCCTCCTCGGGCTGCGAGCAGCAAAGGAACTGTCTCGTCAGTTTCCGACATGGTTCCGAGAAGACTTGGGGACGAATCTAATAAAGCAGGGACAAAATGTAACGGGCTGACCGTGTGGCTCGGCAGCTCAGTAATTAGAGCACTCGCACGGTAAGCGAGGGACCCTGGGTTCGAGTCTCGGTCAGGTCACGTTCATTTTCCACTTATTTGAATGATTTAATCTGTGGTGAACAGTTATCGTTGACAATGCAACCGCTCCTGTCTGTAATGAAGACTTACCATTGCAAACCATACCTATTCTCTCCATCATGTACAATAATCTTTGAATGTTTAATGCCTGAATTATACGGCATCATTTCAAGTACTTTAGTGTTTCAGGAACAGTTATTGTTTAATGTTTGGCTGTTTTGAATCATTTTACCTATTGTGAACAATTATCGTTGACAAGATGTTGTTTAAACATTTTTCTCTGATTTGAATAATTTCATCTGTGGTGAACAGTTATTGTAGAAGGTTGGCTGTTTTGAATCATTTTACCTGTCGTGAACAATTATCGTTGACAATGCAATGTACAATGAACTTTAAACTTTTAATGACTGATTAAGGCAGCCTCTTTGCTTAGAAATTAGTGTATCATGAATAGTTACTGTTTAAACATTTTTTACTTATTTGAATGACTTCATCTGTGGTGAACAGTTATCGTTGATAGTGCAACTGTTTCTGTCTGAAATGACACTTATCGTTGCAAACCAAACCGATTCTGTCCATCATGTACAATAATCTTTGAGAGCATGCATGGATCCAGAGGGGTTGACCGGGGGTCCGGACCCCCATGAAATCTGAAAAAAATGCATAAGAAAGGTCATATGGGGGATTGTTTCGGGGTTGGACCCCCTGTCTGTGACAAAAAAAAAATCCATTTTGGTTGGAAGCCCTCTCATGAAAATTTCTGGATCCGGGCATGTTGAATGTTCAATGCCTAAATTTAAGTGACTTAGACAGTTTCTTTTCAAATTGTTAAGCGTCCCAGGAACAGTTATTGGTTGAAGTTTGGCTGTTTTGAATCATTTTACCTGTCGTGAACAATTATCGTTGATAATGCAACCATATCTGTCTTTAATGATCAGTTATCATTGCAAACTCAACCGGTTCTGTCTATCATGCATAATTATGTTTGAACATTTTATTTACTGATTCACACATCCAGGACAAGGGTTTCAGATATCTGACTGACTTCTCAGCTGCACTAAGGAAAGATCCAGTCAACAAGAAAATACAGGAAACAGCTAAGCGACTGAGGGATGAAGAAGATTATGACGAGGACGAATCGAGACTGTATGCCATCAAGAAACGAAAATTCTTGATTGAGAAGAAACTGAATGACTATGACCCACCAAGCTACGAAGTGGCTGAGGAACAGACATTATTTTTGCCACATAAAACACATATGAACAGTATTAACAGTAAACCACAGAGTGGTTATATTCAGGGAAAACACTTGTAAACGAGGAACAGAGGGACGGTCCTAATCCTCTGTTTCATCGTGCATTCACAGTTAGCGGGACAAATAAAATTGTTGAAAATGTTAAAGTCAGTCTTGGGTTTTCATTTCTCCTCTCAGGAGGTAGTAGTAAAAGGGATTAAGTTTTTGACAATAACTAGCTGAGTTTTTGACGCTACTCAATGTTCTCGAGATACGAGAACATTAAACAGCTTCAATATATTTGGAAGATGCTATAAAGTTATGCCTTTTGACTTGTTGAGGTCTTGAGATACAAGACTAAGAGACAGTGAAACGTATACCACTTTACAGCCTCTAGGAAGCTATAGAGTCATGCCTCTAATAGAGTTGAAGTCTTGAGATACAAGGCTAAGAGACTCTTCAGACGCATTCAGCTGTATAGCAACAAAACAACTACTACATACCCACACAAATGTCCCATCTAAGACAAGTCCAGCAAGTGTCACAATGTATCAAGTCTACCAAAGTACACCAGAGGAAAACGACCCTTTCTTAGTGGAACTAAAGAAAAATTGGCTAGGCAGTTTAGTCTCTAAAGATGAGTAGATGAGCAACTGAGCACATGAGCAACTGAGCACATGAGCAACTGAGCAGATGAGCAACTGAGCACATGAGCAACTGAGCACATGAGCAACTGAGCACATGAGCAACTGAGCACATGAGCAACTGAGCACATGAGCAACTGAGCAGATGAGCAACTGAGCACATGAGCAACTGAGCAGATGAGCAACTGAGCACATGAGCAACTGAGCACATGAGCAACTGAGCAACTGAGCAGATGAGCACATGAGCAGATGAGCAACTGAGCACATGAGCAACTGAGCAGATGAGCACATGAGCAGATGAGCAACTGAGCACATGAGCAACTGAGCACATGAGCAACTGAGCAGATGAGCACATGAGCAGATGAGCAACTGAGCAGATAAGCAGATGAGCAACTGAGCACATGAGCAACTGAGCACATGAGCAACTGAGCACATGAGCAACTGAGCACATGAGCAACTGAGCAGACTTGTCCCTGTCTTAACACAAGGATACTTACCTACACATACAACTTAGCTAGTTCATTTTTCTAAAACTGATACCCAGGGTGCGCGGTATAGCCCCATTTTCTGAAAACTTATAGCCCCATTTTTATGGCCCCATTTCTAACGCTACGCTTATTTTAAATGGGGCCATAAAAATGGGGCTATAAGTTTTCAGAAAATGGGGCTATACCGCCACCCATTACTACTGGTGTTCTTCAGGGTTCTTTTATTTGTATTTATGATCTACTGGACACCGCGTAACACTTCTAACGCAACACTTACATTTTCCGTCATTACGAGAAAAATAATGAACGCTTGCTACTGAAATTTAAACAAAATAATTGCAATTTGTTCTGGCTTATTTTCTGTAAATTTCATTTCAGTTGGTTAACCAAAATATATTAAATTATATTATATTAAAACAGCCAAACTTCAAACAATTACTGCATCTGAAACGCTCAACTCTTTGAAAAGAGGCTGTCTAATTCAGTCATTAAACATTCAAAGATTTTTATACATGATGGACAGAATCGGTTGGCTTTGCAACGATAAGTGTCCATTACAGACAGTAGCGGTTGCATTGTCAACAATAACTGTTCACCATAGATGAAATCATTCAAATCGGTGAAAAATGTTTAAACAATATCTGTTCGTGATACACATAACTATCTGAAAAGCCTTGTCCTGGATATGTGAATCACTAAATGCAGTATTCAAAAATTATTGTACATGATAGACAGAACCGGTTGAGTTTGCAACGATAACTGTTCATTACAGACAGATATGGTTGCATTGTCAACGATAACTGTTCACGACGGGTAAAATGATTCAAAACAGCCAAACTTCAAACAATTACTGCACCTGAGACGTTCAACTATTTGAAAAGAGGCTGTCTAATTCAGTCATTAAACATTCAAAGATTATTGTACATGATGGACAGAATCGGTTGGCTTTGCAACGATAAGTGTTCATTACAGACACAAGCGGTTGCACTGTCAACGATAACTGTTCACCATAGATGAAATCATTCAAATCAGTGAAAAACGTTTAAACAATATCTGTGTCAAGATATAAGACAAAATCAGTGGACCATGAGATTTGGTCACTGTGACCTATGACAACTTTTGTGTCAAAGGTCTGGACCTACTTACTCATTTTCTGAAAGAAGCATGTTCCTGTACCAACAGAGTGTCAAGATATATTACAAAATCACTGGACCATGAAATTAGGTCGCAGTGACCTATGGCAACTTTCAGGTCAAATATCTGGTCATACTCACTCATTATCTATGAGAAGCATGTTCCTATACCAACCGAGTGTCAAAAAATAAGGAAAAATCACTGGACCATGAAATAAGGTCACTGTGGCCTATGACTACTTTTGGGTCAAAGGTCTGGTCATACTCACTCATTATCTGAAGGAGGCATGTTCAAATACCAACTAAGTGTCAAGATATAAGACAATTAGGTCGCAGTGACCTATGACAACTTTCAGGTCAAATATCTGGTCATACTCACTCATAATCTATGAGAAGCATGTTCCTATACCAACCGAGTGTCAAAAAATAAGGCAAAATCACTGGACCATGAAATTAGGTCATTGTGACCTATGACTACTTTTAGGTCAAAGGTCTGGTCATACTCACTCATTATCTGAAGGAAGCATGTTCAAATACCAACTAAGTGTCAAGATATAAGACAAAATCAGTGGACCATGAGATTTGGTCACTGTGACATATGACTACTTTCAGGTCAAAATTCTATTCATACTTACTCATTATCTGAAAGAAGCATGCTTCTATACCAACTGAGTGTCAAGATATAAGACAAAATCACTGGATCATGAAATTAGGTCATTACATGACCTATGACTACTTTTGGGTTAAGGGTCTGGTCATACATACCTATTATCCGAAAGAAGTATGTTCTCATACCAACTGGGTGTCAAGATGTAAAAGAAAAAAAAAACAAACATTTTAAGCTGTTCTAGTTTTCAACCTCTAGCCCCAACCCCAGGCATGGACCCTGGTGTCGGATGTCACGTAATAAAAGCTAAGTTGACAGTGCACCAATGGCCCAAGTATGAATGCTTTCTGATCTACAGCTATCAAGATATGAATTAAAATGTAAATTTTGGCTAATTTATGAAAGTGTTTTAGATTTAACCTCTAACTCCACCCCTAGCATGAACACAGGAGCTCAATGCACCAACCCTACAGGATAGATGTGGTACAAGTATGAATGCTTTCTGGTAAGCGGTTGTCAAGAAAATGACTTCTAGAAAATTATAACGCAAAACAGCCAAATTTTGAAAATGTTCTAGATTTTTACCTCTTGCCCCACCCCCCGCCATGGACCTAGGAGCCTCGAATGAAAGGCAACCAACCCTACGGGTTATCTATGGTCCAAGTTTAAATCCTCTCTGATAAGTTATTGCCAAGATCTAGACTTCTAGAAAACTATACCACAGAACAGAAGGTGTTCTAGATTTTAACCTCTAGTCCCACCCCCGGGCATAGACTTATTGGTGTGATGTCATAGAATAAAAGCCAGCCTAACAGGGTACCTATGGTCCAAGTTTAAATTTTCTCTGATAAGTAGTTGCCAAGATCTGGACTTCTAGAAGGGTACGTATGATATGATCAAAGTATTTATGCTGTCAAGACATAGACACCTGCAAAATTAGACCTCAGAAAAGCCATTTTATGGTGGTCTGTATATTAACCTCAAGCCCCACCCCGGGATTCATTGCCTTGGAATGAAAGCCTGGCATACAGGGTGCCTATGGCCCAAGTATGAATGATTTTCGGTAAGTGGTTGTCAAGGTATGCACTAACCGAAACGGTTTAACATCATTAAGCAAATATCGTGGTGTTCTACGAAAATGGACAGATATCGTTGAAAGTAAATTATAAACCTACATGCTCAACGATAACTGTCCATTTAGCTTGTGGACAATTATCGTTGCGGCTGCAACGATAAGTGTCCATGGTGGACAGTTATCGTTGATGGACAGTTATCGGTGCTACGTTCCACTGCTCTGCTTGTTTTCAACTTTAAACCAATTTAGAAATTTCAGAATGGTAAATCTATTTAACTGCAACAATTCTGCATTTTTTGAGCCACTGATACCCTCTTCCGACAATTGTACAATCAATTCTTTTTGGCTACTACTCATTTCTGCTCCTCAGTTAGGGTTTTTTTGACAGCAGACAGTCGTAAACAAAAGGGGAGGTAAATCTGTCAATGTGGGTAACAACCAGAACCGGTGTTGACTGAAGTTTATACCTGTATAAATTATCCTTCTTTGAGGTCCCTTGGAACACCCTATCAGGGGGCTGAAGTCATACCATGGGAGATTCATTGCAACTGCCGGCAATTTTGTGGAAATACTTTTGGTCCTTGACTGTAGATAAAAGTGTACTTAAAACACACATTAAAAATTAGTATTAATTGATGATTTGACTTGAACCACTTTTCTTGGACAGGCTCAGACCTAAGCGATTACATGTTACCAGAATCAAATGGTCAGTCAGAAATTTATTTTTGCCTGGGTTACAAATGTAAAAGGAGGCAATTATCAGGAAATGGCACAATAAGAAAGAAAATCCACTCCAAAACCGAGGTGGGAACAACAAAACTAACAATTAGTAACTTATACTAAGAAAACATATCGTAAGCCGAGTGAGCAGCTGTTTCAGTTTGGGATGCCACTCAGTTACACAAAATTAATCGTACATAAGGTGCATACAGCACAAAAATAAACAACAAAACATTAACCAGTTATAATCAATTAACAATTGCAAAAAATTATTCCGCAGAGTACATGTATATATATTTTGCAAAGATAAATATTTTGTATACTGTTTGTGTAAATAAGAGTCACATTGCCACAACTATGGTTTTTTCCATGTCCAATTTGTCAAGTTATTTTTCTTTTACGATATAATATTCTTACTCCATTTATATTATGAGATATAATTTATCGTCCATTAAGAAATCTGGAACATAAACAAGCCAGCTGACGGTATGATGATGCCCCGACTTTCTTTGCATTTAGTGCTCAAGTGGAAATAAAAACAAAACCACTCCTGATACCACAAAAATGAAAGTGGACTCACACAAATGCAAATGATTGGATCATTAATCATAAAATGTTTGAACTCCCACATTGTCGCAAATGTACGACACAGGTTAGCTTCCCTAGTTGCCCATGACTGAAACATCTGCCTACGTATCAGCCACATGGTTTGGTTTCTTAGAGTTCTGCTCAAGTCTGTATAGAGAGCCTACTCAAATGTCAATTAAACAAATTCTCAAGCAATATATCAACACAGATGACAGCAAGATATTACACACAGTTACTGAGTGGAGAAAACCCGTAATCTAGTTTTCGATCAGGTCTAATGCAAACTGGCATGTGCAGTTCCAGAGAAATGCTAGAAGCATGATATTTCGGATTTACGCACATGAATGATTTTAATCTCCTAAAAGCAAAAACAAATGCGATTTAAGAAAACACGTTTTCTCATTATGCGCGGCTCCATTGTGCATTATGATACAGAGGATAATACTACCAGATACAAAGCCGTGAATGACACAATGTCGAATAAAACCTGAGTCTTCACGGTGTATAAATTTGACAGTTTAGACCCGTAGCATACTTAGAAACTTCAAATATCACACCGTACGTGTCTCCTATGGTACAGGCATGATTAAACTGTACATTATGGCATCAGTTGTTAAGTCTCCTCGCGTTGTGGCCCAATAAGCATTGCCACTAATTCATTGTTTTTGTCAGCTTTGTCACATTGCACAGCATGTGAAATCATTTGAGAAAAAACGTCAGTCAGTGGGTTTAGATTTCATCTCCGTTTACCATTTTCAAAGAGTGATGATCCGATTGCATGTCATTGCAAAGATAGCGATTTATGAAACAACTTCCGATTAGTTACACGTTTTTGAAATGTACTTTTACACTCAATAAACCTGTGATGTACCAAATTTCATTAAGCGCAGTTCAAAGCAACATCAATGCAACATTAATGCAACATCAGACGTCACGTGCCGAAATAGGGTAACGTGATTAACCCATATTTGACGAATGGATTTTCCCATCATTATCATTTGGAAGTCCACTTTCATTTTGAGCGACATTGGAAGTGATTTTGAATTTTTATTCCATTTTTCGATGAAATTCCTGAAAGCAAACAGAATAGCCCCAGATGGGACGCCGCGTGTTTTGCGGCGTCACATCTGGGGCTATACTGTTTGCCTATGTCCCACAAAAGGGATGCTAGGCTTAAATGAGTTAAAATAACTCAAAAGCGAGTTGTTGCCCACTCGTCATGTCCGTGTAATGTATACCTCCTTGAACCCCACTTTTATAAAGCAAAACTGGGGTATGCAGGGAATATCTATTTTTCTTATTTTTGCTTCAAAACATAGATTGTGGGTACTCGTTAGAGGCGGTTCTAACGTGTACTGTACCCACAACAATTTGTGTTCTAGCAAAAAAAAAAAAAAAAAAAAAAAGATATAAAAAATTTCTACTGAAACTTTTCAATTTTTACAGCTTCAGAAAATTCCATATATTGCAGGGGCATGTTTTTGTAATATGACTTCAAATTACCGTACTTTATGGATAATTTTACAATTTTTTAAGTTTCTGGGAGCCTTATTTGATCACTCCACCGTTTTGCTTATTTTTGTTTACTATCATATGAATATCTTACTGGCGTACATGTGTACCTATGTCATGGCATAGCGTTCTAAGGATTGATGTCAGAGACTGCATGTAGAGAAATCTGACTTCACGAAGCTCAACAAATGGCTAAATTCAACCCGGAACTAAAGGAAAACAAACGAACAGGCAAACAAGCAAACAAACAAACAAACAACAGCAATAACAACAACAACAACATTAACAACAACAGAAGACAAGCCAAGAATAATTTTGAGTCGGCAAGATACATAACAATTGAACATTAACTTCGTGGAGCTTTTACAACAAACAATGATTTATAAATTTTGAGTTAACCGCATATTTCACATTATAACTTAATGCACCATACTCATATTCCACATTGGAGACATGCCGAGGAATTCAACATTGTTGGCAAATAAATATTGCTTTTCATAAAGGTAAGCTTTCATATATAGTGACCGCACATAGGTCCCTATGTCGTTAAGATTGTTTTGAGGGAGCGTTTCATGACAAATCTAGGTCAATGCTAACCTCTTTACGTGTACGTAGTCCTGATGGCAAACATGAAGCTGTTTTGTTTGGACGACAACATTTGATAAACCAACATTTGTAAAAAAAAAAAAAAAAAAATACAATATAAACTATCCATTTAAGCACACATCTTATTTTTTCAAGACGCATGTACAAATAATGGCCGTTCGTGCCAATGTGAAAAACTCAGGAAATTGATTCGGCGTAAAAATTCAAAGCTGAAAAGAGATCAATATTTAAACGCTGAATGTAAGCAGCGATAATGATATGGCGCAATCAGAACGAAAGCCTCACTCTTAAAACTGAGGTGGGAAAACTAAATTGACAACATTAATCTAATTCTCGGCCCTCGTAGTGAGTCTGTAACTAGTTAGTGAATCATCAAGGATAATCAAATCAATTTTGATTAAGATTATGATTAATTTTATGCCTTAAATGTGAATATCAGCACGCCTTATTACGTTCTCCTTTGAGCCTGCACACCAAAATTAACCGATAAAGTTGAAATACGTATATAGTTGTAGTGCCAAAGTCCCATCGGAATGAGCATGAAAGAGCATTTGACATGGTGACTGCCGAAACACGTGCAACGTAAGCTTTAAAGGCGTTTGGTTGCTGTCGCATAGCAAATATAAAAATAATATATACCCATGGACACCCGCGGTTTAGTTAATAAAAGTTGCATGTAAAAAGGTATACAGTCTCGTTTCATAAGTTTAGTACACAGCGATTTGTTTTAAGTAATAGTATAGCAGCACCAGTACTTGAAGCTTGGCCAAATTTTATTGAGTGTTTCCAGATTTGAATTGATTTCGCTAAGTCAATCCTAATACATAGAAATATGCACTGATTGTAACATTTTAGATTTTGATCGATTAATAAATAGATAATAACACATAAAATATGATAAGCGAAATAGCATAATTTCTGTGACAAAAATATTACGTTAATATTGATTTCACACACTTCAAGAAAGTTTTAACCAAAAACATATTGTATTGTCAAATTGACATATCACACGATAGACTACACCTAATATAGTATTTGGTCTACCCTGTGTATATTCAAGGTTATTGAAGTTTGAAATATTGTACCTACTAGCCCTGGTACACCATATTACACAATCAGTCAGCGTTTGAAACATAATGATACAAAGTCATACAATCGGTTGTATTTACAAATAACACTGGTCAAAATTTTCGGACCCCAAGGAGGCCGCTCGAAAAGGTACTGGGACACAAAATTGATATTTTTGTCACAGGAGTAATGTTATTTCGCTGAGCATATATAATGTGTTATTATCTATTTATTAATCGATCCAAATCTAAAATGTTACAATCGGTGCATAGTTTTATGTATTAGGAATGACTAAGCGAAATCCATTCAAATTTGAAACACCCAATAAAATTTGGCCGAGCTTCAAGTACTGGTACTGCTATGCCGTTACTTATGAAACAAATCGCTATGTACTAAACTTATGAAACGAACCTGTATATAACACGGGCATCTAATCCTGGTGTTAGTCCGCAATTCTTCTTCTGTCGCATGAATTACTCTGCACGTTCCTGCATTAAGAAAAATTAATATCTCATCTAACTCATTAAATTTTCAAATGAGACAAGATTATAGCGGCTTTAACTTAATTGCATCGGGAAACATGTCCGTGAAATAAATACCCCCTTATACCCTATTTTATACAGTAAAACTGAAGTTTACAAGGGTCTGCACTTTTTCTTATTTTGATCCAAACATACATTGTGGATACTATTTAGAACCCCCCTCCTGCCACAATCAATGTTTTGAGCAAAATATCAAAAATATCCATGTTTTGCAAATGGAATTCTCAAGTTTTACAGCTGAAAACAATCTTTGTAAATTGCATGGCCAAGTTTTCGTTACTTTAAATCATGTCTTGTATTACAAGTAATTTACAATGCACTATTATATAGAATGGCATACATTCCTGTAGTTCAATATCCGCCGGAATGGCAAAAAAACATGACCTACATTACGCTATGGTTGTACAAAGAGGTACAAGTAAGCAACGATCAGGAAAAAAGAGCAGTCAGAAAGAGATTCCCACTCCAAAAACCGAGGTGGGAAAACACTAAATTGACAATAAGTTACTTATACCATGAAAACACATCGTAAGCCGAATGAGCAGCTTTTTTCCCAATAGGTGGCCACTCAGTTACCAAAACTTAAATAAAATATGAAAACATGCATAACCATCACAGATGTATCGCCTTGGAACGATCAGTAATGGAACGCTTTAAACCGAATAATCGAGGATATTACATAGCCATACATGGTGGCAAAGAAACTATAGAACTATACATGTACACACAAATGACCAATCACAAACGCATTAGCTAATGTTCAAGAGTATATGTTTTTTTTTAAGTTTTGCTTCGACGCATAGATTGTCGGTACTTGATGGAATTCGATCCGGGTGTGTTTTGAGCAACAACAAGAATTTTTAACTAAAATTTTCAAATTTTTACAATCATAAACTCTCTGTACATTGCATGAGCATGTTTTGTTTAGCAATGAGAAATAAACAAGTACTCGAATTTCCTTGTATATTATTGGCTTTAAGTACCTGATTGTTAGTTGTTTTTTTTTTCCCACCTCGGTTTTTGGAGTGGGAATCTTTTTCTGATTGCTCCTTTTCCTGATCTTTGCCTACTTGTACCTTTTTAAAACCACATTCTTTATTCTTTTTTGTCGTTTTCATTTTGTATTCTTTAATTTCCTTTCTTCTTTGTTACTAATATGCATTTTGTGGCAACTATATACAGTTACATCGAGTGGTTAGAAATCCGGTCTACGCTTTTTTAATAAACTGACTTAAGGCGGATATCGCAGCATAGAACTGGAAGACTTGTGTCTTCAAAAACACATGTAAATAAAATGAGCCACGACGTGAGAAAACCGGTCTTCGGAGTGTCCGACCAGGTCTGACTCAAACCGAGCTGTACAAGCACAGAAGATGGCTAGAAGCTTGAAATTTCGAATTTAGGAAGAAGAGAAACTGTACTATCCGAGTAGCGAAAACAAAGGCACTGATCAGCTTCGCAGTTACTGCGAAGCTGATCTGCGCTTTTGTTTTCGCATAGGCAAAAATACGGTTTTCTCATAACGCGGCACAAATGGTTTCGGTTTTTCCTGTCTGGCACGTGTCGCTGATTAGATAAAGATTATAACCTCAGTTTTTGCATTAATAAAGTTTGCAAAATGCACATGTTTTGATGACAAATTATAGTCTTTCAATTCGAACAGTTAATATTAAGATTTCCTAGAATAAGTCACGTGTTTCATGTTAACTTAATGTAATGCATGAGTTTAAGACCTCGTGCTAGGCATTCGTACACCATTTTTCGGTTCAGTTTGGTTTCAGCTTGACGAATTTTGAAGTTTATTACAACGCAAGCCGTCTACCCGCTATGATTTTCTGAGCGTTTATTGGAAAAGACTGTTTTCTTCCACCTGGAAATGGAAGCGTTTTCAAGATGTCAGCACTTTTTGTAGATCTTTATAAAGGTAAACGCTTAATAGTAATATGAGCCACCTCGTGGGAAAACCAACAATGTGGTTTCCGAACAGGTCGGGCACAAACCGAGCTGTACAGTCACAGAAAAGAGCTAGACGCTTGAAATTTCAGATTTAAGTAGAAGAGGAATTGTACTATCCGAGCAGCAAAAACAAAGGCTGATCAGCTTCGCAGTTACTGCGAAGCTGATCTGCGCCTTTGTTTTCGCCTAGGCAGATTGTTGGTTTTCATATGAGGCGGCTCATATGGAGTTTGCAAAACCACTGAAGTTTAGCGTTCGATCTAAATAATATGAAAGACGGTTTCAAAATATCGTTATAAAGCTACACGTGCCTTGAATAAAGTGTTAGCCAATCAGATCAAGTGTAACGAAGAAATGGCTTATCAAAATGGCTAATCACGTTGTGTTATATTACATTGTGTTCATTTGATAAAATGTGTCGAAAGAATACACACTTTTCATTACAAACTGCCCGCGGTTTCGTAAAAAATTCTTCGCGCTTTTGATATGGTCACTCGCGCTTTCGTAACGCGCCCAACTTTTGTAGTTGTTTTGCCCGGCGTTCTTTATTATTATAAGCTTTGTGATGAAACAGAAAAAAAGACTCGACAGTTATTTCGAATCTGAAATACTAGATTAATGCCCTATTCTGCTTCCGTGGAACCAATTTGTTTCTCGAATGCAGCAAATTTAGCAGTATTCTGTCTGGGTCGTGACTTTTGCTTTGTTAGTCAAAGTAAGTCGGACTAATCATGTCTTTTTAAGCGGCCCCCGTGGTTAAGAGCGCTGGTAATTTGAGCCGCCTCGTGGGAAAACCAACAATGTGGTTTCCGAACAGGTCCGACATAAACCGACCTGTACAGTCACAGAAAAGAGCTACATGTAGAAGCTTGAAACTAAGTTTGCGATTTAAGTCTAAGAGGAACTGTACTATCCGAGTAGCGAAAACAAAGGCGCTGATCAGCTTCGCAGTAACTGCGAAGCTGATCTGCGCCTTAAGGCGCTGATCAGCTTCGCAGTAACTGCGAAGCTGATCTGCGCCTTTGTTTTTGCCTAGACAAATTGTTGGTTTTCTCACGTGGTGCCTCATTTATAACCACGCTTAATCATATTAATCACGAGATCATCTGACTTCTGTGTCTTGGTCTTGGTTCTAGCCCAACACGGTACACATGTGAGATGAGCCAGGTTCTGCATGTGGTTTTCCTTAGGGGTTTCTCCCGTTTTGTCCCATCTACTGCTTGGCCCGTCTCATATATTTTGAAATAATCTTGAAAAAGACGTAAACTGAATAAAAATCCTGTCTGCGGTGTTTCCGACAAGGTCCGGTAAAAAGCCATATAAATTTGAGCCTGTGCGTGAGCAAACCAACAATTTGGGTTCCGACCAGGTCCGACACAAACGGGGTTGTACAGTCACAGAAGATGGTTAGAGGCTGGAAATTTTGGATTTCGAAAGTAGAGGAACTGTACTATCCGTGTTGCGAAAACAAAATGCGCAGATCAGCTTCGCAGTAACTTCGCAGTAACTATTCAGATGATTTGTTTTCCCATGCGGTGGCTCATTTGATTTGGGCTCATAATTTGTTGAGAGTGCCCTTTTCATGAAGCAAAACAAAAAGCACCGATTATTTGCGCACTAACTGCGAAGCTTCTTTTGGGTAGTTAACGAAATAAATATTTTATTATGAAGCGGCTCAATATCAAAATATATATCTTTACAAAGCTGGTAAAGTTTCCACTTTCGTCGAGAACGTTCATACACTGCACAAATATAAAATCATTAATAGCTTCATCGCATATCGAGAACAGAACCTTGACCTTTATCACTGATTTTTAGAATTTCTACGTGCATAATATCAAGTTTGTGTCTTTTTGAAATACCTATCGTCCGCCAATTATTTGTTACATGTCGTACATTGTATTATCTTGTATCAATCTGCGCTGTAAGAATCACGGTATTTAAGGTGTTTTCTCCCTCAGTCTGTTATTCTTAAGCGAGACTCCGCATCTACAGGACTCTGTGGATCACGTTAACTCACAGTGATTTTAACTCATTTAAGCCTGGCGTCCGTTTTATGGGACATAGGCAAACAGAATAGCCCCAGATGTGACGCCGCAGAACTTGCTTAGAGAATTTTCATCGAAAAATTGAATAAAATTTATAAATCATTCCGGACGCCCCTAAAATGAAAGTGAACTCACCCAAATGATAATGATGGGAAAATCCATTCGCCACATATGGGTTAAGCATCATGTTAATGGTGTTTCCTAATTATATCTATAATTGAGCCTCGACGCGAGAAAACCGGTCTTCGGGGTTTCCGACAAGGTCCGACATAAATCGGCCTGCTCAGTTACAGACAAGGGCTAGCAGCTTGAAATTTCGGATTTAGGAAGAAGAGGAATTGTACTATCCGAGTGGCGAAAACAAAGGCGCTGATCAGCTTCGCAGTTACTGCGAAGCTGATCTGCGCCTTTGTTTTCGCATAGGCAAAATCCGGTTTTCTCACGATGCGGCTCAATTATATCTTACTATGGCACAAAGGTAATTAAACAAGCACGTAATTTGAAAATGAATAATGAAATGGATGTGCTGATGTGTGTGTGTGTGTGTGTGTGTGTGTGTGTGTGTGTGTGTTTTGCTTTGTTCGAAATGCCCACACGAGAAGATTTCATGACCCTTCATGAATTAGTGATGTTATGCACTAGTCATTTGTAACCACGGCCCCACCCCCGAGGTATAGCGGGGACTTTGACTTTCGGTCCAGCAAATCCCCGCTAAAAGCCCCACCCTGCGGGGACAGCTTGTTGGTAAAACCACTGCTGTTTCCCCCCGCAGCCTGCTATCTTTTCATTTCACGGCCTATTTTGCACATATAAAACAAATCTCGGGTATTTGCTGTGCAGTGCCGTGGCAAAACTTTGGTCAAAGTCCCGCTCATTTCCATATAATAATAAACAAAACGATAATACATTGTATAACGAACTTTGATTGATGATTTTCCTCACGTAATATAAACAGATTATCCCACAAGCTGCCACTGTGACATGCAATTGTCTTGATTCGAACGTGGACCACAGAGGTGATAAGCGAGTTATCTAACTACAATGCCATCAAGCACCCCACACTCCCTCAAGCAATAACGAAATTTATATACATGTATTTCTTTAACCCATATTTGACGAATGGATTTTCCCATTATTATGATTTGGGCGAGTCCACTATCATTTTTAGGGGCTTCAAGTAGGATTTTCAATTTTATTCCATTCTTCTTCTAAGCAAACTGAATAGTCCCAGATGGGACGCCGCGTTCTGCGGCGTCACATCTGGGGCTATTCTGTTTGCCTATGTTCCATAAAAGGGACACCAGGCTTAAATGAGTTAAGTACTTTTTTGAAGAATCGAAATCATTTATGAACATTATGAAGAAGCATTCAGTTTCACAGGAAGAGCTATTGCAATCACCCCAGCGTCGGTTTCAGCGTTGGCGTTGGTGTCGGGATAAGTCTTTATCTCTTGAACATGTTGATGGATCAACTTGGTACTTTGCATGCTGCACAACCTAGATTTTATTTAATAGATTTATTGGCAACGCACGAGTCAGGCGAGCTTCGCTGTCCTGCGACAGCTCTTATTTTACCGACCATCTTCTTACCGCTAAATCTTGTTTTTAATCATCTTATTCATCAATTTGTAATTGGCTGAACAATTTTGCATCTTGTTATTAGCAGATTCCCATATCATCTATTCTGTGCCTGAGACATCGAGACACTTAATTCCAATTCATGGTGTATGGACTAGCCCATTGTTATCATTTGGATGAACCCACTTTCATTTTAGGGGGATCATGCGTGATTTTAATTCTTTCTAATTTTTCAATGAAACTCCTTTAAGCACACAGGAATGTCCCAGATGGGACACCGCATACTGTGGCGTCACATCTGGGACTATAATACTGTTTGTCTATTTCCAATAAATAGGATACCAGACTTACACGAGTTTCCTATATAAGAAGCTCATTCACTGCGAGCGTCAATCGGATATTGGAAATGACACGAGCAGCACAAAAAGTTTCATCATCGTTAAACGGTTTTAGTTAAACTGAACATTGCCGGAATGGAATGAAGTTGAGAGGTAGTGTGATATTGTGTTATAACTTGACTTTTTTGTACAGTTTTACGTCCCTTTTAAGATAATTTCAGCACATATGAGACGGTCTAATCAGTTGGTGGGGCGAAAACGGGAGAACCCCGAGAATAACAACATGGCACCCCCGCAAGCAAAACTTGGCTTGTCTCACATGCGCCCCGTGTGGGGCTCGAACCCAAACCAGACAAAGCGGTGAGATGATCGAATCGTTAAGCGCGGTAATGAAATATCAGCGCACTTAACCACTCGTCCACGGGGTTCGCCTTGACTTGTATTTGAAGTCGAAATCACATTTAAATTCTGCACTTGCAATGTTTATTTTTTAAAGTTACGAAAGTACCGAGTAGATAAAATAAGTAAAATAAAGCGAGTCGAAAACGAGCTTGTCAAATTTTACTTATTTTTCTACGAGGTCTTTAACTGACTTGTAGTATGACACCACATAAATTGACAGAAAGGTACTATAGCTTCCAATATCAGGAAGTTACTGTACGGTTTTCAAGCCGCCTCTTTGCTTAGTATTAATGTATGGGCCCGCCTCTTTTGATATTGACTTGTTTTGGATTTAATGTTAGAAAAACTTCAAGGGAAAATCAGAAAATCATACTACAATGCTTGTTACAAAATGTCAATAGTAATACGTTCACTTACTCATTTATTTTCTTCAAACATGCAAGACAAATGTATATCAAAACCCGAATGTAACACAATGATGTATTCACCTTCATCTGTTTATTCTATTAGATTAGGCTGACTACAAAATGGACGAAACGGCAACGCCGATAATTGTGGACCACAATGGATCCTACGCCTATTACTACTACTACCTTGTGAACAACTCTGATCTGGCAGATTACTACTACCGCGATGACTCGCCTGCACACTACGACATTTTCTTCAACAGCGTGCGCAAATATACCGCCATTTTAGGACTGATGCTGTGCATTTCGACAATCGTGGTCAATTTGCTAGTTATCACGGTGTGCATGCGTGACAGTAAATTCAGAAAGGATATATTCTACTTACAAATTATAAATTTCTCCATTGTAAATACATTAATAGGAGGATTTGTAATTCCTCTGACAATATATACCATACTCCAACCATGGAATCTTGGAGACTTTCTGTGCAAAGTTTGGATACTGAGTGACGTTTATCTTCCGTTCGTGTCACTGATTATACTAATCCTACTCGGCCTTGACCGACTAATGGCGCTCACACGTGCGGAAACATATTCCTGTCTGTTCCAGCAATGTCTGAAGCAGATACTGTTGTCGGGACCCTGGTTAATTTCGTTTGTACTTGTTGTACCTATATGGACCCATGGTTCGTATCCATATGAACTGGAGCCTGGAGAATGTATGATAATGTTGTCGAAGTCAGTGGCCTTTTCTGGGAGTATTATAACGTACTTTGTCCCCAGTGTGTGCGTGATATTTATTTCACTGACTATAGTGCTTGTTAGATTAGGACACCGTGGATTATGGATATCCAACAAACTTAAAAAACAGTCCACCGACAGTTTAGTGACGTCGTCAGAAATTGTAATTGAAGACCCACCCGAGCCACAACAAACGACAAAGAAAAATCAAAAGACAGCTACTACGCAATCTATTGTGGCAGTGTTTTTATCCAGTTTTCTGCTTTGCTCAATGTGGTTTCCGTTTCAGTGCACAAATCTTTTGATTTCGTTTTGTACTTCACAACTTTGTATGCCGTCGCCGATTCTAAGTCAGGTGGTCACGTGGATGGCAACCGCTTCGTCATGCATCGTGCCGATGGCGTGGCTTGTGGAAACAAAACTGCGTCGTGGTTGTGAGTCAATACTGTGTGGAGGAACAAAACAGTCGTGTGACGATAATAACGAAGAATCTGTTTAAAGAATTTTTCCACGTTTACATGAATGAACAACCGACTGTGATATATTCTTACTCGTACATACTTAACGAGCTCAGCGATGATAATAATTGACGTAACTAAAGGGTGAAGGAATATGTAGACTAAATCACCAAAGTAAAACTGCAGCCTCTTATAAATGTTATATTTCCTCAAAACGAGACTTATAATCTAAACATATTCCTATTGTATACAAAAAAGTAACTGTCTTCTATCTCTGAGACTCGTGTCTGTGATCCTGTGGATGGCAACTTCGTGCCTGGAATTGAATTGCGTCGTGGTTATGATTCAATATATACTGTGATAGACATGTTTTAAAAGTAAATATCAGGCCTCGAGGCTATGAAACTTAAAGTGTTTGTCAGACTAGCATGAACTTCAATTTGGTCATCTATGTTAGATGTTTAAGACATAGAGGAAAACGGTGATAGGATTTCAAGATACTTTCTTTAAGTCACTGCAATGGGAAAAAAGAATTCATGCTGTCTATAAAACTAGATAATATAATATACAATTTAGTGATAGCGTGTCATTTTTCCTCACGATTTGTTGCAGAAACATGCGCAAACAAGAACTATAATTGATTTTGTATACGATATGTTTGAATCATAAATATTTGACTTATGTCTGGCTGGTATTGTTATTTCAGTCTTTAAAGACATCATCAGGAAAACATGTCCATGAAAAAATATACCCATTCAAACCCCACGATTATATAGAAAAACTGGGGTTAGCAGGGGTATACCTATTTTTCTTATTTTTGCTCCAAAACATAGATTGTAGGTACTCGTTAGAACCGCATCGCCGAGACGTTTTAGAAAGAACGAACTATACGCGCATCATTTATGCGCATGTGATAGTCGAAATTATTGCAGGGTGATAGCAAAAATTTTCACCCGCCAGCCTATGAGAGATTAACATGGGAAATGTAAATGAGGTATATGATAACCGAAATTATTGCAGGGTGATAGCAAGAATTTTCACCCACCGGCCTATGGGATTTTGACATGGGAAATTTGTATGAGGTATGATATAACAGGTTATCAGAGGCCATAAAACAATGGTGCCACAGGTACTATCCTAAAGGGTCTCTTTATTACTCCCTTCAGCTATAAGATAATCTCCTCATTATGACAGAACTTTGATCACTGGATCATATGCATAAATTGAATAAACAGTGGTATTGACTGGTACCACTTTAGCTCTTTCAGAAGCTTTCTCTTTAAATGTGTAAGCAATCATCACGCGGTTATGTGGCGGCTGTAACTGTGCTTCAGGCGTCGTGCTAATGGCGTCGTGTTAACGTTATAGAAATGGCTTTAGATTAGTCAAATGTTGGGAAACAAAAAAGTCGTATGACAAACATAACGAATATGTTAGGTTTTACGTTCGCATGAAAAAGTACAAGTAGGCAAAGATCAGGAAAAGGCGCAATCAGAAAAAGACTCCCACTCCAAAAACCAAGGTGGGAAAAAACCAAACTAACAATCAGGTACTTATACCATGAAAACATTTCGTAAGCCGAATGAGCAGCTATTTTCTCAATAGGTGGCCACTCAGTTACCTTAACTTAACTAAATACATGAACCAGCAATTGACTGTGATACATAGTAAATAACTACCCCAAAAATAAACCGATTTATCACGTGAGGATTAGTAAGCAGATGAAAGGGCGAGCTTTCAGCGAACCCTTTCATCTGCTTACGATCCGAGCGTGATAAATAGGTTTATATTTGGTCAAGGGGTAGTTATTCACTTTATAATGCAACGAAAACCGACAAATTTCGCGAAAAAAAAATCACCATATGTGAGGAGATTTGCTTTCAGCCAATTTGTTTATTTAGTCAGCAGCTCAGCAATCTTTCCGCAGAACGACTCCTCAAAATTCGCCACCATAGCAGTAGATTTTGTTGATAACTTATTTTTTTCTTGTTAACAATTAATGGCGGAGATTAGCGTCACAAAACGTGACTAAATTTTACGTCATTGGCGAGTTTCTTTTTGTTGCGTTGAACAAAATCGCAACGCGGTCTTTATTTAGGCAGTAGAGTGGCCTTTATTCGGTCAGTAGCTAAATGGAGCTTCTATACTGAGAGGAACTAGAACCTTAAGTTTGTTTAAATATTATACTTTGAGTTGGAACCCCGTAAGAATCGATTTGAACCCTCCAGTAATTCTTTTACTGACCGTCTGAAGGCGATTCTGCTGTGACTAATTTTTATTGCAGGAAAGAAATTACCAGAGTTCTCAAATCGATTTTACGGAGACCAACCACCAAACTATATGAACTTTGAAACTTAAGTTTCTAGTTCCTCTCAGTATATTTATGAACCCAGCTTAATAAGTAATTAAAATGTAATGACTTGATTCTTTGGAAGCAGTAAAACATTCAAAGGGAGACAGTATGGACTTTATTGCGCAATTTCGGGTAATGGACCCTCATCAGTAGCCCCTTTTAAAACTGACAACGAAAGCCAGACTATAATGCTGCAATTTCGAGAATTTATACGAGACGTCTAAATCAGAGACACATTCCTAAACGGGGCCAAGTAATTAAAACATTGCATAGAAGGCCGATATATATATGGTTGTTGCATTATAAGTATATACTTGGTAAAAATGCCAACGCATCAGTTTTAAAAATTTGTTAATTTTCGTTTCATTAAAGATTTTGCTTTCAAATTTTGCGTACTATTCATTGACGAGCATTTGCGCATAATGACTAGATAAATTGAAATAAATTTAACAACGTGACCACGTCATAAGAGGATCATTCAAAAACAGTTTTTCTGCACCTGCTGATCGTGATGACTGTCTTTTGGTAATCTTTGAATGGAATTATACAGCTTGATGTCGAATTGAAGTCGCAAAAAATATTTTGCCTCTCTATGATGTCGAAAAAAGGCGCTAGAGCGGCCGGCTAAGTAGAGAGGGTAGCTCGTTTAGCGTAGATATAGCTCGGCAAATAGGTCACTGTATGGGCGTTATCTTATGAATACGTTATTAGGTATGGTCTACTATTGACCTAGGTAAAAGCTAAAGGTATACAGTTGAAAGACTCAACTCACATGTTGTCCGTTAGAATGACAATAGGTAGCTGATCTTTAACGGAAATATATGTGACAGAGCTCTAGGCTGACTGAATTCTACTTTTCTATTATCTCCCTACTTGATGGACTAGCCGACCACGCCCAGATATGAATATTAAAGTTGCCGCCCATACAGTGACCCATTTGCCGAACTATACATGTACGTTTTTAAAAATACGTTTACCAGTAATGGAACGATGACGTTTTATTTTCGCCTTTTTATTTTAACAAGTCGCATGATATCATGACACCTATAGTTTGGGCGTCGACCGTTACTTCTTGTGTTGTCATTTTCAGTCACTTTTACCTCTGTCTGTCGTCCCAAGACGTCGTCGCACTTCAGAATAATTCACATGCAAGTGGTAAATGTTTGGCCTCAAATCTGTGTTGCTCAGTGGGCCAACAGTATAAAAATTGTGACCGAGCCAGATTCTGTCAATGCGAAATCGCTTTTAGTGCTAGTTAGAGCAAATGGGGTTCGAGTATCCGCCAGGTACTGGCTGAGTAAGATAAAACGATCTGGGACCTTAATAAATCAAATTGTTAATTACAAGTCTTTTTGAGTCGCTTTTTTTTTTTTTTTTATACAAAACTGACTTTCATGTCAATGGGCGTTGTACTTTTTACTCAAATTCAATAACATTATTGAACAGATCATGATTTTGGACTTAATTTGCGATTTTCAACGGCGTATCGATTCTGTTGTTTTTATTTTAGTAGCTTTTTTTATTTTTTCGAAGGAAGGGTACGGTTTCCAAAAGTTCGATTATTTTTGATTATTTTCGACAGAAATCACCATTGCGATAAAATTTCAGCATTCTGTGTGAAAATGGCTATTTTCATCATGTAGAGAATTTTAAGACATACAGTCGTTTCGTTTTTCAAATATTTAACAAAATATTACTAGGTGCGTTGGGAATTTTGTTAAGTATAGTTATGGTGCTATTGGCATTACTAGTTTCCAAGTAACTTATTAAAAATTAATGTTTTTAAGCTCAGCTGAATATGAAATATGAAGAGTTTTGTAAAAGCGATGGAAATTTCAACAAGAGCACAAATGTATCTGTCTTATGGATGTAACTTTGAGTCGCTTCATCAAAACCAACAATCTGCATATGCGAAAAGAGGCGCATAGCGTATATCAGCTGTGCTGCTACTGTACCTTTGTTTTAGCTTCTCAGATAGTACAATCCATCTTCTTCTTAAATCTGAAACTTAAAGCTTCTAGTTTTATTGCTTTTATGGTCGTAGAAGACTTTCCCGTTCAATAGCAACTTTGTGTTACTGGTCATTCCAAGGCGACACTTCTCTGGTGGTTCTTTTTGTTTTATGTCTTGGTGTTTAAAATTTTTGTGCTGTTGGGGCCTTATGTATGTTTCATATTTTTAGTTAAGTTAAGGTAACTGAGTGGCCACCTATTGGGAAAATAGCTGCTCATTCGGCTTACGATATGGTATAAGTACCTGATTGTTAGTTTGGTTTTTTCCCACCTCGGTTTTTGGAGTGGGAATCTTTTTCTGATTGCGCCTTTTCCTGATCTTTGCCTACTTGTACCTCTTTCTATGCTGCTTCTTCAACCTTCTAGACTGCTTCTGTGACAACAAATTTGTGAGCCTGCCAAGTAAAAAAAAATAAAAAACTCAGTTCCTTTCTGACAAAGCTAAAGTGATACCACTGTTTATTGGGTATGTACCACTGTTTATTTGATTATTAATTTCAGCATAAGATAAATGCATAAGGTAAAAAGAGGTATCTGAAGGGAAATACATGTGATACCATTGTTTATTGGTTTTATGTTCGATACCTATTCCCGTTCAATAGGTATCGATTTTCGGGATTTTCTTAATTTTAAAATAAGATTGGATGAGCAAACACTTGCACGAAGATGATCGATGATTATAAAAATCGCACCAGTATTCTGTCTCCCGTTTTCCAAGACTGTAATACAAATGAATGCGACAATTTTATCAATTGTTGTTTTCTGTTGTTTTTAACAGCGCCTGGTCAGCTTCCAATGGATTGTTAGATTTGAACTATATCAATGATCTATATCAGATCCCGGTGATAATGCAAGGAATATCCCAGTGGGCACATGACGTCAGAATGTCATGTGCCTGATTAGAAGTCTTATATATTTTCTTAGTATATGTACCTAATTGTCAATTTTGTTTTTTCACACTTCGGTTTTTGGAGTGGAATATTTATATATACAGTGTGGTTTAATTACCCCTGCCCCCAAAACAACTAACGTTATGGCGAATAAGTGTATTTTTTCCAAATTTTCAAATCAAACTCGTTTTGATGTGGTGTGCACAGGACGTCAGGCATTCACCGAAACACAAACTATGATTACTTTCATCGCTTATGCATGTTTCTCAATACTGGATTTCGAAATCTAGGCAGACTGAATACGATTTCAGACGTGGTCTCTTGATAGACACTTTGTCATTCTCAATTTATATATATATTGTGTGATAAAATTCACGTAAATTTTAAAACATCTGTATGTATATTTTTTAAATCAAAATGGTATCAAAGCAATCCATGTGAAGTCCTTTTTCACTTCTAATTCTAATGATAACAAAATATTGGAAAACTTTAACACAGGTATGGTCACAAAGATGAAGTAAGGCATGGTGCTCTTTTTATAGATCCAAGACGGTCGTAGAAGACTTAAGTCATAGGATGACCGTTATACATATGACAGAAATAAATGTATTTGACCAATAGGAACAGGCGTGTCATTCACATTTATAACGGTGACGGAAGTCAAATACAATCGTCCGGGATCCGATTTGAAACTGAACTTAAATGGATAAAAATCATAAAATTATTGCAAACACCCTTTCCACTGGGATTTAACGAAAACATTTGCCATGAGGGTAATATTTCCAAAATGCCCGACTTTGATGTACTTACACTTTCAGAGTCTCGTTAACGTAAATCTAGATCTCATGGTAAACGGAAAAAAGGTAATGACAAACGTAAACGGCGCGTTGCAATGAAATTGAACACTTCCTTTAATGATTTAGCTGTTAAACTAAGGATCCAATGCTTTCTCATCTTAGTTCTCTACCTATTGTTGTATTACGTTCCTTGGACACAGAGGCTAATAGATTGCTATTCTCAACATGCTCTTCTTCCATTTATCGATTCCGAATCTAATCTCATTAGACGTTTTATTAAAATTCCTTTCATTAATAAAGGAATTGACTTTATTGATTTACTCAGCATATTCCAGGACAAATCAGTGATACAGTCTATACCTACGGACTTTCAAAATTCAGAACCTCATATTATTTGTTACAAATATAATAAACCAATCAGAAATACTATTTTTGATTTCAATAAACTTGTTTCTGATCTTAAGATCCATGCTAATACTCCTAAGTCTTGAGATTGTAAAGATTCAAAATATGTTTATCGAACAGCCGGACATATAGTTAC
This sequence comes from Rugalucina vietnamica, assembly GCA_964017185.1. Taxonomy (NCBI): domain Eukaryota; kingdom Metazoa; phylum Mollusca; class Bivalvia; order Lucinida; family Lucinidae; genus Rugalucina; species Rugalucina vietnamica. The sequence goes on from OZ024876.1 coordinate 53,250,134, forward strand.
TAGAAATTTAAAAATAATTTCGGATTCCAGAATTCGCAAATCGTTTCTAACGGTCCGAAATATGGATTCCCTACCTACATTAATTTCGACCAATGTAGGGAGGAGCTTGCATCTGCATTGAATGATTTCGGTAATCGATGGTGTAAACGAGAGGGTGTTGAGGATACTGCTCTTAAAGAATGGAAAAGAAGTATCTTCACTATCGTGGATAGAGTTTTATTCACAAAATACTAACCTTGTACCTCCTAAACCCAAATCGTCATTAAGGCATTTAGGCATTTGAAGCAGGGTATCCAAGAATTTCATAGAAAATATGTCTTGGTTCCAGCAGACAAAGCCGCGAACAATGTTGTTGTCGTTTGTAGGCTTCATTTAAGGATTGAAATTCAGAATTTTAGCTTTCACTGGATGATGAAAAACATTAGGCTGTTTTAATGTCCGTGAAGCCCGAAGGGCTTCTCGGAGATATTAAAACAGCTAATGTTTTTCATCATCCAGTGAAAGCTAAAATCTGAATTTCAATACATATATTTACATTTTATATTATCAATCAAGTATCAGATTTTTAATTGCGCATATCACCGTTCATTTTCATGTTATTTGACATCAAATCCGACTTAACGTAATTTTGGAACAGCCAAAACGTCAAATTTTCGCGCCTAACGTCATGGCGATACGCGACCAACGTCACAACAACAAGAGTAAACAAACGACGTCACTGGATGGGTTTTGACGTCGCCTCGCCCATAGGCGTGGTCTCTAGATCACGTGACATAATGTTTTTCATTGGGAAATGAAGAACATCAAGAAAGATACTTTCATCTAGGGCGATTGCAATAAAAATGTAAATATTAGGTTAACAACTTAAAACAGGAGCTTGATGGTACGAGGGCTTATCTGGAGACAGATACCGATGAAATGTCTGTACATGTAGTTAAGTCTCACTTTAACGATTTACATGCTAAGTTTTCTGTTTGTGTCATTGAAGGCCTAGACAAACTTCCTACGATGTATTGGTTGCCTAAGCTTCACGAAAGACCATACAAAGATAGATTTATTGCAAATTCGAGCTCTTGTACTACTACTGAACTATCTAAATTATTAACTATTAACTGTCTAACTGCTATCAAATCTCATGTCATAAGACACTGTGAGACAGTGTATGGAACTTCAAACAAAAAATGTTTTGGTCAATAAAAAGTTCTGGCGAGGTGCTCAGTAAATTGAAGTGTAGAGGATTTCGTGCGACGAGCTTGTCCACATACGATTTTTTTTCTCTGTTTACAACATTACCACATGATCTAATTAAAGAAAAACTTCTGGATTTGATAGAGTGGACCTTAAAAGGGCAATTAAAAACTATGGTTCACTTTATTTGGCCTGTAATGACAGAAAGGCCTTTTTCACTTCTTCTGGCCAAAGTCGGTATACACTTTGGTTATGTCAGAATATGTGCGACGCCTTATCCTATCTCCTGGATAATATTTATATTAGATTTGGGACCAAGTTGTACAGACAAATTGTTGGAATTCCGAAGGGTACAATTTGCGCACCTCTCGTAGCTGATTTAGTTTTTTACTGCTACGTAAGAGATTTCATGGATTCTCTTAAACATGATAATCAAGCTGATGTTATCGAGGCTTTTAATTTGACTTCCCATCTCCTCGATGGCCTTTTGAACATTGACAACCCTTATTTTGAAGGTATGGTCAATCAAATTTATCCACCTGAGCTACAATTGAACAAAGCCAATAACTCACAGATACCGAAGCTCCCTTTTTAAATCTACATCTTTCTGTTGCAAATGGATGTGTTTCTTCTAAAAATTATGATAAGCGTGATGACTTTGATTTTGATATAGTAAATTTTCCGTTTTCGGTTGATGACGTTCCTCGTCGTGCTTCTTATGGTGTATACATTTCTCAATTTATTAGGTTTGCTAGAGTCTGCAATCATGTTACGGACTTCAACGCTCGAAATAAATGTTAAACGGCCAAACTTCTCGAACAGGGTACTCGGTAGTATAAACTTCGAAATACATTTTGTTAATTTTATCGTATACACTATGAATTGATTTCCAAATATAATGAGGGCCTTTCGGAACCAGAATTTTATGGCGACTTGGTTTGCAAATTCAAGAAACTTATAGGAAGGAATGATTTTTCTTTTCAATTCAGAAAAATCATTACACGTTACAGATGTATAGGTTATAAATTGAATGTTATGCAACAGTCTGCATGCTTAGTTTTTAACCCAGTCATGGTCGATAACTATGCTGCCTTCTTTAATTGCACGCCGGTTGGTCGGGCGTCAGACTCTATGATGGCCCCGACATAAAGATCTTTATTCTAGTTGGTTGGGGCCGGAGCTTTTTGTCTGTTGCTTGGCCCACCGGGGTCCAACTGATGTTTCTTTTTTGCTCCGGAGTTAGTAAGTTATTCGGCGCACAGGGATCTCCATCGTCGGGCAGCTTACTGAATCTGCTGAGTCCTCGTTTTTGATTCATCAGGATATTTATCATAATTTATATGTTCGTTCTTGATGATTCATTGACTAGTTAGAGATTCACCACGAGGACCGAAGAACTAACTAAACGTTATGAACAATTGCAGAAGCTGAGGGTGAGGTTATGGCCATGTTAAATCAATTCAAGCCCGTCCGTAATTTTATATTACTGATCGTTCCAGTATTTGCTTTATGTCTTGGTGTTTAAACTTTTTGTGCTGTTGGCTTCTTATGTATGTTTTCATATTTTAGTTAAGTTTAGGAACTGAGTGGCCACCTATTGGGAAAATAGCTGCTCATTCGGCTTACGATATGTTTTCATGGTATAAGTACCTGATTGTTAATCTAGTTTTTCCCATCTCGGTTTTTGGAGTGGGAATCTTTTTTTCTGATTGCGCATTTTCCTGATCTTTGCCTACTTGTACCTTTCCATAGACTTACAGGTCGAGGACATCAACATGGCAGTGACGTCAGAATGTTACTGTTAGAAATCTGAATGGTGTGTCTGTTCCTATTGGTCAGATGTATTTATTTAATTCAGATTTCTAACGGTAAATTTCTAACGTCACTGTCATTTTGATGTCCGCGACCTGGAAATGTTATTTACACAACAAATAAATGCATTGTTATAAGTTTTATATTGTTATTGGATGAAGTTGTTTATAGATCCCGGACGATCGTAGTAGACTTTCATCACAGATTTACCGTTATAAGTATGTCAAGTATGAATGACACGCATGTTCCTATTGGTCAAATACATTCATTTAATCCATATGTATAACGGTAAACCTATGTCTTAAGTCTACTACGATCGTCCGGGATCTATACAGTGGCTGCATTGTTTATTGTCACCTCCCCATGACCAAAATTGGTTTTATACCATTCACAGCAAGAAAAAAAATCGGTGCATGGGCGCATATGAGACCCCCCCCCCACCCCCCTTATACGTTGCGGTAAAACTGTGACATGAGTCTGCTACGGCAAAAATAGAATTGTATTTATTATTTTATACACTTTTTCAGCTATTCGATGTTTTCTTTCTTCTTTGATCGTGTCGGTAACTCTTTGTAAATGTTACGCAGAATAGGTTTATACATATATAGGTTGTTTCGTGATGAAGTAAATGCCTTTGGCAAAAAGGAACGGGCATGTCATTCCGATTTATAACGGTAAAACTGTGACGCTGGTCTTATAGGAACATTTTCATTTATAGACATTTTCAAACCATGTGATATTGATATGGTCAGAATGTCATAACTCAAAATGTCTATTTGATGCAGTCTGATCAACGTATAGTATACGTATTCGTTAGCGAAAGTCAATCGGTACGGTCAAAACTAGACCTTACTGGTGGTATAGATAAAATGTAAATAGAAAGAATTGTTTGCAACAGAATATTCGTTCTGATCTAGAAAAAGGTAATCAATGACAAGGAAAAGGCGCAATCAGAAAGAAATTCCTACTTCAAAGGCCGAGGTGGGAAAAACTAAATTGACAGTTAGGTACTTATACTTAGAAAACATATCGTAAGCCGAGTAAGAAGCTTTTTCCCAAAAGGCAGCCACTCAATTACCTGAACTTGAGTAAAACTATAAAAACGTACATGTAGAACATACATTACATTACAGATAATGGATATTGGCCCATTCATCGTTTTGTTGGCTGTTTGACAGTCTTCCCACAATTGCCCAAACGTGGCATTTTGATATAATAGACCTATGTCATTTACAAAATACAGTTGTGTTCATATTATTTTCATTGGGCAAGGGGAACATGGACTAATAAAAAGTTCCATTTTTCTTACATGATGCTGTATTAAATTCAAAATTTGTGTCCAATTTTAAAAGGAGTCACTGTTTGAGTTACGCAAAACAATACATGTCTAAATACATTAGAAGCTTATTTTCGACTTCATTAAGATACACCCATGACGTCATCCCATTATATAAACTGTTCATTATTTTCGGAAATGGACAGTTAAGTGTCCATTACTTTACGTGTGAGTTCGTGTCATTACGAAAACACCCCATGCAATATACAGATATAAAAATTGAAAATTTTCAGCTGAAAATGTCGATATTTTTCTTATTTTTGCTCTAAACATAGATTGTGGGTACACGTTAGAACCGCCTCGCCGAGGCCCCACAATCTATGTTTTGGAGCAAAAATAAGAAAAATAGGTATACCCCTGCATACCCCAGTTTTGCTATATAAAATTGGGGTTTTAGGGGGTATTCATTACACGGTTATGTTTCCCTGATGGTGAGCATAAAAGTAATCGACAGTCTTCACGCGTACGTTCTTTGGGACAAGTCATGAATAACACGTTTTCTGCAGAACACTAACACACAAGACGCAGAAATAACTGATTTACACAAAACATTAGCAGCATAAATCCGAAATCAGAAATTATCCGTCGAAAACACACGACAGGGTTTTCCACGATGCGGATCATTTTTGCACGAATTAAGTGAGTATCTTAAAGTTGAACTTTGGTTATATCAAACGGGAACAATGCAGGTCGCTAAAAATTTTCATTTTCCCGTCAAAGACAATGGGTACATAGAAATGGACTCACTATTTTGTAACATTAATCTTTAGTTACTTTTTCCAAAAGTAGATGAATAGGAGAAAGTCTGCATCTGCTGATAATAGGTATTGGAAAGGCACAGTACTAATTTCCCCCATACCGATAACATGTGATGACGTAGCAGACCTGAAACGGTGTTGCTATAAATAGAAACGGCTCATGGGATAGGTAAATCGCACCTCTGCAGCGCCATCTGTATCGCACAGCAGGCATAAAATTTGCCATAATTGAACCTGTTGTTAGACCAATTAATATGTATGGTGTGTCAAGGCCGTTATCATGAATTTCAGTGCAATTTAATTCCTTTTGAGAAAACTGAAAACATGTTATTGACAACGGTTATGTACAGTGAACTCGACAATAGAGAATCATCGACAATGGCGAACCACTCGTAAAGATATTGCAGCATTTCTTGAAACTTAGACAAAATATTACTTATTATATTACTCAGTCATTTACTTTCATCTATGCCTTGGGGTTTGGTAAAAGAATGGAGTCAAAATTCCACCGGACAATAAAATCAGGGTTGCTGAAACGCTTGACCCCTTAACTAAGATGCCTAGTTTATTGTTCCACAAAAAGTAACGTTCAGATAAAATGTGTTTCATACCTCGTTTCTAAGCATTTGATGATGGCAACTTTTGCATTACTTTAATGCCTAATATCCCTAGTTATGCAATATGCCTGTTTTTGATAAAAGTTTTGACACTGAAGGTAGATGTAAGCGGGGAAAGATGTACATGTAAATTCGACAATAGCGAATCATACTTTAAGTGGTGAAAAGAATGTGCACAAAATACTGATAATCTACCTTTTGAAGGCTTGCCCTGGAACCATTTGGTTTGGTTAATGGCGTAACTAATATTGGTGCAAGTCGTGGTTTAACCATCTTGCTTTTAGGCCTACACTGATTCGTTAAAGCAATAAGACATGCTTAAATCGGTAAAATTGACCTTTCCGATATGGCATTTGCTGTTGACAGTTAACGTAAAGCACAAAAGCAAATTAACACAATATTGTCGAACACCATTTAGTTTCGAATGATGATGGCACCATTTGTGTGCAAAGATACTCTTCTAAAATGGTTTCTTATGGGCTATAGACTATCTGATTCGCCATTGTCGAGTTTGGTTCGCCATTGTCTAGTGCAGGAGGTATCATATCAACAGAGTTATCTCCCATTAAGAAATTGAATGAATTAAAATTATTATTTTCCTGTAAAGCTGAGATATGTTAGATGTTCTTAGTATCAAATAGAATAACTTTCCCATGGTCGTGTTTAAAATAATAGCGTTAGATCTCTTAGTGATTCGCCATTGTCGAGTAAACTGTAATTGAGACCAGAATCGCAATGTTTCCTTCACGTAAAGACATCATAAAAACATTGATATACATCGTATCAAGGACTTTCTGTTTAGAAACTACATATAAAACCATGCATTTAAAATACGAAATGAAATTCAACAAAAGCATGATCTATGCCGACATGACTGAAAAGACTATTGGCCGAATCGGTAAATCTTTCAAATACATGCAATACAAATGTGCGACGAACAAAGGTACTACATGTATCAACCATGATGTTCGCTAATGCATGAAAGTTGAAAATCGCGAGCAAATCACACATTTCAAACAGCAGTCACACTGTAGCGTATAACCCGAACGCGCGCCGGGCGTATGAAAAATCTCAACATGCTGAATATTTTGGACGTATAAAAATTAATTTGTTCCTTTAGCTCGTTTTATCGGGCACACAGTAGCGCGTGACTGAGGCGTGTGCCGGACGTATAAGAATCTCTAAGTTTTTTTGAGTACGTTTGTGTTACGTCCCAAACACGCTATGCACGCGCTACAGGCGCGCAGCAAACGTTCAGCACGCGTCTCACAAACGCTTGGGGTACGCTACTGAAGCAATATCTCCTAAAATCGGAACGCGCATGTAGCGTACACTGGCGTGCCTCAAACGTGCGCCGAACGCGTTCAAAGCGTATTCAACGCGCCTGGAACTTATTCGAAACGTATAATAAGACACACGCCCGGGACACGCCGAGTTTCTAGAAAATTTTAAGCGTGTTTAAATTTTTTTCGACTGAGGCCAAACGCGCCGCATCGACGTATATCAACAAGCACCAAGCGTACATCAAGCGTACAAAACGCGCGTGTTACGCTTCTAACGTGTCTCCGACGTGCTCCTGGTGTATGTTGAATTTTACATTTTTGTCAACATGCCAGGCGCGCGTCTGGCTTATACGCTAATGTGTGACTGCTGTTTTACCTTCTTTACATATTTGTTCAATTTCTATTTGCTTTGAAAATGTCGCGAAGTGTTTTCCACAATCCAAATGAAAGTTGAACAGAAAAGCAAGCGAGATTTTTTTCTGGCTCCTTTTATATTGCGATCATACATTTCACCAAAGGTAGTCACACGCTCATTAAAACTGTTTGAGTTCACAACTTTGTCATAACTATTTTCTTTCACTTATTATATGATTCTCTCAAAGTTAAAGACAGATGCTCACTCGTATACATTCTGAAATCTTCCGTCATTTGTGATGAAGTTATTCAAATGCAATTTTAAAGATTTGTCGTAACATGTATATGCTTTTTAGGGTAGGTTGGTTGATATATAAATATTTTATTAACATCCATTTGTATATCGCCATACCACCACAATTGCTATTGGTTATCGCTGATTATCAGGTATATGTTAATTGTCATTTATAATAGTCCATGTGATCGTTGATTAACTCCTGCTGCTATCTCGACAAGTTCTCTTCGCAATGACTGTTCTAATTATAGAACAAATATCTGCGCGGGAAGCCGCAGAAATTAGTCACATGTGTTTCCTCAACCTATTGCCGATGCAGGCTTTCGCCTTCATAGGCTTTTGCTTTTTCTTAAATGGTATTATACATGTACTATATGAGCAGCGACGCAAGAAATCGTCCATATCTGACATAAAGCGACCTGTACAGTCACAGAAGCAGGCTAGAGCTTGAAATTGTGGATATAAGACGGATTGCATTATATTTGTAGCGAAAAACAAATGCACTGATCTGCTTGCGGTTTTTCTTGTTGTTCCCATTTTCTCCCCACCGACTGATTGACCCATCTCATGTTAGCTGAAATACTCTTGAAAGGGACGTTAAAATATATGTATGTCGGATGACTTGGGTGACATTTAAATGTGCTTTTCAAGTCCAATATGCGACGCAATATATAGAACGACAAGACATACGGTATGAAGCTAGAACATAAAAATACCTAGTTTATACTGAATACCATAGCCAACTTTAACTTTAAATAAATTTTAAGTTTTCAATCGTTTTCTTTTTTTTTTACAACAACGTGGCATTGATTATCTGCAAGAATTTTCGAAGATGAAATGTCGCTTACAATTGCATCAAAGCAAGCATTTTTGACTGCTTTCTGCAAAACAACACGCAAGCCGCTCTTTCTTAAGCAGGAAACGCCATAAAAAAAGATGAATATCCTTCTTTCCCGATGCTCTGTCTTCGATAAGGCTATGTTGCAAAAAAAGAACATGGTTGATATCAGCATTGCTATCGACCAAGTGACGCTGACAGTCAGAGAAAATATCCGCTTTCTGGTGTTAAAACAACTGGTTCAAATATCAAATTCTCAAGATGAACATGAGTCTATGCACGCGAAAAGGATATGCTTTCGAATTCATACCCGTAGACGAGACTGTGCATACGCCCTGAAAATGTGCAAATGTGAATTTGATAAAAATAAAAAGCTGTCGGATCATCTTTGTGATGAGTGTACACAGAAGTATCAGTCTGAGATATAAAGTTGCATGTACATATACATGTATTTATAAAAGAGGGAAAAACAACGTTGCGTTGGCTGTGGATCTGTGTAGATCGACTGAAAACAGATAATATGTCATTAAATTATGTCATAACCATAGCTTAGCAGTCTAGCTAAGACTACTCACAGACAACATATATCCAAAATGTATTACGGCAGGTGCACATAAATTATCAATTTATCCAAAACCACATATAAATGGAATGTTGACAGTTCGTCGAACTTTGGTCAAGAACATTAAGGACATGCTCTTCGTTTTTTATACCCGTGCAAAGCACACGGAAATAATGGGCAGTGATGTTCACGTGCTGTTAATTCGGTTTCATTGTGTGAGTATTATGGACATAGGCTCGCCACGGGTGATGATATTACAGTTATGCTCATGCGTTGAATATATGGTACGTTTTAAGTCGGAAAAAGTCCTCGTAAGTATCCATTCCTTAAAATAATGGATCCGAGGCCCCGAAGGGACTTTTATATTCTATTTCTCCTATGCGTAAACTTCATTTCAGTGCCTGTAACTTGAGACTTCGAACATTTGAGCGTCTCACAACAGACAGTTTCTGAACTCCTTAATTGCTACTTATGTACTACTTTGATACCCCCAAATGATTTCTTGTGGCAGTAGAATGGGCTTTGTATTGTTACAATTTCACAAAGCACCTGCAAGTTTAAAAAGCAATCAATATTATTGTTATATTTGACACGTGCCGCCAATACACGCCTTTTCCACACATTTACACGCACTATTTGGGTGTCCTAATGACCGTTAAAGACACATTTTGCATTACATAACACCCTAATGACCTTAAGCAGACTGCTGATAAGAAATCACAGGTAATGCAAGGGTGGCTTTACAGGTAGGGGCCATGAAAGGGAACCTTAAGTCAATACCTGTGAAATATGTATTGTATAACAGAGATTTTATTTTTATCTATGATCATCATTTTGGTAATTTAGATGATCTGTCCCTTTGGGTCTAATTCAGAAATATAGAATATTGCAAATTTATTTATTTATTTATTTATTTATTTATTTATTTATTCAACAACGCATTTTCATTGAATAATTGGCATACACTCGAAAGTCTTGTTTAATGGCATTGTTCACATTTTAGAAGGTTCCTTAATCCAGTTTGTACAGTTTGCTTGTTACATGAATGGGTGTTGCATGGATAATTGAAAAGGAAAACTGTCATAAAACTAATTTATATTGAAACAAGGATTTTCACACGTTTTGACAGAATGATACTAAACAAACACAGACTTAATGGAAGACAGTGAGTACATGAAATTATGTTGGTTTGTTGAAGGTGTGAAAAACAGATGACCACTTCATCAATGTAATGCACTTTAATGACACTTCATTCATTTCTAGTTAGACCTTTAGAGTGACAAGTCTCTCTGAGATTTAGGACACAAATGTTTGGATATCATTCTAGTGATACAAAAACGGAACCTATATGTGCAGTGTGACATGACACATTTATTTCTATTTGGAATATGGATATTATTATAATAATTTATTCCGAAACTTTTCTTCAGTTAAATCTTTTTAGAAAGTATATCAGCATTCATTGAACTGTTGAGAAAATGATCAATGGTCTAGGCCTGCTCTTTCTGACATAGAATTTAGGTTATGCTTCAGCATTGGCTTAATTCAGAAAATTAGATGATTTTAAATGCAAAACTGAAAATCAGAATAGAAACTATAAGAAAATAAAGAGGTTCTAAAATTTCCTTTTAGACACTTCTCAATTATATTTATTTAAAGTTCCCTTCAAGTGGCCCCCTCAAGGCAGAGGCCAATGACCCCATAATCACTTAGATAAGATAAGCCTTTGATGTGCGCTATGCCTCCTGGACTGTTTATTAGGGGTCATTAGACCAGGCCACCCCAGGTAAAGAAGCAGCAAACTGTGTCTTTAAGTGGTACGGCCCCTGTCTCTGAACTATAATTTACTATATGCACATACAATATCAAACGCCTTTTGCAGCCACTTCGTCACATTGCAACTTCACAAGTATATCGTTAGCGTTGCTATAAAGCCATTGATATGTCTCGATTTGATGCTGTTGTGCAATAATGTCTTAGCTAGAGTAAAACATCAGAAGTCAATAATTTGAACAGGACTGAAAACGTGTTAAAATGGTGATGGCCAAAATAATTAGATCTATTTCAATCTGAATTGCGCTAGACATACTATATTATATGACAGGTTTTCTCTAATTATGCTGTCTCAGTTGTTAGCCCAACACTGTCGTGAAACAAACCCCATGTAAGCTAAGATCTGTATGCACAACGGTGACGTCACAGGGACTTTTAACAGTTCGGACTAAGCCTAAGTTCGAAAAAATGTGGTGCCGTTTACGTAAGTTATTTGTGAAATAGTTTACACATCCTATCAGATGCAGAACACATTTGTGGTTGTATAACTCAGAAAATGTTCACAATTCATCACCTGGTCGCTGAGAACAATCATCAGTCGGACACTTTAAAGTTCCGAAGTGTTCTAAATATTGACATTTGTTTCCAAGAAAGAAAATACTGCTAAAAGGTAGGTGTAATATGCCTCATTATAGGATATGTGTAAAACATTTTTTTTTTATTACGAAAATAGCAACGCGCGATTTCCGAAATTATGTGCAGTACGAACGCGCTCTCTATCATATGCCTTATACAAACATAATAGTAAACACGGACTTTGTTTCCCGACACTGCCAAGGCAGCCCGAAATTCCATTCAATGAAAAAAGCCCCACAGAAGTGATTTTTTCCTTTGATATCGATTTATCATAGATCAGTATCATTAATTCAAACAAATGCAGAGTGTGCACTATGTAGGCTTATACATGTAGATTAGCGAAGGTATTCTAAGAAATCAGAAATTCACTACCGGATTAGATTCAATTTCTAACCAACGTTTTATATATTTGGCTCTGTTTGGATAATACTAGTCTTTGCAGAGACTATTCTGTTGAAAGTTGCAAATTTACAGTATTGATTTCTCTTTGGCTCCATTTGCCAAATCAGAAGGGTCACTGAAGAGGCTGAAGTAGCCGAAACCGCGGTATGGTCCATCTCTTTTCTCATCAATATGCTCACTGCTCTTAACGGATCTGTTCCATTTTATTATATGTATATTTGCATGAATTTAGTACATAGTGTAATTTTCGACATATGCATGCACTATTCACAATAAAATCATATAATCAGCACACGCACAAAATAGCCAGATGTTCGTTTACAAAGATATTTGATACATTTTGTTTGCATTTTAGAAAATGTTTTCTTTTATCATTATTATTAATGTGTTTATATCTGTTGTTAGATATTGAGGTTAGGGCCCTGTAAAATTAATTTAAACCCCCCATCTCCCCAGAAATTTTAAATTACTGATCGTTCCAAGGTAATACTTCTGTTGTGGTTTTATTTGTTTTATGTTTTGGAGTCAATTTTGTGCTGTTTGAACCTTATGTACATGTACCTGAATGAACAGACTATCTGTCCTATTTAAACAGATGTACACATAAAGTGTACAGCTATTTGTATGCAATCCTGAAATATAGTGCATATAAATATACTGGGCAAAAAGTGTTCATCAATTTTTGATGGTTTATGTTTTATTTGAGATATGCCTCCGTGGAATAAAAATCTAACGTCACTATGTTACCTTACATCGATTGAAATAAATATTACCGTAATTCGATATATGCAAGCCATCGGCAAAAGAGCTTTTCTAATGTCTACAAAAACATGGAGTCACTGTTCAAAGTAAAGATTCTTTTTTTTATTTTACAGTATATTTAAGGTACATGTATTTGCATCAGTGATGGACAGTGTTATTTATAGTTATAAATCTCATAAAGATGATGGACCTCAGTGTTTTTCATGTCACTATACGTAGTTCCAACCCACAATTTTAGGCTGCAATAAGCATATGGTAGTATATTCATGAAAATATGTGGCAAAAATATGTTTTCTGGCAAAATAATTGCTTGAAAGAAACTGACCCCCTCCTCCTTTGACTCAGATTATGTCGCAGGTATGTAACATCAAAAAAGGTTCATAATGCTATTAAATTTTATCAAATTACTGAGCATTTTTACTTTACTGAACATGCACCAGATATTCTACACAAATAATACAAAAGCTGCCTGAAACACTCAAACTTTGTGCGGAAAACCTATGAATTCTTCCCGGACCGGAATCCTTCGTCCGCCCCACAATTTAGAAGATCCTTTAACTCACACGTTTTGCTTTTCTCGGAGTGCATTGTGCTTGAAAGTGAAAACACATGCATGGGGAAAGCGTGCATTACCGGTACCTGTCGGTTGCTAGCTTTGACTTAACGAAAAACACGTGATAAGCTTAAGTTTACGGAAAAGACTATTATTATAACTTTGTTATGAGACATTCTGTCTTATGTATTTTCTAACAGGTCTCACACGAACCAGGCTCAACAAATTATATAGAATTATGTTTTTCTAGGAGCACGCACTTATTGGTTAGTGTATAAGAAATATTGCACTTATCGAAGAACCAAGCAAAGCCGTTGGCCATCAGAGTGTTTACTGCGCAGGAGAGCCGTTCATTTGTTCAGTACAGAAACATGACGCGGTTCTAACCCTACAGTCTATTTCAACTATCTGTAATCCCAGAAATATATTACTATTCAATCGTTAATTTCTTGATTTAAATTCTACAGACTAATAAAACTGTTGTAAACAGAACAGTGCCTGACGTTTAAGTTCTTCATTATTGCAGCTTAGCTGGCTTACAACGCTAAAATCTGATGCACAAGCAACTCTAACGGCGTGACATCACATAGTATCCTTCAACTCGAGGATGTTATATAGAACAATCTGACGCTGATTCATTACGAAAACTTGCCCATGCAATATACAATTTTTTTTTCAACTTTCAAAGCTTGAAAATTTTCAGCTGAAAAAAAATGATATTTTTCTTGTTTTTGCTCAAAACATAGATTGTGGGTACACGTTAGAACCGCTTCACTATATATTTTGGAGCAAAAATAAGAAAAGTAGGTATACTCCTGTAAACCCCACTTTTACTACATAAAAGTGGGATATGAGGAGGTATACATTTCACGGGCATGTTTTCCTGATGTCAGGGACAAATGTAGGCAGGAACCATCGCAAACCAACAATCATCCGTCTCTACACCAATATTTTACAAATAATTAAAACAACAAAGGTGTACTTTTGTCGCCGGGTGGCAAGAGTTTTATTACCTGGGACTACCTGTTGGTTTTCTTTTGTGGACATGGCTTGACTACTGGTCCAGGTAACTTTAAGCCAATTGGAATACCTGGGATACTTAATTTGCTAATAAGAGAGGACAAAATTCCACAGGTACCTTTCCTTCCTGAATCATTATCAAATCAGAATTATCTAATGCTTGTGATGTTTATTGGAGAGCTCAGGGAGACGTTGACAGGCAGATGTCCAAGCAAAAAGTGGTATAAGACACCAAAATTTGGTATGGGCGCTTAGACTGTGCCTTTCGTGCCCTTGTCTGCCAGAAATTTCCTTCTACCACATCTGTTTTGTTATTTTACTAATTGTGCAATGTTTACAAAGTTACTTGCAACATGTCGTAACAAAACTAGGAATACAATTTCAATAAATTTCGCCTTTAACCTATGAATTTTACAGTGAAAAATGTGCTATTCACCTTGATGAGCATTTGTTTTTGTTGTTGTTGTTGATATTGTTTAAAAGGCGCGGTACAAGCTTACTTCCAAGGCGATACTTTTGTTGTTGTTCTAATTGGCTTGTGTTTTGGAGTCGAATTTTTGTGCTGTTTGATCCTAATGTACGTTTTCATAGTTTTAGTCAAAGTCGGGTAACTAAGTGGCCGCCTATTGGGAAATAGCTGCTCCCTCGGCTTACAATATGTTTTCTTGGCATAAGTGCCTAAGTGTCAATTTAGTTTTTTTTGGAGTGGGAATTTCTTTCTGATTGCGCCATTTCATAATCATGGCCTACTTGTACCTTTTCATACCTTACCGTTCATTCTTCCAGAGATCATCATGAGGCCGAGCTATTTACATGTATAATCATTGATTGGCAGTTACGAAAGCGCGGATGACCATATCAAAAGGTGCGAGGAATTTTTTACGAAAGCGCGGAGCGTACATGTATGTAGTAAAAAGCGCGATTCTTTCCATACATCAAAAGTAATGGAATACTCATATTCAAGTTTGTACAAAGGCTAACAGAACTCGGATTTTTGAGGAGAAATTTGTATTATTGTCCCCCAGACGTGAAAGAAGCAGCTTATAAAGGACTGGTGCGGCCGGTCTTGGAATATGGACGCTCAGTTTGGGACCTTCACACTCATGGACTCCAGGAAGAACTGGAAAAGGTCCAAAATCGTGCGGCAAGGTTTGTGACTGAATATTATGTTTTTGAAACTGGGAGCATGACTGGCATTTTAGGTAAACTGAAATGGGAATCTCTAAAGAAAAGGAGGAGGGATAGTTGGCTTATATTGCTATACAAAGGTCTAAAGGGTAAAGCCAGAATACTTACAGATGACTTTATCCCGAAGAATAGGCGTTGTAGAAATCAACACTATTTGGCTTTTCAGATACCTTCAGCTAGCAAAGAGGCATACAAAAGTAGTTTCTTTCCACAGACTATCAGGGACTAGAATGACCTCCCTGATTCTTTGATCTCCTCTACTGAAATGTCTGATGACTGTGTGTCCAAGTTCGCATCTCTTGTGAGAGCTAGAGACTAATTTCCTGGCGCACTCCACCCTGGTGAAATATTGTCAGTTTGGCGTATCACCAGTAAACAATTCAGATTCAGATTCAGCACGGGTTTTCATTTTTAATTATCAAATGAGCGAATTTGTTAAAAAGCAGATTCGATGAAAGAATCTGGCACCCCTTCATTTGGCTATCATTTATAATACAGTGTCAAACCGATATTCATATCCATCATGAACCAAACAATTTTCTCTTTATTTGTTTCAGAAATTTTGAAATCCGTCTATAAAATAAGTTCTATATCAAATAACATCACGTCATCTTGTAAGAGAGAAGTAAAGTGAATAAAGAGAACGACCGTTAAAACTCGCTGAAAACTAAGTTTTTTTTCGTTGTGGTCCCGTCATTTACCGTCAATACCTAGGCAATTATCACTTTTAATAGCTCACGCAATCCGCTCTTCTCACGACACGTCTCCCGCGCAAATGAATGGTTTTCGCTCTTTAGTAGTATATGACCATTCTTGCTTTTCAATGAAATCAGGTAAATTACCTCTGTACCACAAAGGTTACAACAATTTCGTGTAATTTTAACAAGTTTTAAAAGCTTATTATTCATATGGAAAGAAACAAGTAGGCAATGATAAGGAAAAGGCGCAAACAGAAACGATGGAGATCCCTGGGTGCCAAATAACTTACTGAAACCCAGAGCAAAAGTAAAACACAAGCTAAACCTCGGTGGGACAAGCAACAGACAAGAAGCTCCGGGCCCAACCAACTAAAATGAATAGCTTTATGTCGGGGCCATCATAGAGTCTGACGCCCGACCCTCCGGCGTGAAATTAAAGAAGGCAGCATTGTAGGCGCTAGTAATCGCTACGTGTATTCGTCGTAAGTTATACGTAGTATAATAAGCATGATAATGGTGCAGAGGTATTATGTATCTATTCTTATCTTAACTTAGCTTAGAGAAAAGATCTGACCTTATCTTACCTCTTTGTATTCGCAACACAGATAAAAGCAATTTCTTATACTTTCTTACTTCTACATCAGAACTGTCAAGTTTCTAGCTTTCTTGTGTGACTGTCTGTACAGATATTTGAGTCTGACTTGGTCGGTAGAAGCATTTTCTTATGATGAGGTCCATAGACTTATTTTTCCAGAATGTTCGAAGCTTACCTCCTAATTACATGCTTTTAAAGTACGATTGGCTATGAACCAAACAACATTGACAGATCATAATGCTGCGTTCCTTTGATACGCGTATCTGCCATTCTCAAATAGTGATATCTATCAGAGCCAGAGGGCTTACAGCAGGAGGTTATCAACGGCTTCCGCTTTAACAATTAATTAGTTTTCAAGGTCATTATCAATGTGACACATGAACTGAAGCCTTTTACTTGGATGACTTTGTACTGGATGATAAATACATTTATCATATGACGTCGCTGTTTTCCAATGGATAACGTCATGTTACAAAAAGTGTTATGACCACGCGTGTATTAACACTTTTGCGGGAATACGACGTACGTTGATGACGACGTCAGTAACAACAATATTAGTTTTTTTAATTGAAAATATGTCCCTTTTAAAGGCGATAAAATCGTAATTTAAAAGTCGTATGATAAAACGAATCTCACCCGAGTGATCATTTCATCTGAAATTTATTAAACTCACCGAAGGTTCGTTTAATACATTTCATATGAAATGATCACTCGAGTAAGATCCTCTATGTCTGAATTCGATATACACTAAGATCGGACCTTCCGACTATTGCACGGTCCCATATTAATACTGTAATATGATGAATATGTTAATATAATATGTTTATGATCCATATTAGTGCCGAACTAATGACACAGCCCCATACCCATATTTATCATCAACATGTAGCCTTATTCTGTACTTAGATCCATAAAAAATCCGACCTGCCGACCTGACAAACAGTCATCATATCGGTTATATGATCAATATAATTATTAAATATATGTATCCCTTATCTATTTAAATCGATGTAAGTGACGACCTGTCGGCTATCTCACAGCCCCATATCGATACTGTAATATGATGAATAGGTTACCTTAATCTATTTTTGGATCCATGTTAATGCCGACCTGTCGACCAACCCACACAGCCCCATACGCATACTTTCTAATAATCGATATGTATTCTTATTCTATATTTAAATATATTAGTCCCGACCTGCCGACCCAACCAATAGTGACATAGTGATATATGGCATAATCACATGCATGGACCTGTAGCTGCGCTGACCTGCTGCTGGCCCATTCTACCTGCCGACCAGTCCAAAAATGACCTATCTTTATAATTGTCATTTATGATTGAACAACCTTGTAGAATGTTCTGTATGTAGACAAATATCTGAAATATATATATATATAAAAAAAAAAGTAGGAGTGTCTTAATACACAAATTAAAGCGATTTCGACTAAACACCAGGAACCCCACTTTTATATTAGTAAAACTGGAAAATTTTCTATAAAAACATCCGTTTTGTCTCAGCCGCACCAGGAAAACATGCTCGTGCAATGAATATCCCCTAAACCCCACCTTTATATAGTAAAACGGGTTTACAGGGGTATACCTATTTTTCTCGGCGAGGCGGTTCTAACGTGTACCCACAATCTGTGTTTTGAGCAAAAATAAGAAAAATATTTTAAAAAATCCAATGAAATTTTCAATTTTTACAGGTGAAAAAAATCTCTGTATATTGCATGGGCAAGTTTTCATAATGAGTCGTAACATTACGTTCTACAAAATGCATTTAATTTAGAAATAAAATGATGAATACCATGACAAACCTTAGACAAAATGATCATGATACTAAGGAAATTCAAAGCGCGATATGGACATATTCAAATAAATGAAATCCGTTACGGAAACACGCCAATGCAATATTCAAAAGAAAATGAAAATTTTCACCTGAAAATGTTTGATATTTTTCTTATTTTTGCTCAAAACATAGATTGTGGGTACATGTTAGAACCGCCTCGGCGAGGCGGTTCTAACGAGTACCCACAACATATGTTTTGGAGCAAAAATAAGAAAAATAGGTATACCCCTGCAAACCTGTTTTACTATATAAAGGTGGGGTTTAGGGGATATTCATTGCACGAGCATGTTTTCCTGGTGCGGCTGAGACAAAACGGATGTTTTATAGAAAATTTTCCTTTGTCCTATAATTTTCATGTGACAATAAAAGCAAACATTCAGATGTTGATGGCATACTATATATTCATTTAAAATGTAAAGAATTACAAATGGGAACTAAATGATACATCGTTGAGTCCTCTCAAAGAAATCCGATAATGGACACCTGATTAGTTTGTCGGCGGGAGAATTTCCTTTTCTTATTCCCAGAATGTGTTTGATGATGGAAAAGAGCATTGTTATATAAAAAGATCAATTACTTTCACATCTGCCGAGAACCTCTCCTTAGCCAAGCATCGTCCAAAAATAAAACAGCGGTTTTCCTGTTTTTTTTTTTCTGAATTCATGACCACGTGGTGCTCAAAGACAGGCCTCCAGAACCGGACAAAAATAGACAAAATAATAATTGTATATACACATTTATTACTATTACTTTAGAACCTTGATCTGGTCGGTCGGACCAGGTCGAGTGGCTGCGTCAGGATGGGCCGGATCAGACGAGACGATGTTGAGTCTCATCCGGACTATCCTGATGCAGCCACGAGACATATTTCAGGAAGAATCAGCAATGACGCCGTAAGAATTCAATAAAATCGTAATATCGCGATGTTGTGACGGCGTACCCTACGACTTAGCGCCGAATGTATGATATCGTAACATTGTGCCAATGTTTACGTCAGAGGTAGAAAAAGTCGTAAATTTATGTTGATTTTGGTTTTTGATAACAGGCGAACCACTGACACTTCTGAAACCGTTATTGTTTCACAAAATAAAACAAAAATAACTCTGGTTGCCATTCAGATTTAGATTCTGGCTTTAGGTGCTGAATTTTTATCGCACCTGCTTATAGCAGGGTGCGATATAGGAGTTCAAATTTCCGTCCGTCCGTACGTTCGTTCGTTCGTTCGTTCGTCCGTTCGTTCGTCCGTCAACATTTACGTCGAAGTTCAGTTTTCTCGACATCAGTGATAGCTTTGAGTCTGAAACCTTGCATATTAATTGTCCTTGACATACCGTTCAAGCACGCACCTTGACCCAGTACCCTTGACCTATATTTCACGGTCCACTGACTTTGAAAATTTTTACGTCGAAGTTTGGTTTTCTCGACATCAGTGATAGCTGCGAGTCTGAAACCTTGCATAGTAATTGTCCTTGACATACCCTTCAAGCACGCACCTTGACCCGCTGACCTTGACCTATATTTCACGGTCCATTGACTTTGTTAATTTTTACGTCGAAGTTTGGTCTTCTCTGCATCAGTAATAGCTGAGAGCATGGAACCTTGCATAGTAATTGTCCTTGACATACCCTTCAAGCACGCACCTTGACCCGCTGACCTTGACCTATATTTCACGGTCCACTGACTTTGTTAATTTTTACGTCGAAGTTTGGTTTTCTCTGCATCAGTAATAGCTGTGAGCGTGAAACCTTGCATAGTAATTGTCCTTGACATACCCTTCAAGCACGCACCTTGACCCGCTGACCTTGACCTATATTTCACGGTCCATTGACTTTGTAAATTTTTACGTCAAAGTTTGGTTTTCTCTGCATCAGAGATAGCTGCGAGTGTGAAACCTTGCATAGTAACTGTCCTTGACATACCCTTCAAGCATGCACCTTGACCTGCTGACCTTGACCTATATTTCACGGTCCATTGACTTTGTTATATATTTATGTCGAAGTTTGTTTTTTTTCTGCATCAGTGATAGCTGCGAGTGTGAAAGCTTGCATAGTAAATGTCCTTCACATACCCTTTCAGAACACGCCTTAACCTGGTGCCCTGGACCTATATTTCATGTTTTTAGTTATTTTGCCCGATGCAGGTGCGATATCGACCTCCGTGGAGTTCTTGTATATTGTTGGGTAAAAATTGAAGATGGTGATACGAAATCGTATCAGGTTAGTAGCGTGATACAAGATTCCGTATTTTTGTGCTGGGAAGTGGGTAGTATTAATGGTTATCAGGAAAACATGTCCGTGTAATGTATACGCCCTTATACCCCATTTATATAATATTGAAAAACTGGGGTATGCGGGAGTATACCTATTTTTGTTATTCAGTTTGCTCTAAAACAAAGATCGTGGGTACTCGTTAGAACCGCCTCGCCGAGGCGGTTCTAACGTGTACCCACGATCTATGTTTTGAGCAAAAATAAGAAAAATATCAAAACTTTCTTCTGAAAATTTTAAAATTTTACAACTTAAAAAAAATCTGTTTATTGCATGGGCGCGTTTTTGTAATGGTTATTTTTGGTTGGTATATAATAAAGAAAATGTAATTCTTTACGCAACAATGACGTTGACAGTGACCTGTATGTATGGATGCCATGCAACATTGCACTGTTGATCAAAGCAAAATTGTTTTTGCGAGCAATTAAACTTCAGACATGCCGTCTTAAAACGGAAATTAGTGCAACAACTCAAAGCAGTAAATCGTACACGATAGAATGCGGAGGTGGGTTACTGTTTCTCCATCTTTATTTAGATAAATTGTACGTGTGTTTGGAGTATTTGAAACAAATACTATAAACTGAAAGACAAACGAAACGCTACACATATACGCCTTAAGAAATTCATTTCGAGCTTGATATCATGTCAATAGGTTGACAATCAACAATATGAGTAAAAAATCGATATCACATTCAGTCTTCGAACACTAACGTCCGATGCCATGCTTCCCGTATCGCTTTTCACAAGAATCCGTATATGGGTAAATCACACCTTTTTCCATCACTACCACACTTCGTCGTTGCATCAAGGGGCTTTTAGTCGGTTAATTGACAAATGTGGAATACGTGAATACGCCACGAATGTTTCTTTAAGGCGCCTCTCATATCATTAAACGTTTGTGGCTGCTGTTTATGTTTACGGTAACATCTATCCAGATATCCCATAATTATATATAAGTGCTCTTTTGGTGACAGATTTTGATGACAGTGCTGGTAAGGGTTACATTGTGAGTAAATCAATGTTGTTACTCCTGAGAAAATCGTGTTTTTGCCTGACGCAATGTCTTTCACGTCAACGTTTACATTGCGTCAGACAAAAACAAGATTTTGCCTCCCTCGACGTTAACCAACTGCAACAAGCCGACGTTAACCCATATTTGACGATTGGATTCTCTCATCATTATCAATTGGACGAGTCCACTTTCATGTTTAGGGACCACAGGTGTGGTTTTAAAATTGTATTCCATTTTTCGATGAAATTCCTGTAAGCAAACAGAATAGCCCCAGATGGGACGCCGCGTTCTGCGGCGTCACATCTGGGGCTATACTGCTTGCCTACATTGTGTATGTCCCACAAAAGGGACGTCAGGCTTAAAATCAGTTAAACTATTCTGGAACTATTCCGACTACGAAATGACCTAACTGCAGCGAGTTTTACAGTATTTACAAATCTTTCCCGTAGATGACAATTATCGAATGTAGCGATCATGCACTTGTACGTGACATAATGTGTGGCCTCTAAGATCGTCGTTGGTCAACGGTGGGCAAACCAGTTGTCAATATGCTTACAAGTCGATTTGTTGTGGTTTAGTGCATACCGGAGCGTATGACTGCCCAAGATAGGGAAATCTCAACATGAAAATCACA
Organism: Rugalucina vietnamica; assembly: GCA_964017185.1. Lineage (NCBI taxonomy): Eukaryota > Metazoa > Mollusca > Bivalvia > Lucinida > Lucinidae > Rugalucina > Rugalucina vietnamica. Next base: position 53,272,567 of record OZ024876.1, read on the forward strand.
AATGTCTCGCTACCTACTGACTTTAAGACATAACATTTTCTGAACACTGAAAATGTGTAGCTTGCAAGTGTTGCAAAAAAGATGATTAATATCGCGTCAATAGAATCACGAAAATCAGTTTCGGTATAAGCGCCTCTATCATGGTGGGAACGTACAGTACATAATCGACCAACCTGGGTTGACCTTGTATCTTAAAGAGGGTATTAAAGTATACAAGAGAAAACACGTAATGTTTCTACGTTAAATGTTATTGTGTTACACAGAGATTTTTGAGCTTTAAAAATTGAAACATTTCAGCTGAGTTTTTTTTTTTTTTTTTTTTTTTTTTTTTTTTTTTTTTTTTTTTTTTTTTTTATATTTCCTTTATTTTTGATCAAAACATAGATTGTGGGTACACGTTAGAACCGCCTCGACGAGGCGGTTCTAATGAGTACCCACAATTTATGTTTTGGAGCAAATCTAAGAAAAATAGGTATACCCCTGCATTCCCCAGATTTTTTTTGTTATATAAAAGGGGGTATACATTACACGGACATGTTTTCGTGATGCTTTGAATTAGACTACCCTAGTGCAAACCATCCTTGAAAATGCAATACAACTGCTTGCCTTTGATTGCCAGTTTGTAAAATGTCACTAATGGCGGTTCATTACTCAAAATTGTACAATATGGTCCACCTTCTGAATGTTGTACTGTTTTCAAAGAATCTAACCATTATTTATATTCATAGCTTCATCACTACCTCCACATATTGTTCGAGGAAGAAGTCGGCGACCCCTTGGCCGGGTAATTAAGAGCGATGATTGCAGTACCTCGCATAATCATTCGATCATCTCACTCACCATCAGGAAAACATGTCCGTGTAATGTATACCCCCTTATACCCCACTTTTATATAGTAAAACTGGGGTATGCAAGGGTATACCTATTTTTCTTATTTTTGCTCCAAAACATAGATTGTGGGTACTCGTTAGAACCGCCTCGTCGAGGCGGTTCTAACGTGTACCCACAATCTATGTTTTGGAGCAAAAATAAGAAAAATAGGTATACCCCTGCATACCCCAGTTTTACTATATAAAAGTGGGGTTCAAGGGGTATACATATCACGGACATGTTTTCTTGATGAAGTGGTTTTGCTCTCAGACTGTGTTCTCCCGTTTTCGCCCAACCCTCGTTGTTGAAATATTCTTTAAAAGGATCAGTATTCTTCTAATTATATCCTCAAGCTTAAAAACATACAACAGTCTGCGAATACATCTACATATCTCTACATTTCGCTTTAACATTATTAATTATTGATAATAGTACTGTCTTGTTGCTTTCCAATGAAACTTTAAGTTTGAGTTGCTTAAAATTACACAAAAATTTAACATAACTCGACATGTATCACATTGACATTTGGCATTTCAGTATTCTGTATGTTTGTCCTAACGGAATAGAGAAATTGACCTTGATTTCATAGAATTGTTCTATATGAAAATTGAAAATTTTGCGTAATTCAAAACGCCGATGTATAAAAAGTGTCCAGAATTAGTAACTGTGTTTCTTTAAATGGAAACAAACGGCTTTTTTTTTAGAAAACTAGATCCCGATAGTAATAAAAACACAACACGAAACAAAGCATCACCCACAAACTCAAAATATGAATGTTAACCGTAAAGGATATGTTTGTCAGAGTGTAAGAGTATGGTGTGCGTGTATTTATGTATACATGTCTGGTTTGTATTTAGCCTGTAGGAAAACGTCGAAAGCATAGCGTGTTTTGCTGACAACTAGTTGAAAATCACCTGCAATACAATACGGCTTTATTCCAAAACGTTCACCTATACATGCGAATAGCATACATGTATAAATCAAAGAAAGGTACAAGTAGGCAAAGATCAGGAAAAGGCGCAATCAGAAAAAGATTCCCACTCCAAAAACCGAGGTGGGAAAAAACCAAATTAACAATCAGGTACTAACACCATGAAACATATCGCAAGCCGAATGAGCAGCTATTTTCCCAATAGGTGGCCACTCAGTTACCTTAACTTAACTAAAAATATGAAAACATACATAAGGCGCCAACAGCACAAAACATTTCGAAAACTTTTTTTTTTCTTTTTAACTTTTTTTCTAAAAATGCCTAACTTCTAGGTTAAGAGCTGTACCTGTCCATAACGCTGCATGCGTACTTGATTGAACATTTTCGGTTGAAAATGTCATTTGACTGTTAATGCCACTCCGTAGTTTTTTGTCGAACTAGTTATTTTTGAAATACTAAGGATCAGATTTCGTGACCCTTTTATGCAAAATTGAGGTAAAATGGGAAATCTCTTGGAACCGTTTATACCTATTAAATGACTAATGTTCTAAAATGGCATTAGGTCACGCGAACGGATTTTTCGAAACAAATTCACTTAAATTCAAGCAGTGTCACGAAAATGAAGTCCGTGCATGTCATTAGTCTTCAAAATGTTTGTCATGAGAAGAACTGCTTTACCCTCACGATAACAAGAGTGCGTGGTGGCCTGGTGATAAGGCGTCGGATTACGAATGAAGATAGGTGCTCTGGGTTTGAACCCCCACAGGCGCCAGGTTGTGTCTATGAGGGGAACACATTATCTCCCTTTAGTACTGATAAATACATAAGGATGTGTTCGCCTCGAACCAAAATCACCTAAATGATAGCAATATTGAAGAAAGTCAATGCATTGTATACCACCCTGAACCCCACTTTTATATAGAGAAACTGGGGTATGCATGGGTATACCTATTTTTCTTATTTTTGCTCCAAAACATAGATTGTGGGTACTCGTTAGAACCGCCTCGCCGAGGCGGTTCTAACGTGTACCCACAATCTATGTTTTTAGCAAAAATAAGAAAAATATGATTTTTTTTCTACTGAAAATTTTCATTTTTTTACAACTTTAAAAATCTCTGTTTATTGCATGGGCAAGTTTTCGTAATGTGATAGCAACATTGAAGAAAGCCCAATCTTCACTAATGGGTAAAATCACACAGTTGTATAACGTGTTAAAATCTGGAACCAACAGGGAAGCAAATAAGATCTAGACAGATGCACTGCATTGAATTGATTAAGTTCTTCAGAAATACTCGACATTTAATTTGTACGATAAGAAGTACGCACCCAATTGTTTTCAATTAACTTAGAGGTATTTTGTCAGAGACTTTTCATGATTATTCACGCATGCGGTGTTAATTAAAGTTGAAGCCGATTTCTGTCAAACAAGAATTCATGTACTTCAGAATAAGCCGCGCCATAAGGAATTTTGCTTATGCGAAAACAAAGGCGCTGATCAGCTTCGCAGTAACAAAGGCGCTGATCAGCTTCGCAGTAACTGCGAAGCTGATCAGCGCCTTTGATTTCGCTACACGGATAGTCCTCTACTTTCTTAATCCGAAAATGCAAGCTTCTACCCATCTTCTGTGGCTGCACATGCCGGTTTGTGTCAGACCTGGTCGGAAAGACCGGTTTTCTCGCGTTGCGGCTCAATTATAATACTTTTGTACTCTTTAACAGAATCTAGTAGCGAGTTGACAAAATGGATCATGGAAATGTGTCCGTTCCTTGTCACTGTAGACAATACAACAGGTCTGGCGATTTCTAGTGGCGCAAAACATTCAATTGTTTATTTACATTTTTACCCATATAATTCGGCAAATAGGTTACTGTATGGGCGTTTCCTCATGAATACGTTATTGGGTATGGTCTTCTTTTGACCTAGGTAAAAGCTAAAGATATACAGTTGAAAGATTCAACTCGCATGTTTTCCGTTAGAAAAGACAAATGAAATACGACTATTCACTTGATCGGACAAAATACAGGTAGCTGATCTCTAACGGTAAATATGACTGAGATCGACTTTTCTATAATCTCTCTTCTTGAACTGATGGACTAGCCGACCACGCCCAGATATGAATATTAAAGTTGCCGCCTATACGGTGACCTATTTGCCCAATTATATCTCCGTTAAAGATATACTGCGGTTATAGGTAAAACTAAATAAAGTAAAAATTGTTTGCGACTGAAAATCGCGACTGGCCTGTTTGTTTGAATTGTTTCACGTCCCAGTCAACGGCAATGGACATGTCGGGATGTCGCCTAGATCTCCTTTTTATGGGACTTTTATCCAACATTAGGATGTCATGACACTCAAAATGTGCTTCATAAATATAACCACCCAACTAAGCCAATAAGGTTTATCTGTATGGATGGTTTTCCTGGGCAGGCTCAGACATGAGCGGTTAATCAGTGATCAGATGGTCGGTCAGTAGATAAGAAGCTTTGCCTGGAGGCACAAGCAGCCCATCTTCTCCTAGGCCCCAATGGGCGGCTGGCCAGTAATGGGTTAAAGGCGCCGACACCCACACGGTTGCAATTAACGGAGCGAAATAATTTGTTTACTGTAAAAGACAAGTAATAACCACTCGTAGATCTACAGTAGGCAACCAGTTCAATGACACCAATTTTACGTCCAAGACAAAGAAAATATAATTACAACATACGGCTCTAGCGCTCGAAATGGTATATTTAAACTTCTTTTGTCACGCTTCCAACGTAAATATGTCTCTTTTATGGTAACGAAACAGACAATGTAATTTATGTTTCAGTTCTTAAACCGTAATGAAAGACAATGTCTAAAAAGTGCTAGGATATTGGACGCCGTAAAACTACGATATAAAACAAGATGGTACAGAACTTCATGGAAACATACCCATGCAATGTATCATATATGGGCCCCCGCTCATTGGGACCTAAAGGAATAGATGGACTGCTTGTGCCGCCAGGCAAAGCTTCTACGCTACTGACTGACCATCTGATAACTGGTTAACCGCTTAGGTCTAAACCTGTCCAGGAAAAGTGGTTTGACATCCATACATATAAGCCTTATTGGGTTAGTTGCTTGGTTATACTTGAAGCACTTTTTGGATGTCATAAAGTTCTAATTTTGTGTAGAAGTTCAATAAAATGGAGGCAATGTCCTGACATGACCATACCTGTTGACTGGGACGTTAAACATAAACTCAAACACAAAAGCAATAAATAGCCCTTATACCCCACATTTATGTAGTAAAACTGGGATGGACAGTTTTTACTTAATTTCTAGTACAACATATATATTGTGGGTACTCGTTAGAACCGCCTCGCCCAGGCGGTTATAAGGTGTACCCACAATCAATATTTAAAAAAAAAACAAAACAAAAAAATATACATAAAACAAATCAAATGATTCTTTCAATTTTTACAGCTTCATAAAAATCTAAATATATTGCATTGGTATGTTTTCGTAGTAGAGACAAAAAATAAAGTCTTACATCAGTATCATCTATTGGGCTTTTTTCTGCTTGTTCAATCTTATTTAGCATTAGTACAGCCCTGCTTACACAGACCATTCACTCAATACTGTTATACCTGCTGGTTGGGACAGTACAACTGACCACAATCTATCATTGCGTAATGTGTTTGGAAATTCATTCCTATCGAACATATAAAAGTCACGGTCATCAGTCGAAGAACTTGATATCGCACGGGAGAAACAAAGTTTCTACGAGGACCGAACAACTAACTAAATGTTATGAACCACTGCAGAAGCTGAGGGTGACTTTAGGATCCTGTAAAATCGGTTTAAGCCCGGCAGTAATTTTATATTACTGATCGTTCCAAGGCGATACTTCTGTGGTGGTTTTTATTGTTTTATGTCTTGGTGTTTAAACTTTTTGTGCTACTGGCGCCTTATGTATGTTATCATATTTTAGTTAAGGTAAATGAGTGGCCACCTAATGGGACAATAGCTGCTCATTCGGCTTACGAAATGTTTTCATGGTATAAGTACATGTACCTTATTGTTAGTTTTTTTTTCCGCCTCGGTTTTCGCCTCGGTTTTTTGAGTGGGAATCTTTTTCTAATTGCGCCTTTTCCTGATCGTTGCCTACATGTACCGTTTTGTTGTTTAATATATTCTTAAAGACACATTTTGCATTGCATAACACCCTAATGACCTTCAGCAGACAACTGATAAGAAGTCACATGTAATACAAGGGTGGCGTTACAGGTAGGGGCCATGAAAGGGAACGTAAAATCAATACATGTGAAATATGTAAAATGATTATTACTATTTTGATAATTTAGATGATATGCCCTTTTGGGTCAAATACAGAAATAAAGAATATTATTTATTTATTTATTTATCTATTTATGTAACGAAAATAGTAATCCTTTCGAAATAAACACAAGAACACACGCCAATTTCATTAATGCATTCACTCTAGATTTTAATAAAACACTGAACAACAAAATAATCATTGAGACGCCTTATATAGAGAGACAGCTCCGCTGCTCCGCCAGTAAACAAAAGCGCCTGAAAAACATGAAAAGCATGAAAAACATGAAATACAAAGCAATTTTCGCGGTGGAGTCAATCTGTGGTGGAGCATAATTCCTACACGACTCCCACCTTAGAAGGGGCTGAACTTCCACTGTTCAGCAAAAATATTCTATTTAAGTACACTGGGAATACAATAAGGCGCCGTTATAGTCCCTACTCTATAAGTTCCACACATGAATAAAAATGCATACTTTTGCACAATAATTCAAACTAAAACACCATACAACCACGTTTAACTCTTATATGCACTTAGCACACTCAAAAATCAACAATTAGACACTAGTGCTCTCCTGACTAACATCCCAAAGATACTCAGTATTCACATTAGTCTTAACACCGTGAGAATAAGTAAAAGTGTGTCTCATTGTGAGTGTTATTCTCTGTACCACACATTTAATTTCTGGAATAGCCACGGTCTAATCCTCGTTTAATTCCTCATCACTGATTGTAATGACACTGTTATTATCACTAACACTATCATTCGCATCATCAGTACCACTATTTCCACCACCATTATCCACAGTATCACCATCACTAATTCCATCAATATAAACACAATCATGATCACTGTTTGCATCATTATCATTAGCCACATTTTCACCTTCACTAGTTCCATAATAGTTAACACTATCATCACTAATTTCACCAATATCATTATCCATATTTTCACCTTCACTAGTTGAAAAAGGTCTTTGAAAGACCGAAACATGTCGTTCTATTAAAACAAGAAGTCAAACTGCTACCGTTGTTGATTGCTTATTTTGTTCTTCCTCCTTCTACTGATTTTAGTTCCATAATAGTTAATACTGTCATCACTAATTCCACCATCATCATTATCCACATGTTCACCTTCACTGTTTACACTATCATCACTAATTTCACCAAAATCATTATCCAGTTTTCACCATCACTTATTTCATCACTGTTTACACTGTCATCACTCATTTCCTCATCATCATTATCCGTATTTTTACCATCCTTTCTTTCAACACTGATTACTTTGCCATCACTATTTCCATCACCATCATTATCCACATTGTCACAATCACTCATTTCATCATTGATTACGCTGTCATCGCTTATTCCACCATCATCATTATAATCCAAACTAATCCCATATTCAACCATCACGAATTCATTACCATTAGTATCCTGCTTCAGCACACCTTCACTAACATCTTTAAACTCCGACCTATTTACTTCATCACTCTCAGCATCCACATCTAACAAATCTCCGTCACTAATATCTTCCAGGTCACTTATTCCAATCACCTTATCCACTTTTACATATTGATCCAACACAGTGTTATTCGAATCAGTCATAGGATACGCATTACTTAGTTCCTCTATATCCTCCATCAGATTAAGAACACTATCATCCGAACTGACATCTTCCACCTCCGCTTCATAATAATCTGGCCTATTTCCACGTTGTGCATTCACTGCCTTCTTTGAAGCGGTAAGTCTGTTGAATCCATGGCTCTTCATTAAATGTTTTGTCAAGGAGCTCCGCCTAATAAAATGAGAACCACATCTAAAATCTTGAAGTTCCAATAGTCATCTTCAGATGTAGAATGCACTTTCTTAACGTGGCGCACAAGGTTTTTCTTGTAGCTACAACATTTCCCACAAGTATCACATTGAAACGAATTCTCCATTTCTCCACAACACAGTAAAATATAAACCCCTAGATATGCTGGCTTCTTTTTCACACGTCTGCTTTGTCTGAATGTTTGAGAAGGAATGGGCACTTGACACAAATCACTGTGAAATCTTTGCATGTGATTTTCCTTTTTCTCCGCCTATTGTTTACACAATCTGCAAGTGCTGTATTGTATCATTGTCGTTGCTCCGCCACGGGTGTCAACACACTTGAACTACATGGCTCCGCCTGTTGATCAGGTATGGAAGCCCTAAAAGGCAATAAGTCCTCTTGCTCCGCCAATGATGTATTAACATTTCGTGGAGAATATACTTGTGAATCATTGAAAAAGGACTTCATTTACAGTTGAGCTATTACTAACGCTATGTTCAACCATTTGATCTGTACCAACAGTGGAATTAGATTTATTCGTTCCATACGCTTTGCTCTGTGTGTCACAACTTCGTAAATAAGACAACTGGTCTTGTAATGGTTGCAAATAAGTACAATTGTCACCAGTATCATTTCCCTGCAAAAAGGTTTGGTTTTAACTGTTCACAGGAATTCTTTCTACACTTTCACTACTGCACAGTTGGCGATCTTCGCCTGTTTGTTCATTTACAAAATCTCTGATATTCGGGAATTGCGTTTCAGTCTCCTGCGCAGGTAAAACCTGAAAATACAACTTCTTATCCCCAAGGTAATGTTTCATATTATCTCCATGAATCACAACTGAAGGAGAATCAGGTGAATGCTTTACTCTGAATAAAACGTCACATAACTTGTCAATGACCAACCATGGTCCTGTCCAGTGACGACGAATGGTTGCTCTCAGTCCTAGTGGAGACTGCTACTGATTTCGCCACACATTATCACCAACCTTATAAGTATGCTCCCTGATGCGACAATCATACTGCTTTTTCTGTCGATGAGATGCTTTCTGTATATTGCCTCTAACAAGATCATACATAGACTTCAATTTAACTTTCAGAGTGGATGCATGTTCAGATGCAATTACATTTTGATTAGGCTCCATTAGTTCATCTGTCATTATATCCAGAAGAATAAGCATTTCCTCTCCATAAACTAACCTGTGGGGACTTACTCCAGTACTTTCTTGAGGAGTGGAATTATAAGCCATCACAATGAAATCTAAATGTGTATCCCAATCTTTCTGATCCCCTCGTACATACTTTTTAACCTCTCCAAGACTAAATTCAAATCACGAAGATGATCATCAAATGAAGAACAATTATGTCATCTAAATACAACACTGCAATGCTCCAAAGTAAACCCACCAGTGCCTTTTCTGCTATCCTTTGAAATGTCGCTGGCGAATTACATAAACCAAATGGCATCGTTTTGAATTGGTACAAACCTCCCATGGGAGTAGCAAAAGGTACAAGTAGGCAAAGATCAGGAAAAGGCGCAATCAGCAAAAGATTCTCACTCCAAAAACCCGAGGTGGGAAAAAACCAAACTAACAATTAGGTACCTATACCATGAAAACATTTCGTAAGCCGAATGAGCAGCTATTTTTCCCAATAGGTGGCCACTCAGTTACCTTAACTTAATTTAAAATATGCAAACATACATAAGGCGCCAACAGCACAAAAATATTAAACACCAAGACATAAAACAAAAAGAACCACCACAGAAGTATCGACTTGGAACGATCAGTAACAAAACATTACTGGCGGGCTTAAATCGATTTTACACGGCCGCAACCTTACCCTCAGCTTCTGCAGTGGTTCATAACATTTAGTTAGTTCTTCGGTCCTCGTGGTGAATCCCTAACTAGTTAATGAATCATCAAGAACAAACAAATAAACCATGATTAACATCCTGATGAATCAAAAACCAGGACTCACAGATTCAGTAAGTTGCCCGACGATGGAGATCCCTGGGCGCCGAATAACTTACTAACTCCGGAGCAAAAGAAAAACATCAGATGGACCCCGGTGGGCCAAGCAACAGACAAGAAGCTCCGGCCCCAACCAACTAAAATGAATAGCTTTAAGTCGGGGCCAGTGAAATAGATAACGATGCGTACTGCGTATGTACGCATGATTTTTCGCTCTGTACGCATAAAAAATTCAGACCTGTGCGTACCATGTACGCAGTAAAAATCAGCGGTACGCTAACAGTTTTCGGTTTTATGTGTACTCAGATAAAATACCTTTAAAATTGAAACAAACAGGCAATTTTTCAAGTAGTTTTGTCTGGCTGCTGAAAGTAGTTACCATATTAATGCAACTTTTGATCGTTCCATATTACATATCATGCAATATGTTATGTATCTTCAGTAGTTATACCATATACGAGCTCTCCGTTCAGTACCTCGGCCAGATGAATTGTTTATCAAAGGTTTAGTCATGAAGTTAAATGATAGTCTGTCACTTTGGTTTATTGAATAGGCATTTTTCATCGATTTCTGGTCATTGTTTTCAATTTAAAACTTGATATATCCATGTTCTACAGCCATCCCAGTCTTTAATGTTTTCCTAATTTTGTTTCTCTTATAATCTATGCAGGGGACAAAAGTATAGTTTAACATGACTAAATGATAGAATGACATGTAATTACAGGATTATCAACCAGCTTTCTCAAATGTTCATACTTGACTAAATGGTCCTATCCATACGTATATTATACCTTTATCTATAAGTTTGATTCTAAATTAGAGGTTAGAATAAGAACTCTCAGACAACTTGTACACAGTTGTTTTGTCGGTACGCACTGAACATTTATTTTGATGCGTACAGTACGCATTGTGAAAAATAATTATCTACATCACTGGGGGCCATCATAGAGTCTGACGCCCGACCCACCGGCGTGCAATTAAAGAAGGCAGCGTAGTTATCAACCATGATTGGGTTAAAAACTAAGCATGCAGACTGTCGCATAACATTCAAGTTATAACCTATACGTCTGTAACGTGTTATGATTTTTCTAAACTGAAAAGAAAAATCATTACTTCCTATATGTTTCTTGAAATTGTAAACCAAGTCACCATAAAATTCTGGTTCCGAAAGGCCCTCATTTAAAAGCGTCTTTAACCCAACATTATATTTGGAAATCAATTCATAGTGTCTACGATAAAATTTAGAAAAGGTTTTTCGAAGTTTATGATACCGATAGCCCTGTTGGAGAAGTTTGGCCGTTAAACATTTATTTCGAGCGTTGAAGTCTGTAACATGATTGCAGACTCTAGCAAACCTAATAAGTTGCGAAATGTATACGCCATAAGAAGCACGGCGAGGAACGTCACCATCCAAAAACGGAAAGTTTACTATATCAAAATCAAAGTCATCGCGCTTATCATAAATTTTAGAAGAAACAAATCCATTTGCAACAGAAAGATGTAGATCTAAAAAGGGGGCTTCGGTATCCGAGATATTGGCTTTGTTCAATTGTAGTTCAGGTGGATAAATTTGATTGACCATACCTTCAAAATAAGGATTGTCAATGTTAAGAAGGTCATCGAGCTACCTGGAAGTGGAATTAAAAGCCTCGATAACGTCAGCTTGATTATCATGGTTAAGAGAATCCATGAAATCTCTTTCGTAGCAGTATAAAAATAAATCAGCTACGAGAGGTGCGCAGTTTGTACCCATCGGAATTCCAACAATTTGTCTGTATAACTTGGTCCCAAATCTAATATAAATATTATCCAGGAGATAGGATAATGCGTCGCACACATTCTGACATGACCAAAGTGTATATCTACTTTGGTCAGAGGAAGTGAAAAAAGCCTTTCTGTCATTACATGCCAAATAAAGTGAACCATAGTTTTTTAATGCCCTTTTGAAGGTCCACTCTATCAAATCCAGAAGTTTTTCTTTAATTAAATTATGTGGTAATGTTGTATACAGAGTAGGAAAATCATATGTGGACAAGCTCGTCGCACGGAACCCTCGACACTTCAATTTACTGAGCACCTCACCAGAATATTTTTATTGACCAAAACCAATTTTTATTTGAAGTTTCATACACTGTCTCACAGTATCTTATAACATGAGATTTGCTAGCAGTAAGACAGGAATTTAATAATTTAGAAAGTTCAGTAGTAGTACAAGAGCTAGAATTTGCAATAAATCTAGCTTTGTATGGTCTTTTGTGAAGCTTAGGTAACCAGTAACTGTTTTAGGTTTGTCACTTTTGTCTAACAGAACTTGATGGTATACCATGTTGCAGTCTAATCTGCTCACTTCTTTTTCAAGAATATGTCGATTGAACAACGGCACCCGTCTTGGAGGTTCCTTGATGGGTGTTTCATCCGTTAACTTTATCTTATGAGTACCAAAGGAAGTTCTTCCAACTTCCCCGGGCCTAGCAAACACTGTTTGATTTTTAATCAAAACCTCCTGAAACTGTACCTGTTGTGTGTCTGAGAGATTTTGACTTCCATCTATGTAGGTTTCTTGAAGGTTTAGTGGCAAATCTTTATTGCTGTCAGTTTCTGATATATACGATACTAAGTCTTGAGTTGTATCATTTACATCACATTCTTCAATGGCTACAAGTGGTTCAAACAAACCACGAACAGTCCCCTTTTGAATTCTAACTACTTCCTTACTGGGATTCAGAATTCTAGCACAAACTCTTGATTGGTCTGAGTTCACCAGTAACCTTGCCAACATCAATCCATGTTTAACTGTAAACACTGTATCAGGAACAAGAATCCCATCACCAGTTAATGGTTTGTCTTTGAAATTGGCAGGAACAATCATCTCACATTCAGGCATAATGTCAGTTGTATCTGCTAAAGCGACACGAGCTAGACGTTTACATCTAGACTTACCAGAGCCACTGTCATCAACAATGTCTCCTTTACAAATGACAAATTCTCGTTCTGCATGGTCAAAGTTACATTGAAAATGGCTAATAAAATCTTCACCTAACAAATTATATTTAACGCCTCCGACAATGACTTGGAAAAACACTTCCATATCACCAAACTTCATTTAAATAACAGTTTCACCGTCACACTGTAAATAACCACCGTTAGCAGCAACAAACTTTTGTTTTGTTGGTTTCAGTCCAGGTCTACTTTTGTATGGAATACGCTTATATGCATTAAGCGAAATAAAGGTTTTCTTGGCACCTGTATCAATTTTCCACGAAATAGGTATGCCACAAATTTTCCCAGAGACTTTCATGTTAGGCTTTAGCTGAACGTTAACATTGTTTTTTGTTGGTTTTAGGCCTTTCAATTGATTCGACCTTCTCGTGGCCTACCGAGTTGGTCTTTACTCGTTTAACTGATCTGCGTTTCCATTTTGCTGAGACGAATTTGAAGCTCCGCTCTGATAGTTGATGATCCTCGACCTCTTCCACGGAAACCATAACGTCTGCCTCAGCGGTAATATCTCGGAGATCGTCCTCGAACACTGTGAATCTGTTGGAAATTCTTCTTTGGTTTTTCAACCTCTGTCAAGCGCAAGCTCTCTTCTTTCGTCGCATTTGTCACACCTTCTTGGATTGTCTTTGGGCTTGTTCGTTTAACAGCAAGGCGGAAGTCTACGGACTCGTGACAGTTATCCAAAAAAGTTATCATTGCCTGTTCTTTCACAATATCCATATTGTTTGGATATGCTTTCCGGTATAAATCTTCAACAGCTTGACCAAACTCACGAAAAGTCTCATCTATTTGCTTTCGTCTTAACTTTGCATCAGCAATAAAACTACCTTTCATGTTAACTGGACCAAAGCGCTCCTCCAATTTCTCCAGTAACAACTTTAAATCATTTTGCTGTAATAAAGGCAAACCATACGCGTATGCCTCCGCCTGGCCTCGAAGGCAACACAAGAGTGTTCTCCTCGAATATTCACTTGTCCAATTATTCAGAATAGAGATATTTTCAAAATATCTCCTGAAATCATGCCACACGTCTGCACCATGACCAGAGAAAGTTCGGCGACAAGGAAAATCTTTAGTGGGATTTGCAAATCTAGACTTATTCACCACGAGGACCGAAGAACTAACTAAATGTTATGAACCACTGCAGAAGCTGAGGGTGAGGTTACGGCCGTGTAAAATCGATTTAAACCCGCCAGTAACTTTGTGTTACTGATCGTTCCAAGTCGATACTTCTGTGGTGGTTCTTTTTGTTTTATGTCTTGGTGTTTAAAATATTTTTGTGCTGTTGGCGCCTTATGTATGTTTGCATATTTTTAGTTAAGTTAAGGTAACTGAGTGGCCACCTATTGGGAAAATAGCTGCTCATTCGGCTTACGAAGTGTTTTCATGGTATAAGTACATAATTGTTAGTTTGGTTTTTTCCCACCTTGGTTTTTGGAGTGGGGGTCTTTTTCTGATTGCGCCTTTTCCTGATCTTTGCCTACTTGTACTTTTTTTTTTATCTAAATGCTTACTTCTATTTTCGTCAGGGTACCCTTGGCATTTAGCTGACCCACTTAAAGGCACAGGTGACACAGCACTTTCAGACATCTTGCATGAATTACGGTCCAAGCAATAGATATTCACTAGATATCACAAACACACATACTACAAGGTGTAAAACAAACTCACTGAATCCATTTTTTTCTAATCTGTCTTTCACTATGATCTTAATCTTTTGGAATTGTTCAACTCCGTACTGTACAACCAATATGGGCACAGCCACAAATATCCAAAAGATAACAAACTTCCCCTTCCTTCCAAACTGCTGTTTATGTCCCTGAATTAAGTCACAGTCCTGTACCAATGGTGGTTCAGAAGCCATTGGTGTACTAGCAAATGCTTCTGCTGTAAACTCTGGAGGAAAGAATGACTGGCCAATGCCGGAATCACTCCCATTTCCGTTTACAGAATGACCATTCTTCATTGGCATCATTAGAGTGTTCCTTCCTTGTATTCTAAAGAAAAGTTCAAAAGTGACCTGATTAAGTAAGAAAATATCCCACTTCTGACACCACTGTAACGAAAATAGTAATCCTTTCGAAATAAACACAAGAACACAAGCCAATTTGATTAATGCATTCACTCCAGATTTTGATAAAACACTGAACAACAAAATAATCATTGAGCCGCCTTATATAGAGAGACAGCTCCGATGCTCCGCCAGTAATCAAAAGCGTCTGAAAAACATGAAAAACATGAAAAACATGAGATACAAAATAATTTTCACGGTGGAGTCAATCTGTGGTGGAGCCTAATTCCTACGTTTATTTATTTTATTCAACAAAACGTTTTCTTTAAATAATTGGCACACACTTGAAAGTTTTTTTTTCTAATTGCACTATTCACAGTTTAGAAGGTTCCTTAATCCAGTTTTTCCAGTTTGCTTATTTCTTGATTGAATGTTTCATGGATGATTGAAAAGGTAAACTGTCATAAAACCAATTTACTTTGAAACAAGGATTTTCACACGTCTTGACAGACACTAAACAAACATAGACATAGTGGAAGACAGTGAGTACATGAAATTATGTTGGTTTGTTGAAGGGGTGTGAAAAGGCAATACACTTTCATGACACTTCATTCATTTATAGTTAGCCCTTAAAAGTGACAAGTCTCTCTGCGTGATTGGAGGCCATTCTAGTGATACAAAAAATGGAACCTATATGTGCAGTGTAACATGGCACATTTATTTCTATTTGGAATCAGGATATTATTATAACAGTAACAGTTATTCTGTTGTTATTCCGAAACACTTCTACAGTTAAATCTTTTTAGAAAGTATATCAACATTCAATGAACTGTTTCGAAAATGATCATTGGTCTAGGTCTGCTCTTTCTGACACAGATTCTAGGTTATTTTACAACACTGGCTCAATTAAGCAAATTAAATGATTTGAAATGCAAAAAAAAAAAAAAAAAAAAAAAAAAAAAAAAAAAAAAAAAAAAAAAAAAAAATGAGATAGAAAGTATTAGAAAAGTAGAAAATTAAATATGTTCTAACATTACATAATAACATTTTACGAGTAGACACTTCTCGATTAGATAAAAGTTCCCTTCAAGTGGCCCCTTCAAGGCAGAGACCAATGACCCCATAATCACTTAGTTAAGATAAGCCTTTGATGCGCGCTATGCCTCCTGGACTGTTTATTAGGGGTAATTAGACCAGGTCACCCCAGGTATAGAAGCAGAATAATGTGTCTTTAAGGGGCTGTTTTTTACTCAATCCGTGTAGTTAAACACGAATGGTCCATTCGTTACTGCGACAGTGGGAAATCGTGGACTCTATGCCATTTTAATGGTTACAATTTGTGTTCTCTGCAAGAACCTAATTATTCCCACGAGGGATGGACGACGCGATAATTATGGTTTGTTTTATCATTTCTCATCGCGGTACCAAATCCGCGTCATGGAAAACTTGCTTTTGAATACGTCAAAGCTAATACTTATGATGTCTGCGACTACACAACTGATCAGCGGTTTGGTTTTTCATGGCACGATGTTTTTCATTTCTAAATCTGAAATTTTTTGGCCCCAAGCACCACGGTCTCCAATGTCGAAGACCGACCATTACGAAAACACGCCAAAGTTATACACACATTTTTCTAAGTTGTATTAAATCTGAAAAATTTCAACTGTAAAATTTTGTTATTTTCTTTTTCGTTTTCAACAAAAAATATATATTGTGGGTACACGCCCAACGGGCACTCCTACAATTTTGTTTTAGACTTAAAATGAGACAAATATGTATACCCCTTTGCAAACAAGTTTTATAATATGAAGCGGGGTGTACGGGATATGCATTACACGTTCATGCTATGCTGATGCTTTCATCGAGTCAAGTCTGAGAATACTAACAATGATTTTTAACGAAACGCTGGTCCGCTGATTGAATGTTGCGTGACGCGGTAGGTCTGCGATCGGAATTGCGTGAATCTTCCAAAGGGCAAAAGATTATAACAATATATGAGCTGCGACACGACGAAACCATCAATGTGGTTTCCGATCAGGTCCGACAAAAACCGGCCTATGCAGTCACAGAAGACAGTTAGAGGCGGGAAATTTCGGATTTAGAAAGCAAAAGAATTGTACTATCCCTGTAGCGAAAACAATGGCGCTAATCAGCTTCGCAGGAACTGCGAAGCTGATCTGCGCCATTGTTTTCGAATATACAAAATGTTCGTTTTCTCATGATACGTTTCATATTTTATATTACAATATTCTTCTTAGTGCGACGTATTCATCAAGTCACGAGTATGCCATTGAATGTAACTAATCAAAACGTCACCCAGTTGGTCACTTGTTTACGTGACAATACTAAATCATTGAGTAGACGTGACAAATGTTCACGCATTTTCAGGAAGATACTTATTTATATAGAAATCATTATAAGAAAATTATTGTGATATAACTGCGAAGCAAATGTGGTTTCGTTATAAAGTTAAAGAAGTCCATCAAAATCCATAACTGCATTTTGATGGTGACACTACTCTAAAACCTGAGGACCAATGACCCTGATAACGCTCACCTAAGATTTAATCTTTTTTGCATTTGGTTAAGGCCATTTTGGCCAAAGTCAAAGATAATATTGTTTGTAAATACTCACATAACTTTCTTAACTCAGTAAATTGGCTGTGCCTATTAGTTTTCAGGTCACGGGCTAAGAATTTCGGGGCAGTCTATCGCCTTTTTCTTTAGCTTCAAAATGCTAAGTTCAGGTCGAGTTATCGACCTGTCAAATTTGTTTGGGCTACAAGAGCAAGTATAATGCTATTTCTGTCATAGCAGACTTACGTCACAAATTTACTTTTATAAATATAAATGACTCGCCTGTTCATGTTGGTCAAATATAGAATACATTCATTTCATTCGTTTCTTTAAGGTAAATCTGGGATGCGAGTCGACTACGATAAAATAAATAAATAAAAAGAAATGTACAAACGGTTTCATATACGTGTACCATGACAGTTAGAATGACATATTGATGTTTGTTGAATTTCATATGACAGAAGAAAATGCATATTTCATCAACAGAAGACGAAAAAAGAATGGAAAATGAATCGAAACCGCTTGCTTTTCTTGCTTTTCTTTATGATTTGAAAAGAAAAAAAAAATTATTTATCAAAAAGATGTTGTAACTTCTACATCTTTAAAGCACCCAATATAGTTTTCAAAAACAATAGTTTACTTAAACAATAAACTGATTAGCAGCCAGAAAAAGTTCCATTGCGACTGCAAACTACTCCAAAATTGACGGGGCTTGCACAATAAGCAAATTGTTACAATCAACCTTAAATATGAAATCGGTGTTCGTTTGAATGGAAAGTCTAAGGGAAGTCAATGTTTCAACATGTCGCATTAACAAGGAATCCAGTTCTCATTCTTTAAGTTCATAGAGGATATTTACTTTTTTGAGGTGAATACCAATTCTTGCATAGAAATCTATGCGCATAGCTGTTTGAAGCAGTTTTCGATTGGTCGAAAGCCGTGTTCAAACAGCAAAACCCATGTTCAAATCATGAAATTCACGTGCCGTTTGAACATGGGTTTTGGCCGACGTCATTGGTCAATGCGACGTGACGTCATGTTTCGTTCTAAACAAAATGGCCGACGTTGAAGAAGCTCCGCGGTTTTCGGTGAGTTTTTACGTTGTTAATGCTATTTTCAAGAGATTTTAAGTGGATTAGAGTAAAAATGCAAGAATAGCGATCAACCATGGTTTGTTTCAGTGTTCAAACATTCGCTGGATCACTCGGAAGGGGTTTGAACACGCGGCCTGCGGCCTTGTGTTCAAACCCCTTCCTCGTGATCCATCGAATGTTTGAACACTGAAAACCATGGTTGATCCCTATAATATATTTCATCGAGTGAGTTGAAAACATCAAAATTTAGATGTTTTCAAGTCACGAGATGAAATATATTTGGTATTTACCGATAAAAAGTAAATTTTCTTTTTATTTTATACAATACACGGGCATTTTCCTGATCTTTGCCTACTTGTACTTTTTTCCTATTCACAAAGCAGGCGGTGAAAATGCAAAAACCAAATATTTTTGAAAACACAAATAATTTTGGTACCACATTATTTCTAACATTCTAACTAAGAAAATGAATATCCACACTTTATGATTTCGTTCGTAAATAACGGAGTTATAGGCATTTGAATTTCTGAAGTGAGGCACATTTAATGACGTCAAGTGAATGGAAACGTCAGAAGTAATCCAAACTCTACAGTGAAAATATCGGCTGATATCAATCACTAGTGAAAATATCAATATCAATTCTGCAGTGAAAATATCACTTTTATCCATTTTTGATATACATTAATTTCACTGCTAAGTATAAAATAAAGGCGATTATCTACTTCTGCCAACAGTCGCCATGGCTTATCATTACGAAAACACACCCATGCAATATACAGAGATTTTTTAAAGTTGTCAAGAATAAAAATTTTCAATAAAAAAATTCTGATATTTTTCTTATTTTTGCTCAAAACATAGATTGTGGGTACACATTAGGCGAGGCGGTTCTAACGAGTACCCACAATCTATGTTTTGGAGCAAAAATAAGAAGAAATAGGTATACCACTGCAAACCCCAGTTTTATTATATAAAAGTGGGGTTTAGGGGGTATTCATTGCACGGGCATGTTTTCCTGATGTGTAAGAATTTACCAGTTCTGTAAATATGATTGTTATGATAGTATCAATTTGCATCATGCTTAACCCATATCTGACGAATGGATTTGCCCATCATTATCATTTGGGTCAGTCCACTTTCATTTTTAGGTGCATCAGGAGTGATTTTTTAATTTTATTCAATTTTTCGATAAAAACTCTCTAAGCATACAGAATAGCCCCAAATGGGACGCCGCGTTCTGCGGCGTCACATCTGGGGCTATTCTGTTTGCCTATGTCCCATAAAAGGGACGCCAGGCTTATATAAGTTAATTGGTATTTTTTGTGATTTATGCAGTATATACAGAAACATGCTATATAAACACTCACTTAATAACATTAAAAAGCTTCCTGATCTACATAGTCCGGCAGAGAAACAGCATATTTTTGGTGGACCTGGATTTGCGGTGTATAGAAAATGTTTTGACTGATTATGACAGCCAACACCTTCAGAAACAAGAATCCACTTGATGCCACCTTGTCACCCTTGGGCAACTCCCATAATTCAAGATGGCGTCCAAGAGGGTTACGATCTATTAAAACCTTACAGATCTAAGCAATTATAGTACAAAATCATGCGTTTTCTGATCAGATAAAGTCCATGAATGTTACATATGTATCAAATTGTGGAATAGTTGCACTCTAACGAGTATAATGTAATTGTTAAATAATAATGGCATCCAAGACGGCTACCAAAATTAAAGAAAAGTTACATTTTCAACCGAATTTCATAATTTTACATTCTTTCTTACTTTATAAATGTTGTAGAAGAAAAGGATGCAACAAATGAACCCAGTGGATTCCACCTTGTCACCTTTGGGTAATTAAAATAATTCAATATGACATCCAAGACGGCTGTCATCTGTAACAATCATACAGTACCTGGCCCTTATAGTGCAATATAGTGCATTATATCAGATATACTCCACTAATGTCATATATGCATTGTTTCCTGAAAAAGTTGCACCCTATGGGTAATAATAATAATGATGATAATAATAATAATAATTATAATAATAATAGTAATAATAATAATAATTGTAATGGCATCCAAGATGGCTGCCAAAATTTAAAAAGTTGAATTTTCAACCATATTTCATTATTTTATATTGTCTCTAACTTTTTAAGTGGTGTAGAAGAAGAATGTGCAACAAATGAACCCAGCGGATTCAACTTTGTTATCCTTTGGCAACTCACGTTATTCAATATAGGACCAAGAAGGTTGTCACCTGTTACAACAACACAGTACTTAGCCCTTATAGTGCTTACTCTTGTGGTTTCTGATCAGATTTAATTGACAAATGGTGCATACCCTCTTACAGCAGTCAGCTGTCTCCATTCTCAGAAGTATTTGACTTATCTCGTGCTCTACACTTCTCTGCAAGATTGTTTTGATCAATTGCTCAAATATCATAAAACCGCAAGCGGTTTTGTTTACATGCAACTACATGATAGTTAAAAGAGTAATTTTAAAAGAAGCAGAGCGGCTGTAATACTACCTGTCTTATAAGTTGGTTTAAACCGGAGCTAATTTAACTGCAAGAGTTGTTGAGATAAAATGAAAATCAGTGGGATTTCGAGTACCTAAAATCGGTGGAGAAAGTTCACAGTGTGCTTGGGTATCATGTGATTGCAAAATTGTCTTATCCAAACCGGAGAAGCACGGGATCAAACCTGTTTATAAAATGGCCTGTTTCTGCCTCCAGACAAAGCTTATCATTGAAATAAACACCTTAGATTGTCTAAGCATGTTCTGGAAAAGCGTAAAAAATCATCAGCAGACAATTCGAAACATCTGAAGCAACAACATTACGATTATTTCTGATATTATAGCTGCTACTTCTTTATTATCATTGTTTGTTTGTTTTAAGACCATCGGTTACATATATGTTATCTGTCATATGGGGTCATTATTTGCTGTGTGTTGTTCTTACTTCAACAGAATAGCATTTCTCTTTTTGGTTAATTAAGTGCTAATTACGGAACAGTGTTTCTTTGCACAGATTGACAGATGATAGTGTGCTGAAACCACTACTGAACTGACAAAGGCTGAACCATTGAGAGTTAAAACCATACGAAACTGTAGAAAAACATAGACTGAAGCCTTATATATGATGTTTCTGCCTTCAGACAAAGCTTATTACTGAAATAAACACCTTAGATTGTCTAGTAAGTATGTTCTGGAAAAGCGTAAAAGTTCATCAGCAGACAATTCAAAACATCTAAAGCAACAACATCACGATTATTTCTGACATTACAGCTGCTACTTCTTTATAATCATTTTAAGACCATTGGTTACATATATGTTATCTGTCATATAGGGTCACTATTTTACTTCAGCAGAATAGCATTTCTATTTTTGGTTTATTAAATGCTAATTAAGGAATAGTGTTTCTTCACATAGATTGACAGATGATAGTGTGCTGAAATCACTACGGAACTGACAAAGGCTGAACCAAAAAGAGTTCAAACCATAATAAACTGTAGAAAAATATAGACTGAAGCCTTTTATATTATAAACATTATATACCATGCCCTTTACCCAAAGACTGAAGCTGACCATCACATTTCAATTTATAACCAAATATATACATCACATACGCGGGTTGAACAACTTCTGAAAAGTCAGATACCACAGACTACACCAGTTTATTTTTTTAAAACGAGAAAGCTTCAATCTACCACCTTTATACATGACTTTCCACTGTCTGTATGTCTAGTGGTGAATTTGTTAACATTACAAACGACCACATTCATACAGACATGTGGTGCTTGGTATGTTGGAAAAGTCATCGTCAGTCTTTGCCTTTAGATTACAATATATGTTATTATTGTATATTCTACTACAGTTTCTTATCAATGATTTGAACTCTCTGTGGCCCATCACTATACAAGCATTCATCAATATTTGAAAAGTATCAAAGTCCCATGTGATGATGTTAAGCACTTACGAAACCTGAAAAAAGAGAGATATCATTTGAGTTACGAAAATTCAACACACAGCTCATGACAGCTCATGATCCCGTCTGACATATGACATTAATAGAAATATGCAATTATGATATAGAAAATTAAAGTAGGCAACGAACATTAAGAAGTAGTGGTTGCAATACCAGAAGGAATTGAGACTTTTGATATTATATCCAATACCATTTTATTTCACACTTAAATAATACATGTACTATTGGCCTGCAACTCCATTGAAGCACTCCTAGATGGATTTCTGACATACCAAGTTTATGATTAGAAAACACCTTTTTGCATTATACAGAATTTTATATTTTTATTATTACATATAGTTATATACGGTACGTAAAATGTGCCAAACCGCAACCCTCTTGGATGCGATGTTAAATTTTCATAGTAAACCAAGGGTAACAAGGTGGCATCACGTAGATTCATTATGTTGCATGCAACTTTGACCCCACTTGTAATGATATGAAAAAAAAAGGTACAAGTAGGCAACCATCAGGAAAAGGCGCAATCAGAATAGTGTAAATATGTTTGACATGTTTTTAATTTTGGTGACCATCGTGGATGCCATTTTTATTTATTACTGATAAAATACCCATGGGGCCCATGGGCGTGCAATTTCATCACAATATGATACATAGATAAAAGTGTCTTTCTGATCACAGCATCTTACACTTCACTGGAAGACTGCGATATGTTTGTCTTCGAGATCAAGAAAATCCTTTTACACGCATTTGTATTTTACCAATACACATATCATATAAAACGGCATTCTTGATCCCTGTCGTTTTTACTTGTTCCATACCACTGCATGTATAATTTATAGTGGTAAGAGGGTACCAGTTTAGTTTACCCCGTCATTTTGGTCCAACCTGTCATTGTCGTTACGGACATCGTCACTGGCGTTAAGGTTTCCTTCAAAAGTGTTAATATACACAACAACTGTATTGTATTGTCTTAAGAGATGATGCCCTTCTTGGATGCAATTTTAAGTATGAGAGTTAATTAAGGATGACATCTATTAGATTAGTGAGCTGTATATCATGTTTCTACATTACTGATAAATAAAAAGTATGTAAAAATGGGAAATTTTGATCGAAAATTCCATTTTTATTTATTTTTCTATTTTTATTATTTAGTTTTGGCAGCCATCTTGGATGCCATTTTTATTTCACAATGACATAAATCCCATATGGGTGCCATGTTTGCACAAAATGATACATATATGACATTTCTGGACTGTATCTGATCAGAAAACACAAGATTTTGGACTTTAAGTGTTTAGTACTGTATGGTTATAATAGATGGCAGCCATCTTGGATTCCATATTGAGTTAATTTAAATTGCCAAAGGGTGACAAGTTGTTGTCAGCTGGGTTCATTTGTTGCATATTCCTCTTCTACACCACTTACAATGTTTAAGGTTGTGAAAAACTATGAAATCCGTTTGAAAATTCCAACTTTTTTCATTTAAGCGGCCATCTTGGATGCCATTTTTGTTTCACACTCACAAAATACAAAAGCACGTACATGTTTTTGATAATGTGATACATCTGTAACATTTATGGATAAAATTTGATCAGAAAAGCTTGAATTTTGCACTATACAGACCTTAGACTTTAAAGTTTTAACAGATGAGAACCCTCTTGGACGCCATCTTGAATTATGGGAGTTGTCCAAGGGTGACAAGGTGGCATCAAGTGGATTCTTGTTCCTGAAGGTGTTGGCTATCATAATCAGTCAAAACATTTTCTATATACCACAAATCCAGGTCCACCCCAGAATCTGCCAGACTAACAACATACTAAATTGTGATTAAAATGCATGCTCATCTGCATGACATTATTATAGCATATTGTCACGAATCAGCAATCAGCACATATTTTCTGATCTATATAACTTTATTAAGTAAGAAGTACCTTACAATGGAGCGCCTATTGTTATTGCTATGTCTTGTTGCTTTCACAGTGGTGTTTGCTGTCCATTCCAGTGCTCTGCCTTTGGACAGGGGTGTGGACTCTAGACTGAATGACCTTCCCCTACAGCTACGACCGAATCTAAGGAGGAAACGGAATGTGGCTACTGTTTTGGGTAAGCGACTGAGCTTTTTGTACATGTTCATTTTGCAAAAAATTTTGTAAAGTGGGTGTTTCAAATTCAGTGAAAATGTTGAGAGAAAAAACAAAATCGCGATTCTGTGCTTTTAGTTTGGGAACCAAGGAGAGATTTTAGCTAACCCTTGCACCCGAAAATAATACGGCTGAATTTTATATGGTTGAAAAGGTAATTACATGGGTATCTGAAACCACTGTATAGAAATCACGATCGACTTGCATAACAACACAGCCGGTGTTTTTGTATGGTAGCCCATTAAGTACTTGTGAAAAATAAGATTTGTAAACTATCAAATAACTTCTACCAGAATTAAGTAAATTGGGTAAAATTCGGCAGATATAATGACTAACATCTGTATCAGCATTCATATCAAGTATGGTTCTTTGCATGCAGTGGTTGTCGTTTTATAGACTTTTGACTGAGCGAGCCCCGAATTTGCCATTTTACCTTTACAATTATTTGCCTCTGAGTCCATTTAAAATGCATTTATTGCTCAAAAGCGCATTTTATATTTATTTCTAAATATGTTTAAGTCAGTAATAGCGAAACGAATTCAGATTGATACGTCTTTGGTGTTTTCCCACAAAAATGTTCAAAAAGACACTTTTTAACATAATATTTGTGTCGTCCAAATTTGATGAGTTTGAACACCGTGCATCGCCAGAATGGCGTTTGTGAGTATTATATAAAATAATCACGTTCCTTTTTTAACAAACCTGTGACATGAATAGAGTGTAAAGTTGTGGAAAAATATCGTTTGTGTATTACACTTTTTATTTTTTGCCGTTACTTTACATGAAAAGTCAGAAAGAAGATAAATTCAGTAAATTGTATCAAACTCTAAAACATCCTGCTTTGTTTTTGCCTCTATATATACTCAGAGGAAAAAGTTAAACCAGTGCGACCCCGCCCATTAGGGCTAAAGAAAAAAAAATGACCTGTTTGTGCCTCCAGGCAAAGCTTAGTATACTAATGACTGATCATCTGATTACTGGTTAACCGCTCTGGCCTGAGCCTGCCCAGGAAACGTGGTTCAAGTCAATCCATCCATACTTATAAGCCTTTTGTGGCTTAGTTGAAACCAAACGCTTGTTGGATGTAATGACATTCTCACTTTCGGTAAAAGTCCCCCCCAAAAAAAGGCAACGTCCCAACATGACCTTAGCTGTTGACTTGGACGTAAAGCATCAATTCAAACAAACATACAGCACATCCTGCTTTATTTTTTCTCTATATACACATATAAGTCATATCAACCTCAAGTGGCGTGACTGCAGTCGATATAATTTATCATATGGTTCTGAAGAAAATTTTAAACGTTTATCTTGACATGACGTCTTTCTCGGTTACGTGACCTGGACCATGTATACAATTTCTGGTTCTCCTTGTCTAAGAATTTCGGCTTTGATTGACGAAACAGTTTAAGGGATTGGCCAAGCGCTTTCAGGGGAAATGATGTTTGAATATCATGGTAATATACATGCATATTGTACCGGGGTGGGGGCAAATGAGCCTCTGGAGTCAAATTTTATGTTCAGAATCATTGATATTCAGTCCTACTGCCCATTTCCTTCAAGATTTTCCCTTCAAATGGCATTTTAACAGTTTTCCCAATTTCAATGCATATGCGACCTAAGTTGACCTTGCCGTAAAATAGGTCAAGGTTATCACAGGGTCATGATTTATATATACATTGTAGTACTTGAGTCATCAATGCTTCATGTCAAATTTCTTTGAAATCGGCTCACCGGTTCCGGAGAGGATTTTGAAGGGTTCTTTTTTGTTTTATGTCTTGGTGTTTAAAATGTTGTGTGCTGTTGGCGCCTTATGTATGTTTTCATATTTTAGTTAAGTTTAGGTAATTGAGTGGCCACCTATTGGGAAAATAGCTGCTCATTCGGCTTACAATATGTTTTCATGGTTTAAGTACATGATTGTTAATTTAGTTTTTCCCCCACCTCGGTTTTTGGAGTGGGAATCTTTTTTCTGATCGTGCCTTTTCCTGATCTTTGCCTACTTGGACCCTTTTTAACCATACAGTATATGGACATAGCGGCCATCTTGGTCATGTGACCTGGATTATTTATATACAAAATGGTACCCCTTCCTATAAATGCTTTATATAAAATTTGACGAGTTCATTGACGAGTTAGACTTTTTACCACGAGGACCGAACAATTAACTAAATGTTGTGAACCACTGCAGAAGCTGAGGGTGAGGTTTGGATCCTGTAAAACTAGTTTAAGCCCGCTAGTTGATCGTTCCAAGGCGACACTTCTGTGGTGCTTCTTATTGTTCTATGCCTTGGGTTTGAATCTTTGTGCTTTTAGCACGTTACGTACGTTGTCATATTTTAGTGAAGTTTGAGTAACTGAGTGGCCGCCATTTTGGAAAAAAAGCTGTTCACTCGGCTTACGATGTTTTCTTAGTATGAGTACCTGATTGTTAATTTTGTTTTTTCCCATCTCGGTTTTCTGGAGTTGGAATCTCTTTCTGATTGGTCCATTTCCTGATCATTGCCTACTATAAGCTTTCATATAAAATTTGGCTTTGATTGATCAAGTGGTTTCGGAGAGAACTTTGTAAATGTGGACAGACGCACGGACGGACGCCGGCTTGAGTACTATCCTATAAGCTCCCCATAAGCCTTCGGCTCTGGTGAGCTAAAATGATGGACGACGTCGGACGGACGACTGACGGGTGATCGAATGTTGGATATATGCCTTGTCTATCAGCTCAACGTGTGAGCTATTAACAAAAACGTGAAAATACCTTGAAATAGTATGGATGACAAACGGCTGCCCATACCTTTAAATGCATTTTTAGTTCTCACAAAGTTCTGAGATGATAAGAGCCTTGTATTAGGTTCAAAATTAGTGTACACTATTACGCGTTCTCACACAGCGAGTGTTCAGGAAATATAATTATTATAGACACACAACGGCGTTCCATACAAAATGCACTGTTTTATTGAAATGCAATTCGCAGCGTATTTCTATACAGTGGTTCCATATCAAGCACTGTTCAGGCTACCAATAAACAAAAATTCAGCCATATCAAATTTGGGTGCAATTTTTTCGTCATTTTTCAAGATACGCGATTTCGGTTCCCCAACTATTTACTAACACAATAGTCAATCCAAAGACTGACAATAATCTACGAAGCATCGCGTGGACCAACACGGGTTTAGAAAGTCTTTTACATTCAACCTTCCGTGCGTATTCATATGGTTAAGTTCTGAGAACTGGATAACCACATTCGTTGGTTCTCTCTTATATGCACACTAACCTATATATTTATACTGAATTCCACAGCCAACGCAACTCGTCATTAAAATGTTTGTGGTTTCAGTCGATTCATCCGAAATTCCGCATATGTGTCGCCCAGCCATTTTCAAAAAGGACCTGTAAAATTCAGCCGTCTGTCTTTTTTCGTTGGTCCACAATTGCGTAAAAACTGGCGAAGGGGTCATTTTGAAAAATGAAGGAAATCAGCGATTTTGACGAATTGCTTGCTAAACTGTGCAAACCGCCCGATTCTAAAGCAGCGAAACATAGTGAAAACGAATTTCCCATAGCTACAATGGACTTAATTCAGTAAGGCTAGGTTGCCAACTCAAAATAAAGCATATGGTTGACAGCTGCAGTGACGTCGATCACGTCACCAAGTGACGTTGAACGCCTAAAACAAGCAATTTTCGGGTACTAAAAATCAATGCCAATTTCTGGCGTTGTATAGCAGCAGGTATAAACATTGCAGTTGCCACCCAGCGGGCACATGACGTCATAATGACGTCATATCAACGTCGATCTGACGTCATTATGACGTCATGTGCCTGCCGGGCGCATACACTCATCGGACGACCTTCCGAGTTAATTGTTTTGAAAAATTTCGAGCCCTCGCGCGCGGGGCACCGAAAATGCCTTTTTGTACCTTGGGGCGTGTTCCCGCGCATGTGCACTAAAAATTCAGATTTGATAACGCACAAAGATTTTCGAGTCATTTTAATGATGATTGGACACAAACGTTTTCACATAATTGTCTAATAAAAAGATGAGAGGAAAACATAGAGTTGCGTTGGCTGTGGAACTCAGTATATATATTTCATTCAAACAATATGGACAAGTTCTATGATGTGTGAAAATACAAGAAAAAGTTTGAATCGATGAATAGGGATTTTGCACATTAATTTAACAAAGTCTGCTTTTCCGTCTCTTCAAGTTAGGGAGTAGGGTTGTTAAATGATTTGTTAAATCTTGAAGTACGCTGCATGTCCCAAAGTTTTGTACAGATACTACATGACTGTACGTTTCACATAAATAAATGTATTTGGTGCTCATATATGAAAGAAGTAAACATGAATTGAACTTTCAAATGTTAATCTATGTTGTTTAGCGGTCTCATTCAGATGCCTGTAGCTTGAAACAAAAGCGCACTTAGTCTAAGACTTTTTTTTTTCTTTTCTTTTCTTTTTTTTTTTTTTTTTTTTTTTTTTTTTATTTTTTATTTGTTGTATAGTTTGAAAGCAAAAAGGGCTGTTACTAAAAAAGTTTGAATATTGTTTCATTGGCAGTGAAAATCCATAGTCGTTTTTGAAATTCTGAAATAATGTAATGTAAGTTGATAGAAAAGACCGAGGCAAGCCCAAGAAGAAGTCCACAAGATTATGTTTTCACATTTCACAATGTAATGTTTATGTATACTCCTCAAAAAATCTAAGGGCCACTGTAATATTTTTCATATAGTCTTGTGTAAAGCACCCAATACTTAACCAAAATTTAATGGCACTACCCAAGGTCACAGAATGCCTGTTTCATTTGATTTGTTGCAGATAATGCTTCGAAGTAACTGACTAAAAGAAGTTTGAAAAAGCATATGTCCTCCCAAAGTCCATGGAACAGTTTTTGCATTTTTTCAAAAATCCTGAAATTATGGCATTTTTCTGAAAGTCCACAGATTCACGTCAATTCAACGTAAGTTTGATTTTTCCATAAAAGTCACTTTTAAAGGCATTGCAGCAAATATTGTTACTGAGAAATTCACACTTGTGTGTAAATGTCACGTTTTAGCTGATTTTAAAAAAAAAATGCCAATTTTTAGAAAAAAAAGTCAGATTTGCCAAAAATTCCATACAGGTTTTGGCAGTGTGTTTTCTGTTTCAAATTCTTACATTCATAACCTTCCAGGCAATATAAAAATAATGTAGATTCCAATTTAATTTGAGCTGAACTTGAGGTACCTGAAACTACAATATATGGGAAATAATACATTGGCCCTCAGAATTTTTTGAGGAGTATATTTTACATGTGATGTTGAAAAGCTACTGCAATATACTTAATTGTATTTGATGTTTATTATTCTGTATTTACTTAGAAGACTTAGAATTACGTGGAGTGTTTTAAAATGTAAACAAATTTAGACAAAGCCTCTGCATTTTCTATACCGCAGGTTTGAAACTTTAGATCTTAATTTAACAATGGTGCAAATGTTTGTTACAATAACATCAGGAAAACATGTCCGTGTAATGCATACCCCCTTAAACCCCACGTTTATATAGCAAAACTGGGGTGTGCAGGGGTATACCTATTTTTCTTATTTTTTCTCCAAAACATAGATTGTGGGTACTCGTTAGAACCGCCTCGGCGAGGCGGTTCTAGCGTGTATCCACAATCTATGTTTTGAGCAAAAATATGAAAAATATCTTTTTTTTTTCCAGTGAAAATTTTCATTTTTACGACCAAATTTTTTCTGTATATTGCATGGGCGTGTTTTCGTAATGGTAGTAATGAGAGGTCTCCTATTACATGCGTTACGACAAAATGTCTATCCAGCACATTGTGAAACAAAAAGCTACAAAACTAATATATTTTTGTATAAAAATGGCATTTTTTGATAGATCATGGGTACGTACAAGAACAGCCTCATCGAAGCGGTTCTAACAAGTAGGCTTTACCACGATCTCTGTGTCGAAGCAAATAAATAGATATTATACCCCAAAGTCACCAAATTTACGTTATAAGTTTTAAGTAAGGGCCGGGGTAAGGGTTGGCCATACCGCGGTTTCGGCTACTCAAGCCTCATCAGTGAGCCTTTAAAATTGGCAACATGGAACGAAAGAGAATTAATTCAAATTTGCAATTTTCAAGAGGATAGTCAATACAAAAGGTCCGTAGGCAATGATTAGGAAAAGGCGCAATCAGAAAGAAATATATTAAACGTTGGTTAGAAAATGAATCTTAACCCACACTGGTCAATCTATACGTTGCATTGCCGGGGTCTACGCGGACTTGCCGGGGGGGATTGATACGCTGATTTGTGGAATAAAATGGCGGCCAACAATAACCAAGCTGCAGAAGTGGTATGTATTATCCTGCTTTTCTTCAGTTATAGTTTATCTCGTATGCCAAAGGGACTATAGAATTGTATCGGAAAGACGTGCGTGGCATGCACTTGGTTATTTATCTAAGCATTTACGAATACATTCGAGTACCGATACGGTGGGTAGGACGATTTTGAAGATTTTTTTTTGTAAATTTACGACTTTCAAATGATATATACTGAGAGGAATTAGAAACTTAAGTTTTCAACATTACTTATTGTTCATTTATTTTATATCAATTTTAAATATAATCAGTTGGTTTATTCTGATTGTGACAGTGTGTAATTTTTGATTTACATTTTGTTTTTTAAATATTCCATTATGTCAAAGGGAATAGAGTTACGTCATTCAGACGTTTTAACCCCAATTTGCATGCAAGGCCAAGATGAGAGCCGGTTTCGCTGATGTAAGATACTGAGCATAAGCGTCTGTAATCAAAGTTGTTTGAATACCCTCAATATATTGAAAATTTGAGATTTTATCCTGAAAAACGTAACATTTAGTTTTTAACGTCAAACATGAAAGTGCATTTTCGACGTTTTCTTACGTTTGGAAAAGGTTTTCATGATAAATGCTTAAAGTTCATGTTTATGGTAACTCAAAAGAAGCATTTGTCTTATCGACATTGAGACTCTAATTCTGTTTCCGGTGTTTTAACTGTTTACCTTTTTTTGTGAAAGCGTAACGTAAACGTCGGGAAATGTGGTCCCAATTTTTGCATACAGACATTTCATTAGATAATTAACGACATACACATTAATTAAATGAGTATTTGAATTCTTTTCTTTTCATCGGAAAGAAAGAATCGACTTTATTTAAAACGTCAGCGTGACGTCACGCACAGCTGAGTGGACCTTAACGTTTATGAAAAACTTATTAAAGTACAAAAATCGATACCGTTTCACCACTGTTAAAATCAAATCCAAGAATAATTCTGCAAAAACGTAAAACAAGCAAAGCTTATGGGCTACGTTAATGACGTCAGTTTAAAAACGCCGGATGAATCTTTAGTGTAATTTTTCGACGCATGAGGCTATCTGTTTTCATTCTAGTGCAGTGGACTGAGACAATCGTACATTTCTATGGTTATTTGATGCATCATACACAAAACGCTTAGATTCCATGAATAAACCTGAACACTCTGATTTTGAACATTGCATAAAAAAACTGACCGAATACAGTCTCCTTAGCGAATTTCTTCATTTTCGACGCACCAATTTTGCAGCAGACACACTACTCTATAGGAAATTTATAGCAAGAAACAAAACGTTTTTATTGGTTAAACGCAGGAATTTCCTAAAGACAAAACTTAAGATTCTATTTCCTTTCAGTATAGTTTTCATCTGTTCTACTTTTCTTTCTGTTTATCCATGCACGTGTCATCATTTGGCCCCATCGCATCGGAAACAAGCAACAGTTGGGAAGAGATGTAATTTTTCTGAGAAATATCTCGAAAAATATCGTTGTACGCCGGAGCTAGCGGAACCATGTGCTACGCGGTTTGCCGGATACCTTTTTTAAGCACCTGGTAGACTGAAATACGTCCAAAAAGCATTATAATTATCAATACTTCTTTTTACAGCATGCCAGCCAACCATTTTCCTCTACTATATAAAGCGAATACAACTACTTTTTGACCATCAACACACCCTACGGCCTTCACAAACATGGACACATGCATTGTCATAGAACATTTCTTCGATTAAAAAATACTGTTAATGTCCTGATAATCTCTGAGATTTTTGTACGCCTGCATTTGCCATTATGAATAAAATATGGACAATGTTACATGCACTATGACTGACTTTCAGAGAGGTCAGTCAAATTTATTTGTAGATGTTCAGAGAAACGTCATAGTTTCGTGAGATTCAAACATAAATGTCCCGGTAATGAATACCCCTTAAGCCCCACTTTTATTGGGGTATACAGATACAAATTTCTTTTTCTAATTATTGTGGGACAACTGTTTGAACCGCCTTAGCGATAGGCGGTTTTGAACCGCCTTAGCGATAGGCGGTTTTGAACCGCCTTAGCGATAAGCGGTTCTCTGTTCAGTCTATGTTAGAGCAAAAATGAAAAATGTAATTAAAAAAAAAAAAATCATCAGGGCAGCGTTCCTTTTCAGTATTTTGGGAATGGGGGCGAGGCATTTTTAATTGGGAAAATTGGCAATAAAAACAAGGAATTGGAAAAGCTGAAAGCATGTTTAAAAGTAAAGAAGATACTGCGGTTAGGCATTGCAAACTGTACAAACTGTACTGTACCTTTCACAACTTTTGACAGTTTGGCATCTGTCAAAACCAAGAAAACTAAGAACTTCCATGTAGAATTTTCTCCATTTTCCAACTGAGAATTTTAAGTCACTATTTGGGAAAAAAAGATACTTTTGACATTGGGAACGGGGCCCTATTTCGGTCCCAAATTAAGCGTAAAAGGAACACAGCAGAGGTTTCTTATTTTTGCTTCCAAATATAGAATGTGAGTACTCGTTAGAACCGCCTAGCCTACAATGTATGTTTTAAGCAAATATAAGAAAAGTAGCAATCAAGCCACTGCATGAGAAAACCAACGCTTTTGCATATGTGAAAACAAAGTCGCAGATCAGCTTCGCGGTAACTGCGAAGCTCATCAGCGCCTTTGTTTTCGTTACACAGCTTATACAATCCCTCTACTTTCTAAATACGAAAATTCAAGCCTCAATCTATCTTCTGTCGCTGCACAGTACGGTTTGTGTCAGACCTGGTTGGAAACCCAAATTGTTGGTTTTGTCACGCGAAGGCTCAATTATTTTTTCAATACAGAGTTTTCATTTTTTACAGCTGAAAAATCCCTCTATTTTGCATGGGCGTGTTTTTGTAATGAATATCTCGTTAGAACCTATATCACAAAGGTACTCTGTTTCTATTTTGAATATGCCGCACTAGTAAGACACCGTCATCATCAAGTTATATGTAGTAGTTTCGGCGATAGTTGGCAACAATTAAACGCAGAGCATTCTTAATTTACGTGAGAACGAGTGTGGGCGAGGAGTGCGACATGCATGTTTTTTAGGCAGTGTTGATGGTCAAAAAGTAGTTCTATTCGCTTTAGATAGTAGAGGAAAATGGTTGGCTGGCATGCTGTAAAAAGAAGGATTGATAATTCTGATGTTTTTGGACGTATTTCAGCCTACCAGGTGCTTAACAAAGGTACCCGGCAAACCGCGTAACACATGGGTCCGCCAGCTCCGGCGTACAACGATATTTTTCGAGATATTTCTCAGAAAACTAACATCTCTTCCCAACTGTTGCTTGTTTCCGATGCTATGGGGCCAAATGATGACTCGTGCATGGATAAACAGATAGAAAAGTGGAACAGATGAGAACTATATCATTTGAAAGTCGTGAATTTACAAGAAATCTTCAAAATCGTCCTACCCACCGTATCGGTACTCGAATGTATTCATAAATGCTTAGATAAATCACCAAGTGCATGCCATGCACGTCTTTCAGATACAATTCTATAGTCCCTTTGGCATACGAGATGTTTTGGAATAAACTATAACTGAAGAAAAGCAGGATAATACGTACCACTTCCGCAGTTTGTTTATTGTTGGCCGCCATTTTATTCCACAAATCAGCGTATCAATCCCCGGCAAGTCCGCGTAGACCCCGGCAATGCAACGTATAGATTGACCAGTGTGTTAACCGATAATAAATTTCTCAGAATATCTTCGCTGATCTCAAAGGATCAAAAGGAAAATATATTCTGCACCATGATACACGGGGATACGTTTTAGGATCGCCACATAGCACAACACCATCTGCAGTAATAGGACTTAAAATTAAAACTGAGATCTTTTAAGAGCAGTGAACATATTAATGAGAAAATGGTGGCATACATTTTTGAATTAATTCTACCGGAGTTGATTGCGTGCCAGTTTTAAAGCCTTATAGTTGTTCTGCTTAGACAGAATTGCTTTACATTTCAGAGAATATCACTGGATGGGACATGCAGAAACTGAGGCCAATCGTCCAGCAAATAGTGTATTTGATGGATTCTGAGCCTACATATATGATGATCGAGAAATACTGCTATCGTCAAGCGGCTGTAATAAATATACCTAAATCAGCATGCCCGTTACTGTCACTTGCGTAAGTATATGGACTGTAAATACTAAACTGACAATGGAAACTTGAACATAGAAAACCTAATCATGCCATATAGGTCAACCACCCAGCGGGCACATGATCTTATTTTATACTATAATCCCGAGTCAGCGTCCGTCTATGCGTCAACACTTTCAAACAGAAATACCTCCTAGAATTGATGTTCTGACACACCTCGCCTATATAGCCAATGGTTAAAAAACGTGTTATATTGTGCAACAATTTCACTGGGCGAATAAGCGTGACGTTACTTTGCGGCTTTTGTGACGTCAGCTATCCCACAAAGCAGCGTTAGACGGTGAAACGTCGTTTTAGCACACAACAAACATAATCAATGTGTGTAAATACCAGCATTACAGTCAAATATTTGGCGGGATATCTGCTATGCAATGGCGGAAAGATGAACGATATCGACGGTTCCAGCAACATTTATTCCGTCTATTGTGTGTTAGAATCGAAATAGATCAGCTCAAGTGCGTGAATTGTTGAGTAATAATTCACTGTTTGTCGGTCAGTTGTAAGAAGATAAATCACTCGCGCTACGCGCTCGTGATTTGATCTTCTTTACAACTGACCTCCAAACAGTGAATTATTACTCAACAATTCACTGCTAGAGCTGATCTATTTCTTAAGTCGTACATGTAACATAATACAATAATTGGTGGCATGTGCTTTTATCTGCTGAGGGTTTTGAAGCAGATCACATCCCAACTCTCGTTGCCATTTATAGAGGATATTCAAGTTTTTGGAGTGAATATGAATTTTATTTCATTGTGTGAAGTGAAAAAAATTTAATATTTCATGAGTGCCGAAGGCACGAATGAAATATATAATTTTTCACTTCACGAGATGAAATAAAACTCATATTCACGACAAAAACTTGAATTTTCTTTTTATTATATTGCATGTAGTCATTGTAACGTTGCGCGCTAAAGCATGCGACGTCAAAATCTTAAATGACGTCATTACGTTACGTCATTACGTCGCTATTGTGTGTGAACGTTCATTGCGTCAACAATAGCATAGATTATAAAATTCAGTTTTGTATAAATTAGAAATGAAACGGTGGAATCGTAATTTGCGTATTCCAAAATCTTATATTTTCACATGTGAAAATATAACTTTTTTATATTTTCACATGTGAAAATATAACTTTTTCAAATATTGGTTATATTTAATACATATTTCTCTATATTTCATCACTTGCCATATAATAAAAACTAATATCTACCATCTGATATAAATAAAACTAAAATCACCAC
Organism: Rugalucina vietnamica; assembly: GCA_964017185.1. NCBI lineage: Eukaryota > Metazoa > Mollusca > Bivalvia > Lucinida > Lucinidae > Rugalucina > Rugalucina vietnamica. Next base: position 53,309,050 of record OZ024876.1, read on the forward strand.
TTTAACACCTACATCTTTGAATGTACCTGATTCATTCTTTTATGTACAATAAGATCTATGTGAGTTTGATTGACCACCACGAACCTCGTTGTTGGTAACCGTTGTGATTTGAGCAACTCTCCATAGACTTATAGTTCCCGGACGATCAAAGTAAACTTTCGTCACAGATTTACCGCTATAAATATGAATGACACGCCTGTTCCTATTGGTCAAATACATTCGTTTTATTCATATGTATAACGGTAAACATGTGACGTAAATCTACCCCAATCGTCTGGGAGCTATATAATAGGACATATGTTGTAAACGACAGACTATGGCAAACTTTTAAGCCAGGGTTTTGATGCTCGTTACCAAACAAATAATGACAAATAATGAGGATTTACATTGTGCTTTTGCAATCGTTTACATTTCTCCGTATCACTCGAAATATGCCCACAATGATCCGTATCTCGAACTGCAAAATGAGATGGACAAATACTTAACAAGATGTCAAAATATTATGCTTTTCGGTGATTTTAACTCCAGAATTGCCTCCATGGACGATTATATCATATGTGATAGCTTTCTAGCTGATATCCATGGAAATGAAAATTTGCTCACGGAAAACCAGACAATTCTGAGTTATTTTGACCAATTTAACTTGCCTCTTCAGAGGAAAACGTCCGATCACGCCACCAAATTTTACGGCAAGCAAATGACAGAATTTTGTAAATACAATAATATTTTCATCTTGAATGGAAGAATGGATAAAGATAGAGAAATACCTAAATTAACATGCAAAGATAGTAGCACAGTCGACTATTTTCTATCGACCGTGCAAAACTTTTCTTTAATACAAGACTTTGAAATCTTGAATTTCAATGCATTATTTTCAGACGCACACTGTCCAATTACATTATCGATTGGAGTTTATTCGTATAATACAGATACCTCCCAAATGCACAAACCGATACTGCAACCAAAATTAAAACTATGGGACGAGCGAAAAAGCAACGAATTCGTTGAAAATATACGCCAAACTGATGTCGACGAGATATTACTAAGTTTAAATGAAATTACACCTGATAAAATAAACAATGAGATTGTAAATGATGTCGTTCAAAACATTGAAATGTTGTTTATGTCAAATTCTAAAGAAACATTTGGAGTCAAAAAGTCTAAAACACCCGAAAACAAATTAAACAAACCGTGGGTTAATGCTGAGTGCAAATATGCTAGAAATATTTATCACAATACCAGAAAATTGTGTAATAGGTATAAAAACGAATACTACAAAAACAAGTTAAAAATTGTGAGCAAAGAATACAAAAATTTTATATCTAAAAGTGTTAAAATTTTTAAAAAATCCAAGATTGAAACATTGCGAAATTTAAAACACAGTAATACAAAGCAATTCTGGAAAATTATTGACTCGGTCGATAAAAAAGATAGCCGCAGCCCACCGGTCAATGATCTTTATGAATATTTTAAAGATTTAAATAGTAACAAAAATGATCAAGCTCCTGACCAGCCTGATAGGCAGACAGAAAATGAATTTGAAAACATGCAAGAACTAAACCAAGAAATAAACAAACCGTTTTCACCCACAGAAATAAGTGCTGTAATTAAAAAATTAAAGAATAATAAAAGTCCAGGTATAGACAATATTCTAAATGAACATATTAAAAGCACATGTCACCTATTTGTACCAGTATATACTCAATTATTCAACACAATATTTGATTCGGAACGAGTTCCCGAAAGTTGGGTGATTGGAGATATCTTACCCATTTTCAAAAATAAAGGAAGTATTAACTCTCCCGAAAATTATCGCCCCATTACCCTCCTTAGTTGTTTGGGCAAGTTGTTCACGTCAATACTAAACGACAGACTGTACAATGTCTTTGCCCAAACCAGGCGGGTTTTCGCAAGGGACTATCAACCATTGACAACCTTTTCGTACTCCGAAGCTTAATAGAAATATCAAAATCATATAAAAAATAAGCTATTTTGTGCCTTTATAGACTTTAAGCAAGCTTTTGATAATGTTTGGCGGGGTGGGCTATGGACAAAATTACGCGAATACAATATAAACGGAAAGTGCCTAAGATTAATCCAAAATATGTATGAAAATATTAAGTCCAGAATTTCAACTGCAGACGGTAGTTCAGCATTTTCCCGTGCTGCAAGGGGGTCAGACAAGGAGAAAACTTGTCGCCAATTTTATTTTCACATTATCTAAACGACCTTGAGAGATACTTTATGATAAAACAAACAGGTGGAATAACAGCAGAAGCAAATTCAGAACATATCTACTCATATATAAAATTGTTTATCCTTCTTTTCGCAGATGACACCGTCCTTTTTAGCAACAGCCACGCTGGGTTACAGAGCATGTTAAATATATTTGAAAACTACTGCGACGAATGGTAGCTGACCGTCAACATTTCTAAAACTAAAGTTCTTATATTCGCCTCTGGTAGACCTGCATTAGGTTACCATATTTTCTTTAAGGGAAACGAGATAGAAGTAGTGACAGAGTATAAGTATCTCGGCATTTTTCTTTCGAAAAGTGGCTCATACCTAAGTTGTAAAAAACATATCGCAGAACAGGCAAACAATGCAATGTTTTCGTTATTAACAAAAATTAGAGTTTTAAATTTATCAATCGAAATGCAAATAGACTTATATAGCAAGCTAATTAAACCAATCCTTCTTTATGGGTGCGAAATTTGGGGTATAGGAAACATCGACATAATCGAACGAGTGCAATTAAAATTCCTAAAAATGATACTCAACTTAAAAAAAAATCAACACCATATTATATGGTATACGGTGAAACAGGGGTTTTTCCGCTTAAGGTTGAAATTGACGCAAGAATTATTTCTTATTGGACAAAGCTCATTGACTTCAATACAAATAGGCTTTCAAACATGATTTATCATATTTTACAAACACTGTTTGACCAAAATAAGTGTAAGTGCAAATGGCTGAAACATGTGAAACTGCTCATTACAAACAACGGCTTCGGGAATATTTGGGAGAATACAAATGATTTTTCAAGAAAGTGGTTTAGATCAGCCTTTAAACAAAAGACTAGAGACGTATACTTGCAATCTTGGGAATCATTAGTTGTGTTATCCTCATGTGGTGTCAATTACAGAATTTTTAAAAACAAATTTGAACTTAATAAATACTTTATTTGGCCCCTTTGGGAATTCGAGTCTTTGATTTAGACTACACAGATGTAAATTCTTGAAATTGCAGCAAAATGTCTGGCTTTCGCTGCCAGTTTTATAAAGGGCCACTGATGAAGGTTCATTACCCGAAATTGTACAATATGGCCCATCTTCTAGCTTTGTATTTTACTGCTTCCAAAGGATCTAACAATTATTTTTTATTTGCTATTACTGCAGCTGGTGTTGTGCCGTGTGGCGGCCCTAAAAAGTCTCCCCGTACATCATCCATAGTGCAGAATATATTTTTCTTTTGATCCTTTGGGATCAGTGATTATATATGAAGTATTTCAAATTTTTATATATAAAGAATCATCTTCTTAACAGTAGTTTGATTATTTGGCCCCTTTGGGAATTCGAGTCTTTGATTTAGACTACACAGATGTAAATTCTTGAAATTGCAGCAAAATGTCTGGCTTTCGCTGCCAGTTTTATAAAGGGCCACTGATGAAGGTTCATTACCCGAAATTGTACAATATGGCCCATCTTCTAGCTTTGTATTTTACTGCTTCCAAAGGATCTAACAATTATTTTTTATTATTTATCCAACTGAACAACAAACAATGTCGGATATTGACTGCTTTTCGAACACGAAATCACAGATTGTCGGTTGAAATGGGACGTTGGAACAGCACGCCATTAAACGAGCGATTATGTCATTTTTGTCAAGATGAAGTCGGTGACGAATTTCATACATCACTAAAATGCAAATTTTTTTAAGAAGAGCGAACGAGACTGATAAAACCCTATTATAGAAATCACCCTAATACTATAAAAATGTTTGAACTAATGAACCACCCAAATAAAACAGTTATGAGAAATTTAACTTCTTTTATTGAAATCATCACAAAGTCTGTGAAATGATAAATTAATAAATAAAAACAGCATCATAGGCAAAATAATTATATCGCGGCAACGTATCTTTATCCATTCTAACGTAAATATGCAGTTTGCGGCGAGGCGGGACCATTCATTTGCTTGGAGGACCTACAAATCTACAAGGAGACGAAGAGTTACCAAGCCTCGTTGTCGATTTGTGTGCCGAGGTTTTTGGATCGATCCATGCTTCGTTATAAACTGCTTATTTAAACCTGTAAATGGTTCTTTGTTTTGAAAGAATACCAGCATATTGTATTGTTTTACATGTTGGTGTGTCTGAAATGGTGATAAAGGTGATACACATGTACTCGTGCCTGAAACTTTAACAGAAGCGAGCACGATTAGGATGACATGTAGGAAGTTACCATTATTTAAATGTTTAAAAGATAATTTATGTTTCTAAAGTATGATTCGTGCATAGGAGTCGCTTCGCGCGAGACTGTATTCTAGCTTGTGGAAACGAAGACGTGGATCGGAGGCACCACTGTGAAATCCGATCAGCGTCTTTATCCTCGTAAAGCCTAAGTTTTTAACCGCTCTTGAAAGTGATCATGCTTAAGAGTTCGAGGCCTGGCTTTCTCTCGCGTTTCGACTCCAAGAGTGGCGACCAACGAACATATGCAGATGTGTGTGTGTGTGTGTGTGTGTGTGTGTGTGTGTGTGTGTGTGTGTGTGTGTCTGTGTGTGTGTGTGTGTGTCTGTGTGTGTGTGTGGTATTTGTGGTATTTGTAACATAAAAAGTGCATGTAGTGTAATTCCATATGGAACTTACCATAAAAGTACATATCCAACACCATTAGATGTAAGAATATATTATCCAGAGAAAACACGCAACATTAGCAGCGACACGAGATATTCATTGGGAAAATATATCCATGAAAAGTATGCCCCCTCAAGCACTACGTTTTTATAGAATAACTGGGGTGTGTCTTTCTTGTTCGATCCAAGCACTGGTTGTGGGTGCGCGCTAGAGCCGCCTCACCGAGGCGGTTCTAGCGTGCGTCCATGGTCGGTGTTTTGAGCGAATATATTAAAACTATCAAAACATTTCCAATGTTATTTTCACTTTTTTTACAGCTAAAACAATCTCTGTATATTGCATGGGCATGTTTTCGTAATGTTAGCAGTCGCACGAGGGCGTGGCTACATAACACTGATGATGGCGCAATTTTTAATACTTGCACCAGCATCAGTGCGATGATTTTAGTAAGCCCCACATATTGTACGACCACCATACAACACGTTCATTGAATACAAATCTTTTAATTGAGTGTACTATGAATGAAAAAGTCAATGAAACTTTAGCCGCACGAGAAAAGCAAGCCTGTCATTCGGATGAGTGATCTTATTTTAGTTTTAGAATGCGGTCAGCGCAAGAAAAATACCGACTTGAAAGATAGCAGGTCGACGTCATGTTCTGTGCTATGCAAACCGCATGTGCAGTAAAAATATGTGCACAAATGACATATACATGTATACATTTTTTTTTTCAATGTCAAGTGAAGTATAAACATTAATTATGTAAGGGATGTAATCATGCAAAATTTAACGTAACTGTGATCGTATAGTTTGTTCCCTTGTATTGAGTGAATGTATTTTCAGGTTGCTAGGGGTCGCCCTCATAAGATTGTTTGTGTATTTCAATTCGTTTGTTTGATTGATGCTGCCGTAACATTATTGTTTGCTTTATATGTTTATCTCATGTATTTACACTTTGTAAACTGAGAGAGAACAAATAAAGTTGAAAGTTGAAGAGAGTCACGGAATAAACTACATCCAGAAAGTTGTTTCCCTTTACATATAAATAAGAAAATAAAAGGCAAATTCAGTTTATTCCGTTTTTAATATTTCATAATTAATCTGGAGGATGGGAGGGTATGGTGGGAGGTGGTGGTAATATAGCGCTGGAAAATTCTATGGAAATATACGAGCAGCAACGAGCATCAAATCCCTGGCTAAGAAAGTAACACTACATGTGCCTAAACCTCGTCATAAATGTTACAAATTATGTTTCAGAATACAAACGCTGATTAAGCAGCTGCATATTGTTCCTGAAAACAACACCACCGCGGCGACAAATGGTGACAATGGAGGGAATGAACAATGAACACAGACTACAGAATTTAATTTTTTTCGGCATAGTACGAGAACTTGTATATGCAAAATACAGAGATTTTTCTCAGCTGCAAACATGAAAATTTCATCAGAAATATTTTGATTTTTTAATATTATTGCTCAACACAATTGATTGCCCGTGTGTACAAACTAAGTTAGGACCACCTTAACGAGTACCAAAAAATCTATATTTTGGATCAAAAACAAGGGAATAAAAGTTTTTCATATAATAAGTGGGGTTTGAGGGGGTATAATTTTCATGGGCATATTATCATGCTCATAAAACATTACATAACACTGTTTTTACCTACAAGGCACTATATCAGAATAAACACATACCTACTAACATGTTTGGTACATTTTTATACGATGGAAGCCATAGAGAGATAGACGTGTTTGACGAAAATGTTATTTTTACACTTTTCTTCTGATACATGTAGATGCATACTATATTAAGTTTGTAAATATTCGCGATCATCTATTTCGCGAATATTCGCGAATTTGTTGCCTCGCGAATTTAAAGAAAACTTCAGTTAAAATTTGTAATGGATCAAAACTTTGGTGTCAATGGCCACATATAGTTCTAATACGGTTATAGAAACTTAAGGTTCTCCCTCATGAAAATCCAAAATTTACCACAACTAATGCTATAATACTCTTACGTGGACAAATAAAAGATTAATGTTGACAAAATTGTGTAAATTAATAGATTGACAATGGCATACACTTACAGATTAAACTTACAGTTTAATGCTGCAAAATGCATCAGTTTTTAGACTGAAAACTTACTTGGGCCTCGCATGATCGATTATTCGATATGCCACATTTCAACACCTCTTAGGGTGACACCTCTTAATTTATTTTCGGCATCTACTGTTAATCTACACGGAGCTTCTAATTCTAATATGTTTCGTAATAATCTTCAGATTAGGTTATCTCCACTCAAATCACCAATTTTACGTAAATATATTAATCCGTTCAAGAGACCTGGAATGTACCCTAGTATTTCTAAGTGCAATGCCAAGAAGTGCAACTGTTGCAATCATTTATGCTCTAAGACTACTATCACTTCATCTGTGAATGGTAGGACATTTTCGGTGGTTAATGATTCTGATTTAGACTGAAAATCAATGGATCTTGTATATGTTCTTACTTCAAATACAAACAATTGTAGGATGCAATATGTTGGACAAACTTGTGGAACTTTGCAAAAACGACACATAATCTAATTAAAGAAAAACTTCTGGATTTGATAGAGTGGACCTTGAAAAGGGCATTAAAAACTATGGTTCACTTTATTTGGCATGTAATGACAGAAAGGCTTTTTTCACTTCCTCTGACCAAAGTCGGTATACACTTTGGTCATGTCAGAATGTGTGCGACGCCTTATCCTATCTCCTTGATAATATTTATATTAGATTTTGGACCGAGTTATACAGACAAATTTTTGGAATTCCGATGGGTACAAATTGCGCACCTCTCGTACCTGATTTATTTTTATACTGCTACGAAAGAGATTTCATGGATTCTCTTAACCATGATAATCAAGCTGATGTTATCGAGGCTTTTAATTCTACATCTAGGTACCTCGATGACCTTTTGAACATTGGCAACCCTTATTTTGAAGGTATGGTCAATCAAATTTATCCACCTGAACTTCAGTTGAACAAAGCTAATATCTCAGATACCGAAGCCCCCTTTTTAGATCTACATCTTTCTGTTGCAAATGAATTTGTTTCTTCTAAAATTTATGATAAGCGCGATGACTTTGATTTTGATATAGTATATTTTCCTTTTTTGAATGGTGACGTTCCTCGTCGTGCTTCTTATGGTGTATACAGTTCGGTTTCAAAAATAACATACCCCTGCAATGTCGCAAAATAAATTGACCTCTTCACCTTCATTGAATCAATCATTGCTTGCGGGTTATTAAGCTGGTACGAATGAAACCTACATTTTGTGCATATGGCTATGTGTGTTGAAATGGTATCAATTTTATATTGATCATGAGCAGACCGATTGGACAGGAAGCTGCCTTTGGCATATACCAAAATTCTGACAGATTTAAAGTCAAGTTTTCAAGTTTATGTGATTGATATAGTGTACGTACTGTGAATTTTGCCACTTTATGACCTGAATGCTATGCATTGACACCTATTTGAGACATCTTAAAACTTGCACCACACTCGAAACAGTACTGAATCAGAAAGTGGAAGTTTAATGTACCCACTACCTTGTATACAAGTACCTTGCAAATGCATGTTTTTAGCACAAAAATTATTTTCAAAGTTATCCAATTTTGTGAATTTGCATCTGAGAATAGCAGTAATAATCGTAAATCGTAATGATTGTTTATAGATAGTTACTATAGAATTGTGTCCCATGCAATGCGCATATGCCTATGGCAATGTTAAAGTAATGCCATGACCTTATTAAACATAATGTATTAATCAAAGACATTTGTTGGTATGTGAATATATTTAATTGAAATACTGTAACTGGTCATCTTATCAAGACGGTTTATATAATAAAATCATCCCAGAGAAACTCCAACGAAACAACTACCATGCACAAGAGAACAAAGTAAGATGTAAATGGACAGTAAGAGCAGTTTTGCTTCCTTAACACACGCCTGTAATGAAAGGATACGCGCCTATTTAATCATTATTTCAGTACTTAAAATGTAAAGCGAATGTGGTGCAAGCTTTAATGTATCTAAAATAGATGTCCATGAATAGCATCGAGGTCTGAAAGTGGCAATAGTCACAGTACATACATCATACCAATCGCCCAAACTTGAAAACTTGACTTTAAATCTGTCAGAATTTTGGTATATGCCAAATACAGCTTCCTATCCGATCGGACTGCTCATGATCAATATAAATTTAATACCATTTTAACACACACAAACATATGCACAAAATGTAGAAGTTTCATTCGAACCAAGTCAACAGTCCTCAAGCAATGATCGATGCAATGAAGATGAAGAGGTCAATTTATTTTGCGACATTGCAGGGGTATGTTATTTTTGAAACCAAGCTGTACGTTTCGCAACTTATTAGGTTTGCTAGAGTCTGCAATCATGTTACAGACTTCAACGCTCAAAATAAATGTTTAACGGCAAAACTTCTGCAACAGGGCTATCGGTATCATAAACTTCGAAAAACCTTTTCTAAATTTTATCGTAGACACTATGAATTGATTTCCAAATATAATGTTGGATTAAAGGCGCTTTTAAGTGAGGGTCTTTCGGAACCTGAATTTTATGGTGACTTGGATTACAAATTTAAGAAACTTAAAGGAATAAATGATTTTTCTTTTCAGTTCAGAAAAAATCATAACACGTTACAGACGTATAGATTATAACTTGAATGTTATGCGACAGTCTGCATGCTTAGTTTTTAACCCAATCATGGTTGATAACTATGCTGCCTTCTTCAATTGCACGCCGGTGATCGGGCATCAGACTCTATGATGGCCCCGACTTAAAGCTATTCATTTCAGTTGGTCTTGTCTGTTGCTTGGCCTACCGGGGTCCAACTGGTGTTTTTTTTTCTCCGGAGTTAGTAGGTTATTCGGCGCCCAGGGATCTCTATCGTCGGGCAGTTTACTCAATCTGTTAGTCCTGGTTTTTGATTCATCAGGATGTTTATCATGATTTATTTGTTTGTTCTTGATGATTCATTGACTAGTTAGAGATTCACCACGAGGACCGAAGAACCAACTAAATGTTATGAACCACTGCAGAAGCTGAGGGTGAGGTTAGGTACCTGTAAAACCGGTTTAAGCCCGCCAGTAACTTTGTGTTACTGATCGTTCCAAGTCGATACTTCTGTGGTGGTTCTTTTTGTTTTATGTCTTGGTGTTTAAATTTTTTTTTGTGCTGTTGGCGCCTTATGTGTGTTTTCATATATATTTTTTAGTTAAGTTAAGGTAACTGAGTGGCCACCTATTGGGAAAATAGCTGCTCATTCGGCATACGATATGTTTCATGGTATAAGTGCCTGGTTGTGGTTTGGTTTTTTCCCACCTCGGTTTTTGGAGTGGGAATCTTTTTCTGATTGCGCCTTTTCCTGATCTTTGCCTACTTGTGCCTTTTCAAGTATTGAATATCTATAGATCAATAGTTCAAGGCATCAATCCTCAATAAGCGCATGATCGATTACGTGAGAGTATCAAGATACAAGTAGGCAACGATCAGGAAAAGGCGCAATCAGAAAGAAATTCCCTCTCCAAAAACCGAGGTGGGGAAAACTAAATTAACAATCAGGTAGTTATACCATGAAAACATATTGTAAGCCGAATAAGCAGCTATTTTCCCAATAGGTGGCCACTTAAACATCCAGTGATCTATAGTAAAATACCATACCACCCTCTTTAATTATTGAATTTATGGTTTTGATTAGTATGATTAATCGAACTATAATCGATAAGCTGAATGTTTAAAATTATAGAACAATATTTTTCGATATTATACGAATTTTAATCATTGTGACAACAAAGTATCCCTCTGTACCGGAGTTCATTAACTATTTTGGATCTTTTCGCATGATATCATGGCACCTCTAGTTTGGGCGTCGACCTTCTCTTCTTATGTTCACATTTTCAGTCATCTTTACCTCTGTCTGTCGTCCCAAGACGTTGTCGCACTTAACAATAATTCACATGTAAGTGGCAAACGTTTGGCTTCAAATCTGCGTTGCTCAATGGGCTAACAGTATTAGAATTGTGACCGGGCTACATTCTATCGATGCGAAATTGTTTTTAGTGCTGGTAAGAGCAAATGGGGTTCGAGTATCCAGCAGGTACTGGCTGTGTAAGATAAAACGATCTGGATCCTTAAGGAATCAAATTTTTAATTACAAGTCATTTTGAGACGCTTTGTTTTTTCGATGCAAAACTTACTTTTATGTCAATGGGTGTTGTACATTTTACTCAGATTGTATAACATTATTGAACAGATCATGATTTTGAACTTATTTTGCGATATTCACCGGCTTATCGATTCTGTTGTTTTTATTTTAGCAGCGTCGTTCTGTTTGTTCTAATTTTTAATCTAGTTTTGTCTCCAACTTGCAGTTTTTAGAGTGGGAATTTGTTGCCGATTGTGCCAATGGAAATTGCCACACAGTATCGAATATTTATGAAAATATATGCCTTTTCCCCCATATATTTGTGACCTATTTGAAGAATTGAGATACGCTAAGAGTTTGCTCCGGCATTACAGGAAGCGAACGTGAAAATAGGAAATGGTTGCTGAAATAATCATTAAATAATTCCTGGCAATTTATGAGCCGCCTCATGAGAAAACCAACAATCTGCATATTCGAAAACAAAGGCGCAGATCAGCTTCGCAGTAACTGCGAAGCTGATCAGCGCCTTTGTTTTCGCTACACAGATAGTACAATCCCTCTTCTACTTTAGTCTAAAATTTCAAGCTTCTATCATGCTTGTGTAGATGTACAGACCGGTTTGTGTCAGACCGGGTCGGAACCCAAATTGTTGGTTTTCTCACGCACAGGCTCATATGTGATCAATGTATTCTACATGATTCTACTGGTATTAGAAATAAGTTCCTCAGACAAGAACTTGTTAAACCTACAATTTGCCATTTTATCACACACGGCTCAGTGGAGGGGGTACTTATTGCTACATATAATTTTCTTTTATTTTATTTTTTTTATATAAAACGAAGTTTTGTCCACAATATAACTTGTTTGACACTCTATCAAGCTAATTAAAATAAGAGCGTTTTATGAAAATATTAATGTAAAGCAATTTATTAAGCCCTCTTTGTCCCTTTGAATAATGTTTGCGAACTTTCTTGATACCCGGTACAACGCCACAATCGCTTTAATCTAAATTTTGTTACTAAAATCGAAAGTGTCCTTCTTGAAAATATTTAAACGATCATACAAGGAATCATCCCGAACCTACTCCTGTTTTCAAAAATTAGGCCATCTTTTATAGCGGTGACTAACTGTCATGTTTTGTAAAACTACCAGTAGTTGCCTGACCAGAGGACCAATGGTCCTGTAAACGCTCACCTGAGACCTGAGATATATACATGTACCAATAAACTTGTTAGACTAGAATGGTACAATGCATGTATATAACCCTAGGGCAGGGTCAGAATAACTCCTGGTGTCAATGTCTTTTTCAAATCATAAAAATTCAGTCCATTTGCCAATTAATTGCAAGTTTTGTCCTTCAAATGACATTTTAACAATTTTCTCCATTCAAATGCATGGGCGATCTAAGTTGACTTTGCCGTGAAATAGGTCAAGGTCATCCCAGTGTCATGATTTATACAAATTTTGTAGACCTCCGTTCCTTAATGCTTCATGCCAAGTTTCAAAATCATAGGCCTTCTGGTTCTGAAGAAGATTTGATTTTAAAAAAAAATGCTATTTATAGCCATGGCGACCATCTTGGTCATGTGACCTTGACCATTTATATAAACTTTCATTTCCTCTTCCTAAGGATGCTCCACATATAGTTTGGTTTTAATTAGCTGAGCAGTTTCTGAGAAAAAGCTGTTTGAATATTATGGCCATCTACATGTATTTAGCTCCGGGGCAGGGGCAGACAACCCCTTGGCCTAAAATATTTTCATAAGCATAAATCTTCTGTCCATTTGCTCATTCCTAGCAAGTTTTCTGCCCTTACATAACATTTTCATATTTTCCCATTCAAATGCATGGGCGACCTAAGTTGACCTTGCCGTAAAATTGGTCAAGGTCATCCCAGGGTCATGATTTATAAAAACTTTGTACAGCTCCATTCCTAGATGCTTCATACCAAGTTTCAAAATCATAGGCCTCCTGGTTCTGAAGAAGAAGATATTTAAACGTTTTTGCTATTTATAGCCATGGCAGCCAATTTGGTCATGTGACCTTGACCATTTATATAAGCTTTCATTCCCCCTTCCTAAGGATGCTCCACAAAAAGTTTGGCGTCGATTGGCCTAGCGGTTTCAGAGAAGAAGATGTTTCAATATTATGGAAATATACATGTATATAGCCCCGGGGCAGGGGCAGACAGCCCCCAGGGGCCAAAATTTTTCCATTAACATTAATTTTCTGTCTATTTGCCTATTCCTAGTAAGTTTTACCCATTTTATAACGTTTTACCATTTTTCCCCATTCAAATGCATTGGCGACCTAAGTTGAACTTGCCGTAAAATTGGTCAGGGTCATCGCAGGGTCATGATTTATATAAACATTGTAAAGCTTCTTTCTGTGATGCTTCATGCCAAGTTTCAAAATCATAGGCCTTCTAGTTCTGGAGAAGAAGATTTTTAAAGGTTTTTGCTATTTATAGCCAAGGCGGCCATCTTGGTCATGTGACCTGGACCATTTATATAAACGTGTTTCCCTCTTCCTAAGGATGCTCCACATGAAGTTTGGCTTCGATTGGCCGAGCGGTTTCAGAGGAGAAGATGTTCAATATTATGGAAATATACATGTATATAGCCCCAGGGCAGGGGCAGACAACCCCCAGGGGCCAAAATTTTTCCATAAACATTAATTTTCTGTCTATTTGCATATTCCCAGTAAGGTTTACCCATTTAATAGCATTTTACCATTTTTCCCCATTCAAAGGCATTGGCGGCCTAAGTTGAACTTGCCGTAAAATAGGTCAAGGTCATCCTAGGGTCATGATTTACATAAACTATGATAAACCCGCGTCCCCGATGCTACATACCAAGTTTCGTGGAGAAGAAGATTTTTAAGGGTTTTTGCTATTTATAGCCATGGCGGCCACCTTGGTCACGTGACCTAGACCGACCATTTATATAAACTTTCGTTCCCCCTTTCTAAGGATGCACCACATGAAGTTTGGCTTTGATTGGACAAGCGGTTTCAGAGGAGAAGATCTTTGAAATTGTGGACGACGGACGACGGACGCCGGAGCATGGGTATACTATAAGCTCACCTGTGAGCCTTCGGCTCAGGTGAGCTAATAGTTATGGGTGTGTGGCATTCAGTTCTGCGAAGTAAAGTAATAACATTGCTAAAACAAGCAGCTGAAAGTCCATATTATGATCAGCAGCCAGAAACGTTGAACAGGGACAGAAAACTTCAACAGAATTGGCGGGATTGGCACAATAAGCAAATTTTTGCAGTAATGCAACCTGAAATAATGAAAATGCGTTCACAAGACTATGTTCGTTTGAATGGAAAGTGTAAGGGAAGCCAATGTTTTAACATGTCGCTTTTACACGGAATCCAGTTCTCGTTCTCAGCATGTCTGATTTAATCCAATGAACGTATATAATATTCATTAGGAAATCATGCATATGCAATATACATAGATTGTTTGCAGCTGAAATAATTAAAAACTTCATTGGGAAAATGATATTTTAACATGTTTGTTCAAAACATTGATTGTGGGTACACGAGGCAGTTCTAAAGAGTACCCACATTTCATGGCTCGGAGCAAAAACAAGAAAAAATTTTACCCCAATAAACCCCAATTGCACTATCTTAAAGTTAGATATAAGGACGTATTCGTTGCATGGACATGCTTGCAAGTTGTATAGAATATTTATCACCATGTAAAGGACTAAAAGTACTATGCAATAACAGGGGCGGATTCAGGATTTCGGGAATGGGGGTTCAAATGCATCAACAGGGGTTTCGTTTTCAACAGTTTACCTGACTTTCATAAATTTCACATGAAATTGAAATATCTGTTTCAAGATTGGGGCTCAAGCGAACCACCCGAACCCCCTCTGAATCCTACTGCAATAGTCAGGAACAGGTGTAATCAGAAACAAACGACCATCCTTAAAATCAAAGTGGGAAACAACCAATGTGACAAAACGATACTTAAACCGGGTGGGACTAGACAGCGAAAAGAGGCTCTTTCGCGAAAAGATGCGGAAAGATGCGAAGAGAGGCAAAATGATGAGAAAAGAGACAGTAGTTAGGATCAAAGTTATATTAAAATACAAACTAGAATTTTCTTGAAATATTGATAAATATTGACATTGTTTATTTCAAATATTTATGAAAAATAAATGAGCTGATATGTCTTCAATAAGTGATTGTTGCAAATTAAATCTATTTAAACTTTTAAAATTTGGACTCGTCATGGGAAAACTTAGTCTAACTTAATCCTAGAAAAGAACGCAATGTAGCAGCTGATTTCAGATTAGACGGAATATTTCCATCGGTATTCCGTTAAACCTCTCTATACCGACGGAAATGGGATACATTCAGTCCTTGGTCGAAAATAAAAATTAGCAAGACTGCAAAACTGTGTTTTTATAACTTATGTTAGATCTTTTCTTGCATATATGACATAAATTATAAATATTCTAGTTGTGAAAGTACGCAGCATCATAAAATACTTATCTTTTTCTATGGAACAATTCAAAGATGTCTATAAATAGATCAGGGGAGGCTACTGTAGAATAAGCGCCTCAAAGTCGAAAATCGTTTGTTTTTCTACATCAATTTAAACGTTTTTGACAATTTTATGTGTTTACTGGATGATTTTCGATACTGGTACAAATACATAACAAAAGTAATACGATTAATAGCAAAGTAACATAGATGCAAGTCGCCTACGAAATCCGCAATCAATTCGACATTGGTTTAAATGCAACCTATGCTACGCGCTGTCAGGGAAGTGGAACGAGGTACCGAAGTGGAGCGGAGTGACAGTTAGCCAGCTGATCTAATTTCAGATAGCCAGATCGATGCTACTTGTACTGATTGAATAATTCATCCTTGTAACCTTTTAGAATCAAGTAAGATGATCGTGTTTATGGAAAAGAACATTTTAGAGATATTTTGTTTGGGTAGATGTTGAATTACACGTGCGCCGTGGATGTCGATCTCGCCCCTTAATCGAGAACAAGGAATCAAGGGAACAAGGCCAAAATGGCCTTTCACTGTATATCAAATGTGCGAAAATCATACCGTGACGTTGTTTGAAATTCGCGTGAAATCGAGGTATCAAATGCGCGGATGAACTGTAGGGTAATTAATTAGTCGATAATCACTCAGGTAAACTAGGTAACCCAGGTAACCTATGTTCACACGGGCCTTGGGCAGGTACGACCGCTATGTTAGTCTTATTTAAATATGCTTTTATAGGTTTTAGACGTTTTTATATTGTTTTTAAATTGTAATTTATCCAAGCACATTATTTTAACCATCATAGATTTTAAAATTTCTGACACTAATAGAGGAAAGTAAAGCTTGTTACAATGGTTACAGTTACAGAATTGGTGCTGTACTTAAAACGCTATTTAACGGAAGTACTATGGTTGAATCTCGCTATCATAACAGTAAACTTTGGGCTTGATAACGAGATACCATCATATACATAGCATTTTAGTAATGTACATAACATACCAATGTTGATTCTTATCAGACACACATACTTATATATGTATCATCGCTTGTCCTAATGAGTGACATCTTTCAAATATTTAATAGTGAAATTGCTATTATTTCTTGTGATCAGTAATGTTTGTTCATTTTATGTACATATCTTACAAAAGATCTCAAAATCAATTACGAAGTTTTACCCAATATAATCTCAGTCATTGTGTTCTGGAATCGAACATAAAACATTTATATTCTATTTAAATGTTGCACACCCACGGCCCTACGCACTCCATCCGTTAAACACCAACAGTTACTTCGCTCATACGACGGACTCAAACCAGGCAAAGCGACACACTAAACATTCTCAAAGACAACAACACAACTATTTTTGTTATAGATATGATGGCAGCAATTTACTGATTTCATGTGCGTACAGATGCAAATCAACAAATTGAGCTTGACGCCCAATGTGATCACCGCCGTCTCCGCATAACCACAGCCCGTCCTGTTAGTGTAAGGATGAACAAAAGCCATCCTGAAATAAACTGAAAACAGGTTTTACATCTTGATCCAAACTTCATAAATACACGTATCATATGTTACACCGCACTTAAATTCACAAACAGACAAACTATTCCAATTCCTAGCATTTCTGTATATATCTGAAAAAGGCAAACCCAAAAACAGAATACTTTTTGGGTGGGTAGGGGGGATACTTTTTTCGTATCTGTACGCATCAGAAATTCTGCCTCGAGTGACAAATATCTATTTGCACGTTCTATCAGTCGCTCATAAACTTTCCTGGTGCATCACGAGAATCTCGAATCGCTCACTCAGTCACGGTGCACAATCATAAAACTTTGTCTTCTAAAATCCGCCCTGTACAACCAGTTGCCTCTACACTACATATAGGCAACATTAAAAACGAATATAAATTTCAATATCAAGGGCGATTTAAAAGCACCCAAAATGACCAAATTAACACCTGCCCACAGCCCTACCCTCAAGCAGAAAATTGTCATATCAAGCGTGTTATTATTCCATACTGCACCAAATTTCTAAAATATACTCACAAGATATTGCTGCCTGAGTTCACTCAGTTACCCAAACTTTACTAAAAATATGAAAACGCACATAAGGCGATAACAGCACAAAAATTCAACACCAAGACATAAAACAATAAGAACAACTACAGAAGTATGACGAATTTGAACAATCAGTAAACCACCAAGCTCAATAAGATAATAGGCCTGGTCAATGTTCCAGATCCAAATCAAGGTTCACTGAAAGTCCTGCCGAAATACATGCCAGTTTCTGTTAAAATCTGTCCACTGATTCCAGAGAAGAAGACTTTTTGGGTGTTTTACCATATATGGGCATGAAAATGGGTCCATCTGCAGCCTCTTGTATCCCAAATGTCGCAGTATATTGGCATTTATTCAGATGGATACGGGCGGAAATATTGATTTTCTGAATCAAAACTTATGTAAAAATTACCCCCACCCTCTAAAACTTTAAGGCATTACAAGTGTATGTAAAATGTTCAAACAGAGTTTAAGGATCTCGTATGAAATGGCATTCAGTTTGTCAATATTTTGAAGGCCTGTATCTTGAAAAATACAAAAGTTATGACTGAGGTTTAAGAGGGTGGGGTTATTTTTTTTTTTGACAGAAAATCAAGATTTCCGCCAGTATCCATCTAAACACATGTCACTTTAACACTTGTAACAAATGTAGGAGCCGCAGATGGCCCCGTTTTCATATATAAGGAAATAAAGAAATATTGCATTCCTTCGGTCAATAATTGCCCATAACTTTTGAGCACAACCTGTATTACCTACTCTGTTCACTGAGGTATATCATAAACACATACCCTAGACCAAATGAAATAAATAAATTGTGCCTCAGGCCCTCCCTTGTCTGTTTTAACTGCCCCTCATCATCTCTCTTTTTCTGGCTCAAATAAAAAAGTGCCCTCATTTGTACTTTTCAGATGCTGAGAGATGGTATATTAACCACCATTTAAATACAATCGAGGAACATAAGAGTATTTCAAATGATTTAACTTTTAACATCACCATGGATATAATGATTTTGAGATAGTTTGGAACATGTTTATTGTTTTTAGATGAAAACACTTGATTTATGACCAGGAAAGCTGTGGGTGGTTTGATAGGGATATGAAGTAATAAAGATTTAACTGAGCAAAATCAAAAGCAAACAGCTTACAAACTAAAATATTTCATATTATGATGGTATTAATTGTGGTTAAAAATCATACATGGAGTTTGACCACAAAAAGTGAACAAAAATATGGTAAAATTACGGAAAATTTCGTTTACAAAGTAACATATTTACATAAACACTGTTAATCACAACAAGACTCACCCCTGTATCAATTATAACCGGGCGAGCCTGAATAAACTACTGCATCGTACGGAGACCCTGTGATGATCGTGCGGTCACCGCACGATGTTTTATGATAATTTTGGGACTATATCTGTACGCCGATCGTAGGGAGACCACATGGTCTCGTATGGACTTCTCACGGACATCGCATGGGCTCTGTACGATTTCCACTTAAACTCTGCAGAGACCTTACGATTTCCATACGATCTCCCTACGATCTCCGTACGGTTTTGACTCAGAACGTGGACGAAATCGGACGATGCCCGCATAAATTGTAAACACATACGTCGTAGCCCATGATCACCAACGATGTCTACAGTCGTACATGTAGATAAAATCGTAGACAAAAAAAAATCGCACGATGATTGGGGCAAATGTAACCTATGCATAAACACATAGAAGGCAATGTATCCATCTACTAATGCCATAGTAAACCTAGAATCATAGCATTTAATTCGGAGACTCGTTATATTCAAGTTTAATTTACCCTACTGCGTAATTTCTACTGGCGACATTTTTTTTTAGAAAATTTGCAGAAAATGGGGTGAAAAAAATGATCAATTATTTTCATGACTTGTCCTATGTATACCATCAATATGTATTCGAATATAAATATTAGGAAAATATCTGCAGCCGTTGAAGTTCAAAATAAAAACCGGAAGTTCAAACAAGTCAAATCATAGTGTTAGCAGCGAACATCCTTAAGTTCAAAAATACGACAGGGACGCCATCGTCAATGTATTCTGGGTATGCCACAACATCTTTGATAATATTATATTAGAAAAAATGTGTCGTTGATGATTCATTGACTATCTAAAGATTCACGACGTGGACTTAACAACCAACTTAATGTTTTGAACCACTGCAGAAGATGAGGGTGAGGTTAGGGTCCTGTAAAACCGATTTAGACTCCCCAGTAGTTTTACATGTATATTACTGATCGTTCCAAGGCGATACTTCTGTTGTGGTTCTGTTTGTTTTATGTTTTGGAGTAGATATTTTCGGCTGTTTGAAACTTACATGCATGTTCGTTTTTATATTTTGGTTAAGTTCGGGCAGCTGAGTGACTGACGGCTCACTCGGTTTCCTATATGTTTTCTTACCTAATTTTTAATTTAGTTTTTTTTCACCTTACCGTTTTTAGAGCGGAATTTCTTGCCGATTGTGCCTCTTCCTGATCAAATGAAAATTACCACACAGTTACAAATGTTCATAAAATATTTGCCTATGTGACCTATTTGAAGAATGGGGGTATGCTTAGATTTTGCTAAGATATTCCAGGAAGTGTACGAGAAACTAGGAAATGGTTGCTGAAATTAGCATTAAATAAATCCTGACAATACATGTAATCAATGTAGTCAACATGATTCTACTGGTATTAAAAATGGTTAAACCTACAATTTTATCACACACGGCTCAGTGGAGGGGGCACTAACTGCCACATATAATTCTCTTTTAAGTTTTTTAATAAAACGAAGTTTTGTACACAATATTCCTTGTTTGACACTCTATCAAGCTAGTTAAAATAAAAGCGTTTTATGAAATGTAAAGCAATTTATTAAGCCCTCTTTGTCCCTTTGAATAATGTTTGCGAACTTTCTTGATACCCGGTACATCGCGACAATCGCTTTAATCTAACTTTGTTACTAAAATCAAAAATGTCATTCTTTAAAATATCAAAACGATCAAACAAGGAATCATCATATAATCCCGAACCTACTCCTGTTTTTAAAAACGAGGCCATCTTTTATAGCGGTGACTAACTGTCATGTTTTGTAAAACTACCAGTAGTTGCCTAATAAATATGGGTGTGTGGCATTCAGTTCTGAGCAAAGTTAAACATTACGAAAACGCGCCCATGCAATATACAGAAATGTTTTTTGGTTGTAAAAATGAAAATCATCAGCTGATTTTTTTTTTATATAATTTTCTTATTTTTGCTCAAAACATATATTGTGGGTACACGTTAGAACCGCCTTGGCGAGGCGGTTCTAACGAGTACCAACAATCTATGTTTTGGAGCAATAATAAGAAAAATAGGTATACCCCTACATACCCCAGTTTTGCTAATATAAAAGTGGGGTATAAAGGGGTTATATTCATGTCAAGGACATGTTTTCCTGATGTTATAACATTGCTGAATCAAGCAGCTGAAAGTCCAGGTGATGATCAGCAGCCAAAAACGTTGAACTGGGACAGAAAACTTCAACAAAATTGGCGGGATTTGGTTTAAACAATATTTATTTTGAATCAAAAATAACATATCAATTTACATTACATAACAAATAAAGTGTCAGGATTGGAAATCAAGTCATTTGGCTTATAAACACCCTCTCCTGAAATAGTTAGATTACATTTTCGAGTAAATATATGTTACGATGGTACATTGATGGTACATTGTATTTATTCGGTAGACAATATAATTGAACTTTTTCTGTAGAGAACAAAATGACAAAAATGTGAGATGTGTTGCTGTACTCTGGCGACCCATGGGAAGATCAGATCTCAACCCAGTCCCGAACCCGGTATTGCGCAAAGGACAACCAATTATGAAAACCTTTTAGTGTGTGCAATAAATGTTTGAACTGTATTAAAAATGCCTTCGTTTTCAGCTAGAGTTAGCCGAGATTCTCCATGCAATAAGGTTTTGATAGGTTTATCGAGGAAGTTAGTTAGAAATTTGTTACGTGGTATGTGGTGTTGAGGGCAATGTGTGAGGTAATGTTTAGTTGTTTCAATTTCACCACAATCACAAAGAGGAGAATCAACCATTTTTTGACTTATGAAGATGAAATTTTAATGAACTACACTCTAGTCGAAGGCATGTATGATAAATTTGGAGTGTTCGTTGACCATAGTTATAATATTTCGGTGGTCTGACTTTGTCAGCGTAAGTTATAATTTAAAGATGGAAAACGATTGCGAATTTCTTATTTCTCCAATCACGTATGGATGATGGCAAAAACGAATCATAGTGCAATTTTGATTGGCTCCTAATCGTTGATACGTTTCTTGCATTCCTTAATGAATAACGAGAATTATCTAGTCAACTCGTACCTAAGTTAACTCTACCTTAGTCAGCTCGTACCTACTTTTGGTCAACTCGTACCTGATCTTTGGTCAACTCGTACCTGTTTTGGTCAACTCGTACCTGTTTTGGTTAACTCGTACCTATTTTTGGTTAACTCGTAACTTAGTTAAGCCGTACCTTAGTCAAGATAGATAGATAGATAGATAAACAGATAGATAGATAGATAGATAGATAGATAGATAGATAGATAGATAGATAGATAGATAGATAGATAGATAGATAGATAGATAGATCCCTCCACGAGAAGACAGGGCCGAGGTAGGTTTTGTTTTGATGTTTTAAATGATGATAGTAAGTTGCAGGTCAGCTTCTAATGATTCTCTGTGTTATGATTTGCATCAGTAATGTTTCTGAGAAAGACTCCTACCGTCTGTGTTTCAGTTTTGCATGTTTAATGATAATGATGTTTGCGCTAGTTAGCAAGTAACCTTTTTTCCTACAGATCGTCGAAGCCTTGTTGGAGGATGCTGCAGAGATCGACGAGGCTGCTATAGAGTACAATGAACCAGAATTCCAGGTACGTATCCTATTTTGTGTATTAACATAGTCAAATATCACCGTGCCCTTAGCTGCACTGTTGACCGTGGACATTAGACACAAACCAACAAACAAATGTTTTTTTTTTCCATTTCAGATATCTCTGTCTTCGACCAATGACGTCAGTGAAATAACGTCAGCAGATACCCCCACCGACGTGGAACAACCCAACATGGACTACATCGTTCGCGTGGGCAGAAAGAGGCAGCGACTACGTCCAGAAGACCCGAGAAACCTTAACTTCGAGATACATTTTTCAATAAATTTGTTCAAGAAATACAAGAAAATGCTTGTCATATTGAGTTATTGAATTGAATTTGCTTACTATTTGCTCAGTGCAGTATGCGGTCCTGGCGATGAAATAAAAGGTGGTTTAAGATGTAAACACTGTAAATATTAGTTTGTAATATAATAAAATAATAATATTGATAAAATAAATCTAAAAAATAGGTATGAAAATTACATAGGTACGAGTTGACCAAAAGTAGGTACGAGTTGACTAAGGTACGAGTTGACTTGTTACCAAACTAACGGAGGAACAAGATTATTAAGGTAATTCGGTCCTATTCTATTGACCATTTTATAAAAGATTTGTAATTTCTGTTTATTACGTCTGGTTTGGAGTGTTTCCCATCCTGTGTCTTTGTATAACTTTTCAATACTGCATAATTTAGTAGCTCCGGTCACAATTCTCATTGCTTCGATATGTACAGATTCTAATTTGGATTTCTCTTCTTTATTACAATTATCCCATATAGGCCCTCCATATTCAAGAGCTGGTCTGACAAAAGATATGTACATTCGTTCTAAAGATTGTCTATCGAATTTAAATTTAAAAGCTCTTATTATATTAAGACGATGTCATCCTTTATTTAATATATCTTCAATATGAGACTTCCATCCACAATCTTGAGAGAATATCAAACCTAAATGTTTATGTGTATCTACTTCTCTCAATATAGTATTATCCATAATCAAATCGGGATGAACGATTTGAATGCGTTAGTAACATAGATTCTGTTTTTGTTGTATTAAAACCAACCAGCTAAACTCCAGCCCACCTATAAATTCTTCCCAAATTGTTATTCAATATATTAGCTGCATGTAAGGGGTTTTCAACCACAATATACAAACTAGTATCGTCAGCAAAACGTCTAACATAACAATCTAATTCAGGAACAATATCACTAATATAAACCAGAAATAAAAGTGGGTTAAGTATAGAGCGCTGTGGAACGCCCGCTTCAACTAGTTTAAACTGTGATGTATTGCCATTAATTACAACACGTTGTTTCCTATCTGCTAAGTAATTTGAAAACCAGTTTAGTAATTTACCAGAGATTCCTATACTTTTTAATTTGAATAATAAGCCGTTTTGCCAGACCCGGTCGAATGCTTTGCTTATATCGCAGAATACTACTCGCACCTCTTTACCCGAGTCAACTGCTTCACAGAATGAATTATACATGTCAATTAATTGATAAGTCATTGAATCCCCATGGGTAAATCCTGATTGAAATGGTGTTATAATGTTATTATATACGTATTTATGAATACAACGCTCCATAGTTTTCCCAATAATGCTTAAAAGAGATATAGGTCTGTAATTATTTGGAACTGATCGGTCTCCTTTTTTGTGGATAGGTACTATGTTAGATTTCTTTTAATCAATTGGAAATATTTCTTCATGTAATAACCTATTATAAAAACGCTCAGTGGACCGCATAGTTCGGCAGCCGCTTCTTTAAGTAAACGAGGATTAATTAAATCAGGGCCTGGGGCTTTCGTTATATTCAAATTTCGTAGAATATCGTGTACATCTTGTGAACTTATGTTGACCATTTCAAGAAGATGGTATTCAGGAGGTATATACATTGGCAATGAGGGGGCATCTTTTCTTAACTGTGATTGTTTTATGAAAAATGGCGGGATTTGCATAATAAGCAAATTGTTGCAGTAATGCAACCGGAAATAATGACAAGGCGTTAACAAGACTATGTTTGATTGAATGGAAAGTGTAAGGGAAGCCAATCTTTCAACATGTCGCTTTTACACGGAATTTATCTTTTTTCCTGGGCGAGACCAGTACTATAGGAGGTTTTTATGTGGGTTTGTTGTCTAGGTTTTTTTGTGATTTTTGTTGTTGTTTTAGGAGAAGCCCGGGATCGAACCTGCGACCCCTGGTTTACAAGGCGAGTGACTTAACCACTGCACCAGGGAGGCTTCCTATACACGGAATCCAGTTCTCGTTCTCAGCATGTCTGATTTAATCCAATGTACGTATATAATATTTATTAGGAAATCATGCCTATGCAATATACATATGTTGTTTGCAGCTGAAAAAAATAAAAATTTCATTGGGAAAATGATACTTTAACATGTTTGTTCAAATAATTGATTGTGGGTACACGAGTTAGTTCTAATCAGTACCCACATTCCATGGTTCGGAGCAAATACAAGAAAAGTGTTTGCCCCAATAAACCCAATAGCACTATCTAAAATTCAGATATAAGGGGGTATTCGTTGCATGGACATGCTTGCATGTTGTATAGAAAATTGTCACCATGTACAAGACACACATTTACAGGAAAATACACTGAAACAAAGTTATAAAGAGGCCACTTTTCAAACTCATTTTTTGTTTCTAAGCCAAGTTCAAAATTGCACAATTTTTTGCCAAAAGACGTGTCTTTCAAGTAAGTAAAGTTCCAAAGTGCTAAGACATAATTTTCTTTTACTAAAGGCGTTTTTGGAGTAAAAATGCAAAAATCAATGTTTTTAAATAAAAAATTGGATACAGCACACCATTTATTGAAATTAGGAACGGGTGTCATCAAAGGGGTCGTTACGGCTCGGAAAAACATCAAACATTCGAATTTTCTCTACTGGTAGAATTTTTATGCATTTTTAAAAATCGCCAATTTTGAGATTTTTTGAAAAATTCATAAATGTGCCTCTTAAACATGTTGACCCCTGTTAAATTCACTTGATGAGGCCTGGAAATGAGAGATATAATTCGACTGAACTGTTTTTGACCATTTTCGAGGACCAACATGTCAAGGCTGCCGCACACTTCCGGTTTCAATGCCAATTTTTAACGAACAAAATAACAAAATTTGTGGACGATTTTTTTAATTTTCAAAGTTTATCAGAGTCTAGTATTTGACCTAAATAATCGCTGAAAATTTCAATGCCGTGCTGCTGATAATAACGCAACTGGAGAAGAACAAAGTTGGTATGCAAATTGCATACAAAAGCTGAATTCCTGTTATTCAGGTTGTTGTCTTCTTGCATGTGCAAAACAGAAACGAAGATTCTTATTGCAGCAACACTTTTGACTTAATTTTATCTTGCATCATGGCAGTCAGTAGCACTTTCAAATAAATTAAAATGTAAAAACACAACGTCATAATATGACATTTAATTTGATGTTAATAAAGTGTGACTTTTTGAAATAGGGTACCTTTACACATGCTTCGTCTGTGTGAGAAGTATCACGCATTTTGGGTTGCAGAAACTCACAGAGCCACTGTTAGACATTGGATTATTCATATGATCATGAATTTTAATTGATCGTATTTTACTTTCTGAACTAGAAGACAAAATATGAGGTGGCCTCTTATAACTTTTTTTCAGTGTACAACATTAATAAATATACTTATTATAGTAATCATTATAAGAAAATTATTGTGATATAACTGCGAAGCTAATGTGGTTTCGTGATTATAAAGTTAACACAGTCCATCAAAATCCAACACTGCATTTTTATGGTGACACTTCTCTAAAAGCAGAGGACCAAATGCCCTGAAAACGCTCGCCTGAGATTCGGTTTTTAAAATGACATTTGTTTAAGGCCATTTTGGCCAAAGTCTGTTCTTGAATATTCACAATAACATAATAACACTTCTTGAACACTCACATAACTTTCTTAATTCAGTAAATTGTCTGTGTCTACTAGTTTTAAGGTCACGGGCTAAGAACTTCAGAAAAACTCTATCGCTGTACTTCAAAATGCTAAGTTCAGGTCGAGTTATCGACCTGTCTTTGTTTGGGCTACAAGAGCAAGTATAATGCTATTTCTGTCATAGCAGACTTACGTCACAAATTTACCTTTATAAAATATGAATGACTCTCCTGTTCCTGTTGGTCAAATATAGAATACATTCATTTCATTCATACCTTTAAGGTAAATCTGGGATGCGAGTCGAGTACGATAAAATAAATAAATTAAAGTATAGTAAATATACAAATGGTTTCATATACGTATACCATGACAGTTAGAATGACATATTGATGTTTGTTGAATTTCATATGACAGAAGAAAATGCATATTTTATCAACAGAAGACGCAAAAAGAATGGAAAAATGAATCGAAACCGCTTGCTTTTCTTGCTTTTCTTTTTGATTTGAAAAAAAAATAATAAAAATAAAAAAGATGTTGTAACTTCTACATCTTTAAAGCACTAATTATATTTTTCAAAAACGGTAGTTTCCTTAAAACAATAACACTAATTAGCTGTTCAATAGCGACTGAAAACTATTCCAAAACTGACGGGGCTTGCACAATAAGCAAAGTAATGCAACCTTATGAAATAAGCTTTCACAAGATTATGTTCGTTTGAATGAAACGTCAAAGGAAAGCCATATTTCAACGTCGCATTTACAAGGAATCCAGTTCTCATTCTTTAAGATCAGGCGATTATCTACTTCTGCCAACAGTTTTGTATTATAATAATCAAATGTACATAATTTTACAGTTCGGTTATGATTGTTTCAATTTGCATAATGCTAAATTGGTTATTTTAGTAATTTATTCAGCATATGCAGACCTATTCTATATTCACACTTCACTTAATAATATTAAAAAGCTTCCTGATCTAAAACATACTAAAGTACTAAATTGTGCTTAAAAATGCTCATCTGCATGACATTATAGTATATTGTCACGAATCAGCAATCAACACATATTGATATGTAACGCGAGAAAACCGGTCTTCGGGGTTTCCGGCCAGGTCTGACACAAACCGACCTGTACAGTCAGAAGCAGGCTTGAAGCTTGAAATTTCGGATTTAAGTAGAAAAGAAATTGTGCTATCCGTGTAGCGAAAACAAAAGCGCTGATCAGCTTCGCAGTTACTGCAAAGCTGACCTGCGCCTTTGTTTTCGCATAGGCAACTCCGGTTATCTCACGATGCGGCTCATTTCTTATCTACATAACTTTATTAAGTAAGAATTACCTTACCATGGAGCACTCATTGTTACTGTTGTGTCTTGTTGCTTTCGCAGTGGTGTTAGCTGTTCACTCCAGTGCCCTGCCTTTGGACAGGGATATGAACTCAAGACTGAATGACCTTTCCCTACATCTACATGTACGACCAAATCTAAGGAGGAAACGAAATGTGACTACTATTTTGGGTAAGCGACTGAGCTTTTTGTGCATGTTCATGTTGCAAACAATTTTGTAAAGAGTCTGTTTAAAATTCAGTGAAAATGTTGAGAGGAAAAAACAACAACAAAAAATTGTGATTTTGCGCTTTACCAACACGATATGACAAATGACAAATTTTATTCAGAAGAAATAGGCCTCCGGACCAAAACATATATACAAGAATAAATATACTGACAACGTTAACGCAATTTATACATCAGAGATTAAGACTGTTTTATCTTTTCATTATATGAAAAATAAAGTTTGAAACTTGAATTATCACATTACTATCGCTCAATGAAAACAAAATGTTGAAAAATTCATGAAGTGACTTTGAATTGTGGAGGTATAAAAGGAGATATTTTTTCTTACATACCTTTTTTCATAAAGATAGAAAAATTCCGGTATTTTGGTGGTGGTAGATAAATCGATCTTACACTGCTGGCTTGGTTGCTCATACAAGATAAAAAAGGCACGCGACTAAATTCGATCGTTTCTAGCCCAAAGCAGCTGCTTGCAGCAATGTTCAACAAAAATAGACTGAACTGGTGTGAAGTCATTGGGTATAATCTTGATTCACGCTCGTTTTCAACGAAAAACAAATCAAAACTGCATCTCTTTTCCTATCTCCACTGACCACCCATGATGGATTCTATTTGTCTATCACCATCATAAAGAGGACAATCGAAAAATGCATGATATTCGTCCTCAGTAAAGTAAGAATTATTGTTAGTGTATGTTCGGTATACACTTGCTACATCTGAGTGCCTGCCAACCTCAATACTTAAATTATAATTTGAGCATCTAAATTTTGCTACTGCTTTCCTTACTATGAAAGGGTAAATACAAAGGTACGTAGGCAATGATTAGGAAAATGCGCAATCAGAAAGAAATATATTAAACGTTGGTTAGAAAATGAATCCACCGATAACTTTCTCAGAATATCTTCGCTGATCTCAAAGGACCAAAGGGAAAATATAATCTGGTCTATGGATGATGTACGGGGAGGCTTTTTAGGGCCGCCACTCGGCACAACACTAGTTGCATAATAGCAAATACAAATAATTAAAATTGAGATCCCTTAAGAGCAGTGAACATATTAATGAGAAAAGGGTGGATCATATCGCAGTTTCGGCTACTCAAGCCGCACCAGTGATCTTTTAGATTTGACAACAAGGAGAATTACTTTAAATTTGCAACATTAAATGAGAAATGGGTGGCATACATTTTTGAATTAATGCAACCGGAGCTGATTGCGTACCAGTTTTACTTGTTTTGCTTGGACATCTTAGAATGGCTTTACATTTCAGAGAATATCACTGGATGGGACATGCAGAAACTGAGGACAGTCGTCCAGCAAATAGTTGACTTGATGGGTTCTAATCCTACATATCTGATGATCGAGAACTACTGCTATGGTGTACTTAATATAACTGCTTCAGTATGCCCGTTACTGTCACATGCGTAAGTGCCCGTTTTTCAGAGAAATATAAGGACTGTAAATGCTAAACTGACAATGAAAACTTGAACATAGAAAACCTAATTATTTTCATATAGGTCAGGGTCAACTCAATATTCTATACGATGTGACATCGAGCCTATGGTGCTGTATGCACATTTCTAGCATAACCCTTTAAGAGAAAAGGAAAAAACGGTGATACGAAAGGTAAAATTAGGCAATGATCAGGAAATGGCACAATCAGAAAGAAATTACTATTCTAAATACCGAGGTAGGATAAAAACAAATTAACAATCAGTAGCCCCAGATGGTGTGTACTTGAGTTATGCAAACGTGTTTCCACCAAATGCAAATAAAAATTGATATTGTATAAAATGTTATATTTCATCCATCGCACGCATTATCGATCGTTAACTCTTTTTTTTATCTCACCTGATCATACAGTATAGTAGTCCGACAATCGGGCTTTCGTTCCGTTCACTTCATTTATTTTGTTGGTCGTGAACTCCACTGATCGGACAAAGCTGGAGAGAATGATACCCGGCTCGGAGGCGGCGGACGACTTGTAGATCTGCAGTTAACAGTATAGCAATTATCTTATTTATACTATACCACCCTATAGATTAACTGTACACCGTAGAATCAGTGAAAGACACTGTACCAGTTATTAAACGCATTTTGGGGGCAAACAATGCGAGATAGTGGTAAGAATTTTGCATGTTTTCGTGTTATCAGTTTTGTTTCTGTGCCATAGTTTTCAGTTGATCACTTTGGTACATGTTCTTGTGTCATCTTATGGTCGACAAACCACAAAAGGTGTTTGTGGGAGCATACGGGAGGCATTTGTTTTGGATGAGAGTTGTAAAAAAGATTAAATTCGCTGCATTTTATCCTCTAGTTTGAAAATCCAACATTTTTGGGACAATAAAATATGCACAGGAGAAAGAATACCTCGGCACTTTCAATATATGTAAGCGCATGCTTATCCGATTCGTCGATTTCGAAATTTCTAACCACAAAGGACTGTACGTTCGATTTTCAGTGATAGACACTACTGTCCAAGTCAATGAGAGGTATTGTACGAAGTAAAAGCCACACAATGTTAGAGTTACTGTACCCAGTGATAGGTACAGTCGTTCAAACTTTCGTTAATTAGGAAGTGAGCAATCCGTACGAGGCACTTGAAAATGTGCTACTGTGTATTTTGTCCATACCCTATGGTGATAAACGACATATTTGAAAATGGTTTTGTATAATAATCTATTTTCTTTTCTTTACCTATTTTGATTCCCTCTATAGACATATTAGATAAACATCATATTCCATGTATAACTGTCTTCACGCCAATTATCGGGAGACAATATTCGTGACTAAAAACAAGCAATGCAGATGGAATCAATGAGCAATAAATGTGATTATGCGCCTATCTTTGATTTGTTAGCATACGGTACACAGCTATTCTGGTATGAACATTATCAGATCAATGTCTTTTTCCACTTCTCACGAGTGGTCATAATAGCTACTCTGGTACGAGCGTTATGCGGACAATGTATCTTAACATATATCTCTATTTAGAACTTTTTAACTAGAATATCGCATATTTTGTGCTTTGAAAATTATTTTGTATAAGTAACATTTTTGCTTGCATTTGTATATGATTAAGTTAAGATGCCTGTTCTATATCTATACTCACGGACTTTAATAATGCAACACTTGTATTATCGATTCTTTTTGGCGCCTGTGAAATCTATTTAAGCCCCCCCCCCCCCCCCCCCCGCAGTAATTTTATATTGTGATCGTTCCAAGGCGATTCTTCTGTTGTGGTTTCATTTGTATTATGTTTTGGAGTCGACGTTTTGAACCGTATGTACGTTGTCATATTTTGTTTAAGTTCAGGTACTAACTGAGTGGCCGCCTATTGGAAAATAGCTGCTCACTCGGCTTACGATATGTTTTCTAAGTATAAGTACCTAATTGTCAATTTAGTTTTTCCTATCTAAGTTTTTGGAGTGGGAATTTCTTTCTGATTGCGCCTTTTCCTGATCACTGGCTGCTTGTACCATTTTAGGAACAGATAACACAATGCTTGGCTCCTTACGAAACACCTTTATCAGTTAAATTGTCATTTACGAGTACTTTTTGCCAGTTGTTTTATGCGGTAAATGGGTTGACAAAATGCACAGATAAATGGAGATGTTATATATACTTATCCGCAAAAGAAACGCGTAAAAAAGGAAAACAATTTTCTTAAAAAGGGTCATTTTGATGGAGTTTTAAGTAATAAGGCTTATGAGTAATTACAGTAAGAAACGATCGATAAAATGTTGAGTTTTGTAGCATGTTTCATTATGACGTTGCAATAACGTTTGTGTACGAGCTCGTGTATTACAAAATTGCGTCTAAAACATTCATGATTGATGCGATGTGAAAACAGATGGCATGAAGTAGAGGCCAGAAGTCTACACTAAAGAAATCGTAAGAAAGATTTGAAATATACCACTGTCGACGCTCCCAGTGGTCGCGTTTATCTGTTGACGTCAGCAGATTTTTTCGTTCGCGTTTCTTTTGCGAATAAGTATACCTGTACTAATATGTTTATTATACTAGTTTATTATTCTGAATTAAGGTACATTTTTTCGCTTAGAAAACAATTTTACTCGCTAGCCGTTTCAATAACTTCGTACAGCTAAGTGATATAACTGGGTACAAAAAATAAATCGACCTCTCTTTTACTGGGACAGAAGTGTCTTTCAGTGAAATTCGAACGTACAGTCCTTTGTGGTTCGCAATTTCGAAATCGACGAATCGGATCAGCATGCGCTTTCTTATATTGAAAGTTCCGAAGTATTTCTTTCTTCTGTGTGTATTTTATTTCTCAAAAATTTTGGATTTTAAAACCAGAGGATAAAATGCAGCGATTTTAATCTTTTTTACAACTGTCATCCAAAACAAATGCCTCCCGAATGCTTCCACAAACACCTTATGCTGTTTGTCGACCATAAGATGACACAAGAACATGTACCAAAGTGATCAACTGAAATCTATGGCACAGAAATAAAACTGATAACACGAAAACATGCAAAATACCAATATCGCACATCTTTTGTCCCCAAAAATGTGTTCAATAACTGGTACAGTGCCTTTCACTGATTCTAAGGTGTACAGTGAATCTACAGGGTGTATACTACTCAAACTTTGATAAGCATCAAAACTTTATTTTTGATGTACGAGTACACTGTATATAGCAGAACCATCACTGTGCAAATATTACATCAAGTATTCGAGTTGCTTGCAAGCGCTTCTCGCAGACTTGCAGAAACGATGGAATCTCCCTGAAATTGAAGTTGTCACTGCTGTCTACCCTATCCAATTCTGTCATTCACTCCCTCTTACTGCTTCATTTAACTGTAAAATTCGTTTGATAATCGAAATGTTGATATGTTTATGTCTAAAACGCACCAAGGGAAAATTTCAGAAATCTGTGTTTTTCGGTAAAAAACACGATTTTTACCATTTTTTTCGCTTAAAATGTTGACCTTTACAATGTGAGCGTGAAACTGGAAACCGTTTTTGAATTTTTGTTTTTTTCGTTTTTTTTTCAAAATGTGTTGTCAAATGTTTTAATCACATAATGTAAATTTCCATTTAGAAAATGTTCAGTCCAATGACAAATGATTTAGAACGCTCTAAAATCTAAACGAATGCCGGTAGCTCAAAAGGTTTTCTGTTCCCAACTCGCAGCATAAAGGGCAACGTTTTAAGCAAAAATATTGTTTTGGTAAAAAAATGTGTTTTTAACTTAAAAAAAACATATTTCTGAAATTTTCCAAAAGTGCATTTTAGACACAAACGTATCGACATTTCGATTATCAAAACAGTTTTGCAGTTGAATGAACCAGTAAGAGGGGGTGAATAACAGAATTGGATAGGGTATGTAACAGTGACAACTCCAATTTCCGGGGGATTCCATCGTTTCTGCGAGTCTGTGAGAAGACCTCGCAGGCAACGCGAATAAAAGATGGAATGTTTGCACAGTGATGGTTCTGCTACATATCTATAGCAAAAGTTTGGATGTTAGACTACCAGTGTGTCCTGTGAACAAAAATAAACCTTTGATGCTTATCAAACTTTGAGTAGTATGTAATTTCGAGTCAGCGTCCACCTTTGCGTCCACACTTTCAAACAGAAATAATTCCTAGAATAGATGGGCGTTTACAGTTAGATTTCACATAATGATTGTTGGCATGTGGTTTTATCTGCTGATGGTTTTAAAACATATCACATCCCAACTCTAGTTGCCATTGAAACTAATATCTACTATCTGATAAAAAATCACCATTTTAATACCTACATCTTTGAATGAACCTAATTTATTCTTTTATGTACCAGTTTGAAAGTCTGCGAGATTTGAACATCTCGAACCTCGCTGTTGGTAACCGTTGTGATTTGAGCATTTGGACAACTCTCCATACACTTATAATATGAGATATGTTGTAAACACTTCAGTGCCTAAACCTCGTCATAAATGTTCCCAATTACGTTTCAGAATACAAATGCTGATTCAGCAGCTGCATATTGTTCCTAAAAACAACACAACCGAGGCAACAAATGGTGACAGTGGAGGGAATATCCAATGAACACAGAATACAGAATTTAGTTTTTTTCGGCATATTACCAGAACTTGCCTATGCAAAATACAGAGATTTTTCTCAGCTGTAAAAATGAAAATTTCACCAAAACATTTTGTTTTTTCAAGATTATTGCTCAACACAATTGACTGCCCGTTGGTACAAACTAAGTTAGAACCACCTTAACGACTACCCAAAATCTATATTTGGATAAAAAATAAGGGAAGAAAAACACGAATATTCACGCAAACCCCAGTTTTTCGTTATAAAAAAGTGGGGTTTGAGGGGGTACAATCTTCATGGGCATGTTTTCCTGATGATTAAACATTACATATCAATGTTTCTAGCCTACAACGCAATATATCAGAATAAACACATACACACTGACTTTGTTGGTATATACGATAGAAGTCATAGATGACGAAAATGTTATTTTCTGGGGCGAAAGTATTTAACGGAGTGAAATTCAGGTATATGAAAAGTATATATGTTAAGCGTTTAACGTAGTGTTTTGAAATGTTAAGTTATTCTACTTTGCCCTATATGTTTTCAGTATTCTGTCAAAATGAGTGGGCGTGTCTATTGTAAATTGCGTCCTAGTGAACTGAAGCAGCCAGTTTTCATGCGTCGATTGAAACATAAATTTGTGTTTGCTTAGTTAGGCCGCGTCTCTTCGGACAATGTTTCTTTGACGAAGATTCTTTGTCACAGAAACTTTGGCAATGAGATTGTGTTCACAAACAGCATATATTACATATACTACTTAGCTCGCTCAACTTTGTCACAGATATTTGACAAAGAAACATCGCCACAGAATTGAGTTTACACGAGCTTATTTTCCGCGACAAACCTACTTTGCCAGAGAAAAAGTGTCCATGGGAACGCGGCCTTAAATATACCTGTTAGTGGGATGCTATATTTGTCAACTTATTTCTTTTATGTAATTTGTGTTTTCGATGCGAAGACGTCAGTTTTTTTTTTTTTTTTGTTTTTTTTTTGCTTCAGGAAGGTAAAATATGGCTAAAATATTACGGTGACCTACTTGTTTTCTTGTCAATGTAGGGGTCAATGTAAGATGAAAGGGTCTTCAACGGGTGTCTAATCTTGTGTTAGACCAGACAACAGATGATGTTAAACTGTAACCCCGCTTGAAGTGCCTCATTTTATACTGGTTTCCGATTTCTTGATAAGACGTACATGTATTATAACCTGTCTGGTAAAGCGGTCACCAGTTCCTTGTTCTTGGTGTTGATGTATCGATTTTAGCTGGAAAACCCGATATATGCTAAAATAGCGTGGTTCTGATTTTAAAATAGTGTAGAATACAAGGATAGCTTTTAAAAAAGCTAGAAGCGGCTCGTTTAGCATTATTTATAATGATCTCATATTAACGATTTATTAAAGGCGTAAGCTAGTAGTTTCTGAGACAACAAATATCTGATTTTGATATTATTATGAATCTTGAATACTGCTGTAGGTCGGTGTGCGTTCCAGGCGCGTTTGGGCTCAAACGAATTAATTTTTATACGTTCAAACTCTTTAGCGTGTTGAGATTTTTCATACGACCTGCGCGCGTTTGGTTCGGTTTAAACATATTTATTTCCAAATTTCGAACAGAAACAATACAAAGACATACAATCAACGACAACTCAGAACGAAAGCGTAAACGCTTATTCAATTCTTTTCCTAAGCATTGTAAACAGTGAATGTTGCAATTTGTTGTGGATAGTCTACAAGCATTACTGACAGAGTTTTGAAAATTAAGACAATAAATATTGTGTACGGAGACTCATGCGCATTTGGTTTATACGCTAATGTGTGATGCTCTTTAACGTCATTTACTCAGTAGAACGCAGGCAAAACGTACCCGAATTTTGTTTGGCTTTAACTTGAAGAAACTTTTGCACCCAGAATACCCGTGATGTAAAAAATATTCTACAGCACAGACTGATACAACATCACAAGTCACCTGACGAAATGTACATACAAAATTGAATTGTTTGGAAGCGAACTCGATATGGTAACAACATGCATCGAGGCACCGAACTCTTCGTTTCAAAGTGTTGACGAATCGATTATGCCTAACTACATCGTTGTCCAGTCGATCTGGCTTC
The DNA here is from genome assembly GCA_964017185.1 of Rugalucina vietnamica. Classification (NCBI taxonomy): domain Eukaryota; kingdom Metazoa; phylum Mollusca; class Bivalvia; order Lucinida; family Lucinidae; genus Rugalucina; species Rugalucina vietnamica. The sequence continues at coordinate 53,345,274 of OZ024876.1, forward strand.
CAATCAATGTCCCATTTTTCAACGAGTCGTGTAATGTTGGATCAATGTACGCTATTTGGTTGCATAACGCAGGAACATCGTACCCGAATATGGTTTGGCAGTAGTTTGAAAATTTAAATCAAATAAAAAATAATCAGTTTTATTTTCATCATGTTGAAGTAATATACCAAACAAAATACACATGAAACGCATAGGTGTCGTCCATCATTTCCCCCTAAAGATTATAAGTATACCCGAAAATAAAAAGAAAAGAAACTCAGTGATGAGTTTTTTCTATTAAGTCTTCATTAATTGCTCGAAATAAAAATGTTGTAATATTCTTATTTCTAAGCGAATCTTGATAAAATTCACATACAGAGTACTGGAATATTTATTCTTTACAAGTTTATAGAGGAAAGACATTAATGCAGCCGGAAAACATGCTTTGAGAGTGATTATTCAGCGGTACCATCAATTCAAGTTTCGTGTAGTTTTTCAATTTTTAGGCTGTTATCAGGTAATAAACATACTCTTGCAGTCTTTCGAAGCTTGTGAAGTTGAACCATTGTTGACTGTCTTTAAACACTCCAACTTGATCAGCCATGACCGTATTACATCATTAAAATTATGTTTGAACGTTTCGTGGTTTGTAAGGTTTATCTCTGGTATGGAATTATTATTCTTTTTCACTGGAGTTATTCGGCGCCCAGGGATCTCCATCGCCGGGCAGCTTTCTGAATCTGTCGAGTCCTCGTTTTTGTTTCATCAAATTGAATGTGGTTATCATGATTTATTTGTTTGCCCTTTATGATTCAATGAATAGTTAGAGACTCACCGAAGGGACCGAACAACCAACTAAATGTTGTGAACCACTGTAGAAGATGTGAGGTTAGGCGACACTAAAACCGGTTAAAGCCTCCCAGTAATTTTGTATTACTGATCGTTCCAAGGCGAAACTTCTGTTGTGGTTACATTTGTTTTATGTTTTGGAGTCAATTTTTTTTACTGTTTTTACCTTATGTACGCTTTCGTATTTCATATAAGTTCGGGTAACTGAGTGGCCGCCTATTGGGGAAATAGCTGCTCACTCGGCTTACGATATGTTTTCTAAGTATAAGTACCTACTACTAGTAGTTGTTTAGTTTTTTCCCCACCTCGGTTTTTTTGGAGTGGGAGTTTCTTTTCCTGATAATTGCCTACTTATACCTTTCTTGGAAAAGGGTGTCAAATGACATAAGATGCCAAGCCGCTAGAACCCGTCTTTGAACAATATACAGATAAAAGGGGGAGAGAATGTGTGTCTGAGTAGGTGAACTCAAAACATTCCACACACCTACAGCAATAGTTGTAAAGAGAATGTTAAATGGGGAAATTTTAATGTGACTATAACATGGTTTATAGCAGAGTTTTGACACCTGGTTTTATAAGATATTGCAGACCTGAGGGCCAACAAAGAATCCCTCTGTACCGGTCGAATTAACAGGTATACGGTGACAGTTCTCTTGATATTTTGGATCTTTTCGCTGGTATGGCGACTACCATGAAATGGCGACAAAAATAGGAAGGTCGTGTGGTTCACAAATAGCAGCCTCATAATTACCACATCATATATTATTAAAGTTGATTTGAGCCACAACATACATGTATATGACAGTATTATATTAGAAAAATTGTTCTTGGTGATTTAGACTAGTTAGAGACTCATCACGAGAACCAAACAACCAACTAAATGTTGTGAACCACTGCAGAAGAGAGTGAGGTTAGGGCCCTGTAAAACCGGTTTAAGCCCCCAATATGTTCATATTATAGATCGTTCCAAGGCGATACTTCTGTGGTGGTTGTTATTGTTTCATGTCTTGGTACTTCTGAAGTGATTCTGTTTGTTTTATGTTTTTGGGTAGAATTTTGTGCTGCTTGAACCTTATTTACGTTTGTATATTTTTGGTTATGTTCGGGTAACTGAGTGGCCGCCTATTGGCAAACGGCAGTTCTCTCGGTTTTCGATATGTTTTCTCAGTTTAATTACCTAATTGTTAATTTCATGTTTTCCCACCTTGGTTTTTGGAGTGGGAATTTCTTGCTGATTGCTCCTTTTCCCGATCATTGCCTACTTGTACCTTTATATTAGAAAAAGAAATGGAAATAACCACCACACAGTTTCAACTTTTCATAAAATATTTGCCTATTTTCCCGTATATTTGTGGCTTGTTTGAAGAATGGGGCTACGCTAAGATTTTGTGCAGATATTCCAGGAAGTGTACGAGAAAATAGGAAATAGTTGCTGAAATAAGCATATTGAATAATTCCTGACAATAAATATATATTTAATCAATGTACATGTATTCAACATGATTCTACTGGTATTAGAAATCCTCAGACAAGAACTTGTTAAACCCACAATTTGCTATTTTATCAAACACGGCTTAGTGGAGGGGGCACTTATTGCCACATATAATTCTCTTTTAAGTTTTTTATTAAAACGAAGTTTTGTCCACAATATAGCTTGTTTGACACTCTATCAAGCTAATTAAGATAAGAGCGTTTTATGAAATGTAAAGCAATTTATTAAGCCCTCTTTGTGCCTTTGAATAATGTTTTCGAACTTTCCAGATACCCGGTACACCGCGACAATCGCTTTAATCTAACTTTTGTTACTAAAATCGAAAGTGTCATTCTTGAAAATATTTAAACGATCAAACAAGCAATCATCATATAGTCCAGAACCTATTCCTGTTTTCAAAAATTAGGCCATTTTTTATAGCGGTGAATAACTGTCATGTTTTGTAAAACTACCAGTAGTTGCCTAATAAATATGGGTGTGTGGCATTCAGTTCTGACCCAGCGGGCACATGACGTCAAAATGACGTCATATCATGACGTCGCATCGACGTCGATATGACGTCATCCTGACGACATGTGCCTGCTGGGGAGCGAAGTAAAGTAGTAACAATGCTAAAACAGGCAGCTGAAAGTCCATATGATGATCAGCAGCCAGACAAGTTGCATTGGGACAGAAAACTTTAACAGAATTGGCGGGATTTGCACAATGAGCAATTTGTAGCAGTAATGCAACCTAAAACAAGGAGTAGGCTTTCATGAGACTATGTAAGTGTAAGGGAAGCCAATCTTTTAACATGTCGATTTACACGGAATACAGTTCTCGTTCTCGGCATGTCTGATTTAATCAAATGTACGTAATATAATATTCATTAGAAAATCATGCCTATGCAATATATACTGACGTCAACAAAAACGCCTCAGTCAACTTTGACACGTCATATTGCCAAGAATACCAACTTTAATTATTTTAACTATTAGTCATATCTTTTGCTAACCCTTTACGCATTCGGAAATGCTGAATTGGAATTATTCAGACATCTGCTTGAAACATGGCATGCTGTTGAAAACATACACCCCTCGCAAAATCCATATTCTGGTTGTAAGAAATGTAATCAATTCTTAAAGGATCTTATAGTTTAATATTTATCTATTAACATGCTGTCACGTTCACTGATCAAAACGTTCATTTAAATTTCGTAATTTACGGTGACGTTGTGCTACTGTGCAGCGACATTAACGTAATCTCGCGTGAACGGTTATTACCTTGCCAACGAGCAAGACGACGTTCTGTCAAAGAAGACATAATTTAAGGATTTCGACGAAATAAATAGTCGCATAGTCGGTAAGACACTTCAGTTCCATTCTTAATAATAATGTTGGTCACTTAAAGTAATTTATTGAAACGTACATTTGGAAATTAAGGAGTAAACGTTAATTAAACTGCTGATTGCAATATAGACCGATGCGTGGTAACGTAGGACCATTGAAAATTTATTGTATTTACATGCATATTTTAACTATGATTTAGTTGCGGCTCATCTTTATGTAACTCTGGAATTGTTATCGAACTATTTCAGAGAATCGCCACCGCCGACGCCACGTCGCCGCTATCACAAAATTGTGCCATGTGAGAAAGGTTATCAAAATAAATGGATTAATATGGAGGCGCATGTCTCACCGATTATTTTGTTGATCCGAAACCCTTACAATTCTCGACTCGCTGGACTTTGTGGGTAGAAAAGATCAGCCGTTTCTCTTCAGCATGGAGTCGGGTATGGAGCCTACTGAAGACACTCAGAGCGAATCTCAGGATTTTAGCAACCGCAAACGAGCTAGAAGCGCTCATTTAGGGCAGCTCACAAAATTATACAATGAACTGGAGAAGTGCATGTCTTCGTACGAAAACATAGAGAGCGTCAAGCTGCTTTATGAAAAACTTTGTGTTAGGTTTGAACAGTTCAAATCAGAACATTTAATTTGTTTGGATCTGTGCACGGATCCCGAGACAATCAATGGATTGAAGCAGGGTTTTGATGGAAGCAGCACGAACTTCGTTGAGTTCCAGGATAGGTATTCCCAGTGGATGTCTGGACGAAATAGCCCTATACCTGAAGATAATGACGGTTGTTCGGATGTCAGTCATGTTAGTTCGCGGACGTCATCTACGTTGGTATCGTCAAAATCCAAATTGAGGAATGCACAAGCAAAGCGGCTTCTTGCAGAGCATAAATTGAAGCAATTGGCCAAGAAACACGAACTTCAGCGTGCCCAAAAGGAACTGGAGTTACAACAGCAGCTGTTTGAGCAACAATGCGAGCTAGAAGAAGCATCTTTGGAGGAATCAGTTTGGCAGCATGCCGTGAGCGAAGATGCTAACGAGTTTGCCTGCCATGGGGAAGTACATGGAAATCCCGTGACACAAGACGCCCGTAGCAGTGTCCGTGGCCGCCTGAGAGCGGTAAGTGATGAAATGACGTCTGCTAGCCCGGAACCTACGCCTACGTCACCGGTAAGATTAGAGTCTCCGATGAAAAATGACAAGGGAAAATCAGATGTTAGCGTGACCAGCATAGATACAGCATTCCAGCGGCTTGCAACTACTCTGCAAGAGGGGTTTAACCTGCCGAAGCCAGAACTGTTAACCTTTAATGGAACACCTATAGACTACAGTAAATTCATCAGAAACTTTGAAGCAAACATAGAGAACAGTGTTAGTGATGATAAACAAAGACTAAGTTATTTGATCCAGTTTTGTAACGGCGAAGCAAAATCTTGCATTGAAGACTGTGTGCTACTTGAGCCAAGCGAGGGTTACAAACGAGCTAGGTCTATATTGTACTCGCGGTATGGTAGGCCTCATTTAGTTGCTAGATCTTATATTGACAGATTAGTGAATGGTCCGCAGTTGAAAACATCTGACATTGATGGGCTATCAAAGTTGGCTTTGGAAATGCAAAAATGTGAAATCACCCTTTCTCAGTTGGGCTTTTCATCTGACGTTGATAATTCAGAAAATTTAAGGCGAATTGTCAAACGATTACCAATGCATCTAAGAACCAGATGGGTAGATGTAGCGTATTTGATCAGTGAACCCGTTAGTGGGGCAACACCTGGGAGGGAGCCGCGTTTTTCTGACCTGGCGAAATTTGTCGATGAGAAAGCACGCGTCGCTAGTTCAATGTATGGTGTAGATCTGACCAAGGAAAATAGTCAGTCCAAACACGATAGGGCTTCTCCTGGTAAAAATCAAAATAATGGGTTAAAAATCACAACTCTGGCTACCAGTAGTGAAGGGGAAAAAGTGAAAACTGAACGAAAGTGTATTTGCTGCTCAGGTACATGCGCTGATGTAGCATCGTGTGAAAAATTCAATGCAATGGGCTTGAATGACCGCAGTAAATTTGCCCAGAAGTTCGAATTGTGTTTCAATTGTTTAAAGGGTAAACATATGTCCAAGGCATGCAGGAAACCCCCAGCCTGTACAGTGCCCGACTGTAAAATGAAACACCATTTGCTACTGCACAGATGGGTAACTGACACAGATTTTGCAGCGTCCCAGCCTTCCGTTAGTTGTGCAGCAACTAATTCTTTGGTCTCAAAGAGTTGTTTGGGAATTGTACCTGTTGTTATTAAAGGTGGGAATGGCAATACCTGCCGGACGTATGCACTGCTAGATGACGGAGCAGACAAGTCGCTCTGTGATGAACGTTTGTTAAGTTCACTGAACGTTGCCAGCAGACCAGTGACATTCCAAATATCAACTGTGAATGCCACCGGCAGCACCATTTATGGACAAGAGGTCGACCTACATGTGCAACATATAAATGGTGATGACACAGTGACTCTGCGAAACGTTTGGTCAGTAAAACGGCTTCCTGTTTCGATTCAGTCAGCGGCAGTAAATGCTGACATTAAGAAATTACCATATCTAGCAGACATTGACATCCCTAGAATTGACACCAGCAATGTGATGTTATTGATCGGCACAGATTCACCAGGGGCTCATATTCCACTGGAAGTGCGGTCTGGCGATTGTGACCAGCCGTACGCGGTACGTACACGTCTTGGTTGGGCAATACGCGGACCTCTAGAGACAATTTGTACAAGAAAAGAGATAAGTGTCCATTGTCAAACCACAAATGACGTCTTGCTGCATCAGTTAGAACGAATGTGGACATCGGACTTTGATGATAGAAATCGAGATGAAACAGAGTCCATGTCTATAGAAGATAAGCGTGCTATGCAGATCATGGAGTCTTCTATCGTGTTTGAAAATGGACACTATCGACTCGGACTACCTTGGCGTGACGAGTGCACATGTTTACCAAACAACATGTCTTTGGCTCTTGCCCGCCTACATCAGCTGAGGCGCAAGCTGTCCCGTGACTCGTCATTGCATCAGAAATATACAGAAACAGTCAATGACTACATAGCAAAGGGTTATGCAAGAGAAGTCACGCACATGGATACCAAATCGAAGCGTGTGTGGTACCTGCCCCACCATCCAGTGCATAATGCAAACAAACCTGGAAAATTGCGTGTAGTTTTTGACTGTGCGGCTAAGTTTGAAGGCATCTCGCTTAACAGCCAGCTGCTACAAGGCCCCGATTTAAACAACACTTTGGTTGGTGTTCTTATCCGGTTTAGACAAGAATGCGTAGCCCTGGCTGCTGATGTTGAAGCCATGTTTCACCAGGTTCGTGTCCTGGAGAGAGACTGTGACGCACTACGTTTTCTGTGGTGGCCAAACGGGGACTTGACCAAACAACCAAAATGCTTCAGAATGGAGGTTCATCTATTTGGCGCGACATCATCACCGAGTTGTGCTGCATATGCACTGAAACGGACTGCCGATGATAACGCACAGTTATTCGAGCCTGAGGTGGTGTCGACTGTCAATGAAAATTTCTATGTAGATGATTGCCTCAAGTCTGTGCCAACAGAAGATGCTGCAATAAAGCTCGCCCTGGAGCTACAATCTTTGATGAGACTGGGGGGGCTTTAGGCTTACAAAGTGGCTCAGTAATAGCAGAAAGGTTCTTCGCACAGTACCAGAGTCTGAAAGAGCCCCATCTGTTGTAAGCCTAAATCCTTGTGATGTGCTGCCTAGTGAACGCGCTTTAGGCATAAACTGGGACGTGAATGATGACAAAATCAGGTTTGTGGTTAAGATAGCTGACCGACCATTCACGAGACGGGGCATACTTTCAGTAGTCAGCTCCATATTTGAACCACTTGGTCTGGTGTTACCGATCATGCTTCGGGCAAAGGCTATCATCCAACATCTCTGCAGGATGAAGCTTGGATGGGATGACGAAATACCACAGGTGTACCAGACAGAATGGCAAAATTGGCTAGGCACGCTACCACATTTACAGAATATATCTGTAAATCGCTGCTTTAAATCTCAAGGATTTGGTGATATAAAGAACGCCCAGTTGCACCTCTTCAGTGATGGCTCAGAACTTGGTTATGGAGCATCTGCATACCTGAGGCTAGTCGATGTATATGACAATGTCACCTGTTCGCTTGTCATTGGAAAATCTCGCCTTGCGCCAATCAAACAGGTATCTATTCCGAGACTTGAACTGTCAGGAGCTGTGGTTGCCTGTCGTTTATATAGTCTTTTGTCTGACGAGCTGCAGATTAAACTTGACCAGGTGAACTTCTGGACGGATTCCATGATCGTGCTTGGTTACATCAAAAACGTTTCGCGACGTTTTAAAACCTTTGTGGGAAACAGACTCAGTGTCATTCATGAGACAACCTCGCCAGGTCAGTGGCGCTATGTTGAATCAAATTTGAATCCCGCTGACAAAGCATCAAGAGGAATTGATGCGAGCAATACAGGTAGTCTCGATATGTGGCTAAACGGTCCAAAGTTTATTTGGCAAGACAGTGAGCATTGGCCACAGGAAAAACTTCCATGTGAAGTAGATGAAAATGATATTGAGGTCAAAAAATCAGTTGTGGTCAACTCTGCTGTTAGTTGGCCTATCAACAGTATTGCTGACCATTTCTCAGACTGGAGAAAACTGCAACGTGCCATGGCGTGGTTGACAAGGTTCAAGGTCTATTTGAGACATCGGTACTTACGTCATCATGAGAAATGCCGAAGAGGTAAACTTACCTTAACAGAATTGCAGGAGGCTGCGAATGATATTCTAGTCTGTGTACAAGAGAGTTCCTTCTTTGATGAAATATCTAGCCTGAGACACGGCAAACCAGTGAGAAAGGACAGTCATATTGCTTCACTAAATCCTGTCATAGTTGATGGACTGGTCCGATCAAAGGGGCGTCTCAGTTCAAGGCCTACAAACAAGTGGCCTATCATACTGCCAAGTGGACACCATGTGACTACTCTTATTATTCGCTTCCTCCATGAGACCAAGGGTCATGTCGGCACACAACACGTGCTAGCCGCAACCCGAGAAAGGTACTGGATTGGTAAGGGTCATAGCACAGTGAAGAAAGTGCTCAAAGGTTGCACCATATGCAAACGTCAGCATGCGCCATTGTGTACTCAACAGATGGCACCTTTGCTTGAAGAACAAATGACTCCGGACAAACCTCCATTTTCCTTTGTTGGAATAGACTATTTTGGTCCCCTAGTTGTGAAAGCTGGTCGCAGCCATTTGAAGAGATATGGATGCCTATTCACATGCCTCACAACTAGGGCAGTCCATATAGAGGTTGCCAACAGTTTGACAGCCGATTCCTGTATCGCTGCCTTTCAACGCTTCTCTGGTCGACGAGGAGTTCCAGAAAAGGTATATAGCGATAATGGAACCAACCTAGTAAAGGGTGACAAAGAGCTTCGCAAATCTATCCAACAATGGAATAAATCAATGGTGGAACAACACATGATACAACAAGAAATTGAATGGCATTTCAATCCACCATGTGCCAGTCATATGGGTGGGATTTGGGAAAGAATGATCCGTTCAACACGTACTGTTCTGAAAGCGCTTGCTAAGGAGCAAATTCTTACCGATGAACAGCTGCGAACTCTGATGGCCGAGGCTGAGAAAATTATTAATGACAGGCCCATAACACCTGTAAGCAGCGACCCAAAAGACCCCCCTGCATTGACACCCAGCATGTTGTTGCTCATGAAATCTAACCCTAGCATTCCACAAGGTGTCTTTGTTAAGGATGACGTGTATGCCAAACGGTGGTGGAGGCAAGTACAGTATCTTGCCAATGTGTTCTGGAGGCGATGGATACGCGAGTACTTGCCTGCATTACAAACTCGACAAAAATGGCAGAGGTCAAAGACAGACATACACATTGGTGACGTCGTCTTGGTTGCAGATGAAAACACTCCAAGAGGACAGTGGCCTTTAGGGAGAATTGTCAATGTAAATGTGGGTCGGGATGGGCATGTGCGTAGCTGTGTGATCAAAACCCGTACGTCGCGGATAGTTCGGCCCATTACCAAACTTTGCTTACTTGAAAGTTCAAATTAATGAAAAAATGATCATTGTAACGTGTGTATTATCTCAAATAATGAATTAATGAAATCTGGGGAAATTTCATGGTGGGGACTGTAAGAAATGTAATCAATTCTTAAAGGATCTTATAGTTTAATATTTATCTATTAACATGCTGTCACGTTCACTGATCAAAACGTTCATTTAAATTTCGTAATTTACGGTGACGTTGTGCTACTGTGCAGCGACGTTAACGTAATCTCGCGTGAACGGTTATTACCTTGCCAACGAGCAAGACGACGTTCTGTCAAAGAAGACATAATTTAAGGATTTCGACGAAATAAATAGTCGCATAGTCGGTAAGACACTTCAGTTCCATTCTTAATAATAATGTTGGTCACTTAAAGTAATTTATTGAAACGTACATTTGGAAATTAAGGAGTAAACGTTAATTAAACTGCTGATTGCAATATAGACCGATGCGTGGTAACATAGGACCATTGAAAATTTATTGTATTTACATGCATATTTTAACTATGATTTAGTTGCGGCTCATCTTTATGTAACTCTGGAATTGTTATCGAACTATTTCAGAGAATCGCCACCGCCGACGCCACGTCGCCGCTATCACAAAATTGTGCCATGTGAGAAAGGTTATCAAAATAAATGGATTAATATGGAGGCGCATGTCTCACCGATTATTTTGTTGATCCGAAACCCTTACATGAACCGGTATATCAGGCATCGCTTCTTTCGATTACTGAAAGTCTCCTTTGCAATACCAACACAGAAGCCATAGAGTGGGATATCCATACGTGGCCATATGTTGTTGAAACACATTTTTTAAACCAAATTTCGTTCTCTAGCGTTATTGACGTCATTGCAGCTAATGATCAATACTTAACTGGTAATCGCCGTCAAAATGGTCAAAAAGTTTTCAAATGCTATCCTGGCATGACTATTTGACAAAGAATAGTTTCTATTGCTCTTTCTTTGCCTTTCATCCTAAAACGAACGTCCTTACGGATAACGTGTATTTGACGTCTAGGGAAATAAGCGTCAGAATACCATTGCTCCATTCTTGGCTATTTATTTGAAATAATGCGACTACTTTATGAAAATGAACTCAAGGTGTACATCCGAATATAACGGCATCGTTTCTGAAATGTTTCATCATTAGATTTCGTAAGCATAAGAGACGTCGACGTCAAAATGATTTTGCCACAGAAGCGTCGGCGAAAGAGCTTGGGTAACAAAAATCGATAAAGGGAATCTTGTGTCGATGCGAATGATGATCCCGGACTTTGGAGTCGCTTCGAACGCCAGAAACCGAGCAGTATTATATTTTCGTTCCGTCTGATTCCTTTCTTGTGAAAAGTCCCTTTGATAATTTCAGTAGTTCGACTCCACATAGTCCAGTGATCTTGCGTTTCAAAATTTTGATGTTCACACGTTTGTAAAACGACTTTGCACGGCTTTCAAGAATTTTCACGTTAAAAACGTCTGTATAATGACGTCAGGATGCATTTTTAAAAATGGTGCACCCACGCAAGTTTTGAGAAAAGTGCGCATCTTAATCAAATTCAGTTTATGCTATACCATGAGAGAGAAGGTAAAAATAAGGAAAATGCAAGTTTCGTTCATAGTGTGTATCTTTTGGCAAAGTTATGCATCATTTTTTCGATGAGGCGTTTTTTTATTGACGTCAGTATACATAGATTGTTTGCAGCTGAAAAAAAAAAATAAAAAATTTCATAAAAAATTAAAATGATATTTTAACATGTTTGTTCAAAACATTGATTGTGGGTGCACGAGGCAGTTCTAACGAGTACCCACATTTCATGGTTCGGAGCAAATACAAGAAAAGCTATTCATAAAGCTATTCATTTTAGTTGGTTGGGGCCGGAGCTTCTTGTCTGTTGCTTGGCCCACCGGGGTCCAACTGGTGTTTTTCTTTTGCTCCGGAGTTAGTAGGTTATTCGGCGCCCAGGGATCTCCATCGTCGGGCAGCTTACTCAGTCTGTGAGTCCTGGTTTTTGATTCATCAGTATGTTTATCATGATTTATTTGTTTGTTCTTGATGATTCATTGACTAGTTAGAGATTCACCACGAGGACCGAATAACTAACTAAATGTTATGAACCACTGCAGAAGCTGAGGGTGAGGTTATGGCCATGTAAAACCGGTTTAAGCCCGCCAGTAACTTTGTGTTACTGATCGTTCCAAGTCGATACTTCTGTGGTGGTTCTTTTTGTTTTATGTCTTGGTGTTTAAAAAAAATGTTTTTTGTGCTGTTGGCGCCTTATGTATGTTTTCATATTTTTAGTTAAGTTAAGGTAACTGAGTGGCCACCTATTGGGAAAATAGCTGCTCATTCGGCTTACGATATGTTTCATGGTATAAGTACCTGATTGTTAGTTTGGTTTTTTCCCACCTCGGTTTTTGGAGTGGGAATCTTTTTCTGATTGCGCCTTTTCCTGATCTTTGCCTACTTGTACCTTTTTACCCAAATAAACCCACTTGCACTATCTAAAAGTTAGATATAAGGGGGTATTCGTTGCATGGACATGCTTGCATGACGTTTAGAAAATTTGTCACCATGTAAAAGACTAAAAGTACTATGCAATAACAGGGACGGATTCTGGATTTCGGGAATGGCTGTTCGAATGCATCAACAGTGGGTTCGTTTTCAACTGTTTACCTGACTTTCATAAGTTTATTTCCCATGAAATTGAAATATCTGGTTCAAGATGGGGGTTCAAGCGAATCACCCGACCCCCTCTAAATCCCACAGCAATAGTCAGAAACAGGTGCAATCAGAAACAAATGACCATCCTAGGCCTTAAAACCAAAGAGGGAAACAACCAATGTGACAAAACGATACTTAAACCAACATACGGTAAACCAATTGAACAGCCAATTCCCCGAGTCGAAGACGAGTTTATTTTATTTTCTAAACCTACGTTTTTAAAATATTTTGCTCCGTTTGGATAATATGTGTGTGTGGCTTTGTATCGACTATCCTGTTGCATTTTGCTTAAGACTATTATATACTTTGGCATCATTTTGCAATATTTTAGGGGTCACAGTCGAAACCGCGGTATGGCCCATCCCCTTTCTCCTCAAGTTAATATATTCGTTACTCTAAAAAGACATCAGTTTATGTTTTTTCAAACGTTCGATGTTTTGTTTTTAACGTTCGTTGATATTTATATTCATGTTGCGTGTTTTGTCCATTTGTCTGACTGTTGTGCTCGTCGGTGTGTTTTTACTTAATATGGTCGAATTGCTGCCCTGTTGGGCTCTTGTTTAGTTTCGTGAATGATCATCTTGATGAACCAGTGAAAATGCTCTCCTTCCCGCCTTGTATCTTTGGGTCGAGGATTTTGGCTTTATTTGCAGCAACATTTGTAATGCATGTGTTAGCCAGTTGAGATCTTGGTTTACTTTTTATTCTAATCCGTTTTTAATAATCGCTAATACATTTTCACTATACTGATAGATATGGTAATTTCGCTGTCCCAGTATAAAATGGTTTTTATTAAATGATAATTGCTGTATTTCCGATGTATTTGGTTGGGATTTTAACTTAATTTTATCAAAAGTTTTTGTTACATGTCTTCGTCAGTTGAACACTATTTTTGATTTTATTTAATTTTATTTAATTTTCTTTCTTTTTGGTTTCGAGGACGTCCCCAGGAGAAGTGGTTTTCGGCGTTGTGCCCGGTAAAAACGTTAAGTTGTATCCCAGATAGGGTGGTTTGTCTTCATCATTCTTGTCCCCAGTTAAATTGATAATCGGTGTCTCAGGAAAAGTGGTTTAACTTCATTATGCAACTGTTTGTTGTGCCTACTTCTCTGTCGAGCTCGTTCCCTTTCGTTCCTATTGAAACGTAGCCGGATGACTACCTTGTTGGGAAAGAGCTAGTTATTCTGCTCTTCGAGTGTGTTGTCGAAAAATGTTTTGTTGTGTTTTATGTATTTTTTCCCCACCCGCTGTCTATGTTCGGACTTTAAATTCAATTGCATCGATTCCTGGTCCCTCTATTCTTACTTTAAGGAGTATACCGACACTAAGGGAAGAAATTCTTGTTGAGAGCTATGTATCTCCACCTTCGGATTTTGGAATTGGAGGATTTATGTCATACTAACAAACTAATTGTCTACATAGCGTCTGTACAATTTGATGAAGTTTTTGCATATGAATGTTTTATTGCTCGCTTGTACCTAGGTACTGGGTTAAAGACAATATAAGTGCAACATATATGCACATGATATAAACACAATCTACAAACATGTACTTATACATTATATTGAAAATATTACCAAATGGTTTAGGGCATATGAAAATTGACTGTTTAATTATAAGTTTTAGAAAATTATTTTATATGAGCTGACAATGTTTTAAATAATTTTTCAAAGGCTCCGAGTCAATTCGTACTTAAGTCAAATCGTACTCATTTTGGTCAATTTGTACACAAAAATTTTATCATTTCGTACTCATTTGGTCAATTCATACTCATGCTGTGGTCAATTCGTACTCATTTTGGTCGATTCGTACTTAGTTTGGTCAATTCGTACTCATGGTGAAATGAGTACGTACTCATGATAAAATGAGTACGAATCGACCGAAAGAGAACAAACTGGTCCAATGCTTTTAGGTAGGATCTTCATATATTTATAAATGATTTTCACCGACTTCGTGCAGTTCACTTTATTTCTCATTGTATGTAAGTTGATGTCAGCTGGGTTGTGATAAATTAAATGTGCCATTAACATTTCTTTTTAGTAAAAAACGCCTTGTTAAGTGAAACATATTGTGCAAAAAAGGAAACTTGAAGATAGAAATAACAAAAGAAAGAAAGAAAAAAGAAAGAAAAAAAGAAAAGTCGCATTAATTAAATTTTGTTCCTTAATAGATCGGAGTCATTCTGTGTTCTGTGATTTTCTACACACACCTAAAAGAATAAAAGTGTAAAAGGATAAAAGAGAGTCATCAATACCTAAAATAAACAAGTGGATAATTTCTGTTAGACTTCGTTGTAAGGAAATGTCATTGCTTTGTATTTTCAACGCTTCTGTTAGAATATATACGTAGTTAAATGTCCGGAAAGTTCGTAGACACCATGGTAATGATAAATATTTTCAATAGGAAAAGAAATGCAGTCAGTATGACTATATCTGGGTTCGCAAAAATATTTCATTAGCAAATAGATGAGAGTTTATGAAAATCTGACCAACACGACGTCTTCTACAGCCTTTTCTGTGCCTTATATATTTGTAACAAGTTCACCCGATGTTTCAAAGTTTTTCCACATAGGGTTCTTGGATATCGGTACATTTTCACTATGTGTATCCAGCTGTCAAACGCAGATCTGTGCCAACTGTCGCTAAGGTTGAACATATGAAACCATTTTCAAGCGCTGAGCATGTAAGACGAGTGCCCTTCCGCCGCCGTTTATCATCTTAGATGATCTATCGAGCATCCAAAAATCAACTATACCACTTCTAAACTAGTGACCGACAGGCTATAAAACACTCCAAAAGCCTTCTTCTCTGGAATCAGTGGACAGATTTCAACAGACATTGGCATGTAATTCGGCAGAACTTTCAGTGAAGCTTGATTCGGATCTGGAACATTGACCAGGCCTATTTAGTTGGGGAACCGAAATCGCGTATCTTGCAAAATGACAAAAAAATTGCACCCGACTTTGATATGGCTGAATTTTTGTTTATTGGTAGCTTGAACAGTGCTTGATATGGAACCACTGTATAGAAATGCGCTGCGAATTGCATTTCGACATAGCAGTGCATTTTGTATGGAACGCCGTTGATGTGTCTATAATAATTATCGTTCATGCACACTCGCTTTGTGAGAACGCGTATAAAATTGAACACTAGTTTTGAACCTAATACACTGCTCTTATCATCTAAGAACTTTGTGAGAACTAAAAATGCATTTAAAACTATTGGCAGCCGTTTGTCATGCAGACTTTAGTGAGCTGTTATTTCAAGGTATTTTCACGTTTTAAACTTTGTTTATAGCTCACATGAGCCGTCCGGCTCACACGTTGAGCTTATAGAATAGGCAAATACCCTACATTCGATCACCCATCAGTCGTCCGTCCGTCGTCGTCCATCATTTTAGCTCACCTGAGCCGAAGGCTCATGGGGAGTTTATAGGATGGTACTGGAGCCGCCGTGCGTCTGTGCGTCCGTCCACATTTACAAAGTTCTCTCCGAAACCACTTGGCCAATCAAAGCCATATTTTATATGAAAACTAATAGAAGGCAATGATCAGGAAATGGAACAAACAGAAAGAGATTCCAACTAAAAAAAAAAAAAAAAAAAAAAAAAAAAAAAAAAAAAACAAGATTGGGAAAAACAAAATTAACAGTGATCAGGTCGAGTGAACAGCTAAGTCGAGTGAACAGCTTTTTCCAAAAAAGGCGGACACTCAGTTACCCATACTTAACTAAAATAATGATAACGTACGTAAGGTGCTACATTCACGAAAATTCAAATCCAAGACATAACACAATAAGAACCACCACAGAAGTGACCCTGTGGTGACCTTGACTTATTTTACGGCAAGGTCAACTTAGATCGGATAAGCATTGAAATGGGGAAAACTGTTAAAATGTCATTTGAAGGGAAAATCTTGCAGGAAATGGGCCGTAGGACTGAATATGATAGATTCTGAAAATAAAATTTGACTCAAGGGGCTCATTTGCCCCCACCTCGGTACAATATACATGTACGTATATTACCATAATATTCAAACACCATTTCCTCTGAAAGCGCTTGGCAAATCAAAGCCAAATTTCATAGGGAGCATCAATAGGAAAGCGGAACCATTATGTGTATAAAGTCCAGGTCACATTCCCAAGATGACCTCCACACCCATAAAATGCAAAAACAAAAAAAAACAACAAAAAAACAAAAAAAAAAAAAAAACACTTCCTTTGTGCAGTGACCGTTCTCTGTAACTCTCAAGTGAAAAGTCGTTGTCCTTGGGCCACTTGTGAAAGATCTTCTCCCCTGAAACTGTTTCGTCAATCAAAGACGAAATTCATGTCGAGCATCCTTAGACAGGGAGAACCAGAAATTGTACACAGTGTCCAGGTCCCGAGGTTATAAAACTTTTTTCAAGCTCAGCTCAGCTGAGCATGAAATTTCAACTGCTCATAAATATAAATGTTGAAACTGCCAAAATTAGTGAAAAATTCAGGTTCAAATCCCCAAAACTATTAATTTATCCTGCTCATAAATGTTAAAAGCCGACAATTGTTGGAATTTTAAAATTTATAAGCATGATAAATTTTAGTCTCAGCTGAGTTGAGCTTGAAAATGTTTTATAACCTCGGGACCAGGTCACGTAACCGAGAAAGACGTCATGTCAAGATAAACCTTTAAAATTTTCTTCAGAACCATATTATAAATTATATCGACTGCAGTTACGCCACTTGAGGTTGATAGGAATTATATAATGTATATAGAGAAAAAAAAAAACAAAGCAGGATGTGTTGTATGTTTGTTTGAATTGGTGCTTTGCGTCCCAGTCAACAGCTAAAGTCATGTTGGGACGTTGTCTCAATTTTTTGGGACTTTAACCCAAAGTGAGAATGTCATTACATCCAACAAGTGTTTGAAATATAACCATCCAACTAAGCCACAAAAGGCTTATATGTATGGATGTTTTGACTTGAACCACGTTTCCTGGGCAGGCTCAGGCCAGAGCGGTTAACCAGTAATCAGATGATCAGTCATTAGTATATATAAGCTTTGCCTGGAGGCATAAGCAGCCCATTTCTTTAGGCCTCAATGGGCGGGGTCCCACTGACTTATCTTTTTCCTCTGAGTATATATAGAGACAAAAAGAAAACAGGATGTTTTAGAGATTGATACAACTTACTGAATTGTTTTTATCCCCTTTCTGACTTTTCATGTAAAGTAACGACAAACTTTCCCGCAAAAATAAAAAGTGTAATACACACACGATATTTTTCCACAACTTGACTCTCAATTAATGCCACAGGTTTGTTAAAAAGAAACGTGATTATTTTATATAATACTCACAAACACCATTCTGACGATGCACGGTGTTCAAACTCATCAAATTTGGAAGACGAAAACAATTATGTTAAAAAGTGTCTTTTTGTACATTTTTGTGGGAAAACATCAAAGACGTATCAATCTGAATTCTTTTTGCTATTACTGACTTAAACACATTTAGAAATAAACATAAAATGCGCTTTCGAGCAATAAATGCATTTTAGATGGACTCAGAGGCAAATAATTGTATAGGTAAACTTGCAAAATCGGGGCTTGCTCAATCAAATGTCTATAAAACGATAACCACTGCTTGCAAAGAACCATCCTTGATATGAATGTTGATACAGATGTTACTCATTATATCTGCCGAATTTTAGCCGACTTACTTAATTCTGGTAGAAGTTATTTGATAGTTTATCAATCTTATTTTTCACAAGTACTTAATGGGCTACCATAGAAAAACGCCTGCTTTGTTTTTATGCAAGTCGATTGTGATTTCTATATAGTGGTTTCAGATGCCCCATATAATTACCTTTTCAACCATATACAATTTAGCCGTATTATTTTCGGGTGCAATGGTTAGCCAAAATCTCTCCTTGGTTCCCCAACTAATTATCTTATTGAGCTTGGTGGTTTACTGATTGTTCCAATGCGTCATACTTCTGTAGTTGTTCTTATTGTTTTATGTCTTTGTGTTGAATTTTTGTGCTGTTATCGCCTTATTTGCGTTTTCATATTTCAAGTCAAGTTTGGGTGACTGAGTGGCCACATTAATTAAGGTTCACTGAAAGTTCTGCCGAACTACACCATCTGCAGCCTCTTATATCCCAAATGTTGCAGTATATTGGATACGGGCGGAAATCTTGATTTTCTGAATCAAAACTTCTGTCAAAAAATTACCCCCACCCTCTAAAACTTAAAGGCATTACAAGTGCATGTAAAATGTTCAAAAAAGTTTAAGGATCTCGTGTGAAATGGCATTCAGTTTGTCTATATTTTGAAGGCCTGTATCTTAAAAATACAAAAGTTATGACTGTATCAATGTGTTTTCATCAAAGCCTGATTTCCTGTGCACTCAACAGAATAAACTTTGCTTGAACATTTTACATATACTTGTCATGGCTTCAGGGTTAAGAGGGTTGGGTTATTTTTTTTTTTTTTTGACAGAAAATCAAGATTTCCGCCAGTATCCATCTAAACACATGCCACTTTAACACTGGTGACAAAATAAGGGGCCGCAGATGGTCCCATTTTCATAAAAAGGAAATAAAAAAAAAATTGCATTCCTTTCGTCAATAATTGTATTGCCCATAACTTTTGAGCACAACCTGTATTACTAAACACATATCTTACACCAAATGCAATAAATAAATTGTGTCTCAGGCACGCCCTCGTCTGTTTTAACTGCCCCTCATCATCTCTCTTTTTTCTGACCCAAATAAAAAAGTGGCCTCATTTGTATTTTGCAGATGCTAAACATGTTATTTTATGTAAAACTGATGTTAACAAAAAAAAATGGCGAGAAGTTTACAAAAGCTGTTCAAAATAAAACGTGTACTTAAAACTTGATGGAATAAAATACACCATGAACATAATTTGTACATAGATTCCTTCATACACATGTATGATTAAAATGCGGTTATTCTATTATTGTGTACTTGGTATTGACCGTTTTGCCTAAATTGAATTAAACTGTGGCCTCATTTGGTTTAAAAAAAAATGCCTCCCCTTCTGTATTTTTTTTTCAAAAAAAATGCCCAAGAAACAATTATATAATTGTTAAGGCCTTATACATTGCAATGCCAAGATTTTGAGTAGTGTGTCCGATAAATGTACCTTGTACATGTTAGCTACATCAAAACTAAAATAAAATTATTTGTTGTGCTTTACGGTTATTAAATACTGACCCTCATAACATTTAACAATTATGTTCTAATAACTAAGAATAAAATCCACCGTTCAGGCAGTTCTTAACTTATCTCAAATATGCTTAGTTATGATAAACCCATCTGTTAAGTCAATGCAAACCCAAGATAAAGGTGCTAATTACTTAAGCTTACTTCAGTTAAGCGCATCAGATGTAATTTTCTAAACTGAAGAATGTACCTATTACATATCTAATGGATTATTGGTAGAAAAAAATGAAGAAAGAGTTTTGTTTAACTTAAACACTAGACCAAGTTCAGCCAGGTAGAAAGTGTTTATAAACAAACCACAGGCTCACACAAAATTATTGAAATCAGATGAGCTAGTATCATAACTTAGTTTTTATCATTTTGACAGCCCCACCCCCCTCTGAGATCAAGAAAATTATATGATATGTGTATTGGTAAAATACAGCTGCATGCAAAAGGATTTTCTTGATCTCAGGGGGAAACACATCTAAATAATATATTTCTGTTTCCTATATGTTTAATATAGGAAATTATGGTTTCAACGCAAATTTTCAAAAAGGAACTTCACCAACTTAGAAAACAAATATTGGTATAATACAAGAACCAGGCCAACTTTTGCTTAGAGGATATATTTTTCATTTCCGCTATATTTTTTATTTTTAAATTTCCATAGGCAACCGCCCATTCTAAATGCACATTCTCTTTTGTTGGGTGCACAAGATCTCCGGCTTTCATAAAAATATAGTTACACTCATAACTTCCGTATTTTTCAAGAGCCTATCACGATGCATTACATTCCAAAGAATAGCTTCTGGGGAGCGCGGTGGTGTAGTGGTAGAGCATCGGACTACGAACCGAGAGGTCCTGGGCCCTGGTGCGTAAGGCAGCAGCGCGTTGTATCCTTGAGCAAGACGCATTAATTCCCTACAGCAGTTGTTAAACCCAGGAAGCGTAGGTTCCGTCCAGACAAAATGTTGACTGTGACGTTAAGCCTCAATACAAACAAATAAATAAACAAACAAAAACAAACAAACAATTAGCTTCTGTCGGTTGATCATATTTGGTTGAGTCGCGATCAATGTCATTTATTTCATTTTATTTTTCTAATTATTTCACAGAAAACGTTTGAAAGAACTTATTAATTATGTATGTATTATGCAGTACAAGATGTTTTTAAGTTTTAGTAATTAATTTTATTGAATCATTCTCATAAATGTTTGAATAGACCCCGAATTAAGATGAATGAAATGTGATCGTCGATATAAGTGATCTTTTAACTTTTGCTTGTGAAATCACGTAAACCTTTTGCATTTCGTACGTTCTAACATGTCAAATGGCAGCATTTGACGTAAGTTTATGCAATTTGCCTTCTTTTAATGTTAAATAGTGTCTATTCTTGCATGATGCAGTTATTAAACGTTGTTAATGAATACATGATCACGTAAATCTATCTGTTTATTTCAATATCGTATTCTCTTCAAATTATAAACGATAGACAAACATGCACATTCAGAAATTTTAAGTCCTATGTCTTTTGTTATTTTGAGGCTAATATGTAAACCCCCCACGTGGGAATCTATCTATCTATCTATCTATCTATCTATCTATCTATCTATCTATCTGTCTATCTGTCTGTCTGTCTATCTATCTATCTATCTATCTATCTATCTATCTATCTATCTATCTATCTATCTATCTAAGGCAAATACTTCATTAACACTTTTCACAAATAATTGACATGAGTGCGAGTTGACCATTATTAGTGTGATTAGACCAAAACGAGTACGAGTTGACTAAATTTTATAAGATGAAAACGAATTGACCAACATTGAGTACGAATTAACGAAAATGAGTACGAATTGACTTGAGTACGAATTGACTCCGTACCATTTCAAACGGTTTTCACAATTATTGTATTATTTTTAGTTTGTAATAAGATTACAAGATTTTCTTGGTTACAGTCTGAAAGGATAATATTTGATTCTTTAAATACTCTAAATAAATTACATGTATTGCGATAAACACGATAGTTTTCGCATTCGAACAAAAAATAAAATTTGTCTTCTATTTTATTACAAACTGAACATATACGTCTTCAACTCGTGTACGGGGTTGAGTGTACCTCCCTCTTGCTATCTGAAGACAATGATATGGACGTCATAATCTAGGCGACATTACGTTTGATTGTGACGCTTTGCATCTCTTGAAACGAAGACAAAGACTTTATGATTTAAATAAATACTTTATTTGGTTAAAATATGCTCATCTTACAAGTCATTAAATTATTATAGCATAGAGTCACGAATCAGCGTATATATATTCTGTTCTTATGTAAATAACTTCATTAAGTAAGAAGTACCTTACCATGGAGCACCTTTTGTTACCGCTGTGTCTTGTTGCGTTCGTGGTGTCTTCTGCCCATTCCAGTGTCTTGCCTGTGAACAGGGATGTGGACTCTAGAAATGACCCACTCCTACAGTTTCAACCGAATCTAAGGAGGAAAAGAGATGTGACTACTACTTTGGGTAAGTTACTGAATTCTTGTACAGGTTCATTTTTCACTTTGTAAAGCAATTCAAGTTGTGAAGACGTTTGTTTAAAATTCAGTGAAATATCTACTATACGGCTGCAGATATTATATACACTGAAAAAAAGGCCGCCTTATATTTTTCCTTCTAGCTCGGAAAGTAACTGAATACGATCAATTACAATTCATGATCATATGAATAAAAAGGTACAAGTAGGCAAAGATCAGGAAAAGGCGCAATCAGAAAAAAAGATTCCCACTCCAAAAACCGAGGTGGGGAAAAACTAAATTAACAATCAAATACTTATACCATGAAAATATATCGTAAGCCGAGTGGGCAGCTATTTTCCCAATAGGTGGCCACTCAGTTACCTAAACTTAACTAAATATATAAAAACATACATAAGGTGTCAACAGCACAAAAAGATTAAAACATCAAGACATAAAACGAAAGAACCACCACAGAAGTATCGCATTGGAACGATCAGTAATATAAAATTACTGGCGGGCTTAAATCGAGTTTACATGGCCATAACCTCACCCTCAGCTTCTGCAGTGGTTCATAACATTTAGTTAGTTCTTCGGTCCTCGTGGTGAATCTCTTACTAGTCAATGAATCATCAAGAACAAACAGATAAATCACGATAAACATCCTGATGAATCAAAAACGAGGACTCATCAGTATCAGTAAGCTGCCCGACGATGGAGATCCCTGGGCGCCGAATAACTAACTAACTCCGGAGCTAAAGAAAAACACCAGTTGGACCCCGGTGGGCCAAGCAACTGACAAGAAGCTCCGGCCCCAACCAACTAATATGAATAGCTTTAAGTCAGCTCTGTGAGTTTCTGCATTCCAAAATGTGTGATAGATAGGGGCACATTGTTGAATTTTCCAAAAATCTCGAAAATAACGATTTTTTTAAAAATGCGTAAAAATGTACCAGTTGGGAGAAATTCGAATGTTTGATGTTTTTCCAAGCTGGAATGGCCCATTTTATGACATCCGTTCTTCGTTTCAATAAATTTTGCGCTTTAACAAATTTTTATTCAAAAACATTGATTTTTGCACTTTTACACGAAAAACAAAACAACGATTTATGCATTTTTACACGAAAAACGCGTTTTAGTGAAAGAAAATTATTTTTGAACACTTTGCAACTTTATTTACTTGAAAACCACTTCTAAAGGCAAAAATCATTCAATTTTGAACATGGCTTAGAAATTAAAAATGAGTTTGAAAAGTGGCTTCTTTTAACTTCTTTTTTCTCAGTGTATTCCTAATATTTTATACTTCGACAATTATTGATGGTATACATATGGTATACAAGCCGTAAAAATATCAATCGGAGGAACTTCATATTTTCATCCCATTTTCTGCATCTTTTCTTTAGATTTAAACAAAAAATTAGGGGATAGGATAAATTAAACGCAAATATTGCATAT